>SJYT01049721.1:61108-224781 GCA_006410635.1 Cephalophus harveyi
CATGACTGAGCAACTGAACTGTTATGACCAATCTAGACAGCATATTAAAAAGCAGAGACATTACTTTGCCAACAAAGGTCCATCTAGTCAAGGCTATGGTTTTTCCAGTGGTCATGTATGGATGTGAGAGTTGTACTATAAAGAAAGCTGAGTGCCGAAGAATTGATGCTTTTGAACTGTGGTGTTGGAGAAGACTCTTGAGACTCCCTTGGACTGCAAAGAGACCCAACCAGTCCATCCTAAAGGAGATGAGTCCTGGGTGTTCATTGGAAGGACTGATGTTGAAGCTGAAACTCCAATACTTTGGCCACCTGATGCAAAGAGCTGACTCATTTGAAAAGACCCTGATGCTGGGAAAGATTGAGGGCAGGAGGAGAAGGGGACGACAGAGGATGAGATGGTTGGATAGCATCATTGACTTGATGGACATGGGTTTGGGTGGACTTCGGGAGTTGGTGATGGACAGGGAGGCCTGGCATTTTGTGGTTCATGGGGTTGCAAAGAGTTGGACATGACTGAGTGACTGAACTGAACTGAACTGAATGTCTGGAGGACAATGGACAACTGTTTTATAACATTTATCCATTCAACTACATATTGGTTGCTTCCAAATTCTGGCAATTATGAGAGTAAAACTTCTATAAATATTCATTTGCAGGCTTTAGTGCGGATGTAAGTTTTCAAGTCCTTTGGGTAAATAACAAGGAGCTTGATTGTTGGATCATATGATACAAAAGTATGTTTAGTTTTTAAGAAATTGCCAAACTGTTTTCCAAAGTGGGTGTACCATTTTTGCACTACTGCCAGCAAGGTATGAGTCCCTGTTGCTCCACATCCTCATCAGAATTTGCTGTTGTCAGTGTCCTAGATTTTAAGCATTCTAACAGGTGTGTAGTGGTATCTCATTATTGTTTTTGTTTGCATTTCCCTGATGACATATGACATGGAGCATCTTTTCAAATGATTATTTGCCATCTATCTGTTTTTTGGTAGTCTGTAGAGATCTTTGGCACATTTTAGAAGTTGGATATTTGGTTTCTTATTGTTGAATTTTAACACTTCTTTGTATATTTTGGATACCATGCCTTTATCAGATGTTTATAATTCTCATGTAAATGCTGTCTCCCAGTTTGTGACTTTTCCTCTAATTCTACTGATATTGTCTTTCACAGAGCAGAAGTTTTCATTTTAATGAAGTCCAGCTTGTAAGTTATTTCTTTCACAAATTGTGTTTCTGATGTTGTATCTAAAAAGGCATCATTCTACCCAAGGTCATCTAGGTTTCTTCCCATTTTTTTCGCTAGGAGTTTAATAACTTTTCATTTTACACTCAAGTCTGTGATCCATATTGAGTTTATTTTTGTGAAGAGTGTAAGGTCTATAGCCAGATTCATTTTTTTTTTTTTGCATCTGAATGTCAAGTTGTTTTGGCTCCATTTATTAAGGAGATTTTCTATTTTCCATTGTATTGCCTTTTGCTCCTTTGTCAAAGACCAGTTGACCATATGGGAGTCCATTTCTGGGCTCTCTATTCTATTTCATTGATTTACTTGTATGTATATATGTATGTATTGGCAATACCACACTGTATTGATAACTGTAGCTTTACAGTAAGGTTTGAAGATGGGTGGCATCAGTCCTAAAAATTTGCTCTGCTCCTTCAATACTGTGTTGGCTCTTATGGGTCTTTAGCCTCTCCATATAAACTCTAGAATTAGTTTGTCAGCAAGTCATAGCAAGTCATAAAAATAACTTGCTAGGATTTTGATTGGGATTGCACTGAATCTATAGATCAGATTGGGAAGAACAGACATCTCTATAATATATCTTCCTATCCATGAACATGGAATATATCTCAATTTATTTAGCTCTTCTTTGATTTCATTCTTCAGTTTTGTGGTTATACAGATTTTGTACATATTTTGATAGATTCATACCTAAGTATTTCATGTGTTTCTAATTTCAAGTTTCATTTGTTCATATATATAAATGCAACTGACTTTCTATATTGGCTCTGTACCCTGAAATCACGTTATAATCAGTTATTAGAGTTTTTTTTTTTAAATTCTTTTGGATTTTCTACATAGACAATCATATAATCTGTGAAAAAGTTTTAAGTCTTCCTTCCCAATCTATATTCCTTTTATTTCTTTTTCTTGCTTTATTGTATTAGCAAGGATTTCCAGTATAATGTTGAGAAAGAGAAGTGAGAGGTTACATCGTTGCCTTGTTCCTGCCCTTAGTGGGAGAAACCTTTGAGATTATCACCATTAGTATGTTGTCAACTGTAGAACTTTGCAATTGTAAAGATTCTCTATCAAGCTGAAAAAGATACTTAGGCCCACTAAAAAACTGAGATCTACTCATAGGACTGTAAACATCCTCTCACACCTTACCACCATATTACTAAAGTTCTATTTACTGCTGTTTCTTTTCTTTAGTATGTTGTATCTGGCTATTAAGACAAAACTATAAGCCACATCAAAAAGCAAAAAAAAAAAAGAAAAAAATTGAAGATACACACCAAGCATCAGAACCAGACATGGTTCAGTTCAGTTCAGTTGCTCAGTCGTGTCTGACTCTTTGCGACCCCATGAACCACAGCACGCCAGGCCTCCCTGCCCATCACCAGCTCCCAGAGACCACCCAAACCCATGTCCATTGAGTCAGTGTTGCCATCCAACCATCTTATCCTCTGTTGTCCTCTTCTCTCCTGCCCTCAATCTTTCCCAGCATCAGGGTCTTTTCAAATGAGTCAGCTCTTTGCATCAGGTGGCCAAAGTGTTGGAGTTTAGGAATGTCATAAGTGCTAGACCAAGAATTTAGAACTGTGATTAATAAAGGAAGGGCTCTAATGGACAACATGAAAGAACAAATGGGCAATGAGAGCAGAGGGATGAAAAACTTAAGAAAGAGCCAAAAAGAAAGGATAGAGATTAAAAAAAAAAAAAAAAACTGTTACCAAAATGAAAAATACTTTTGATGGGCTGATTTGTGGACTGGACACAGCTGAGAAAAAAAAAACCTGAGCTAGAGATGTATCAGTAAAATTCTGATTCTGAAAATAAAAACTTGGGAAAACAAATGCTGAAAGGAACAGAACAAAACATCCAAGGACTGTGGGGCAACTACAATAGGAATAACATATACATAACGGGAATACCAGAAGGAGAAGAAAGAGAAAAAAGAACAGAATATAGAAAATTATAGTAATGAAAATATGCCCAAATTAATGTCAGACACTGAACTACAAATTTAGGAAGCTTGGGGAACACCAAGCAAGACAAATGTCTGAAAGTTACCACTAGACATATTATTTTCAAACTACAGAAAATCAAATACAAAAAGATCTGAAAGAAGTGAGAAGAAAAAACCATCTTACTTACAGAGGGACAAAGATTAGAGTCATATTTGTCTTCTCCTCACAAACAGAATGTTGCCACTTCTGGAGAAGGAAATGGCAACCCACTCCAGTACTCTTGCCTGGAAAATCCCATGGACAGAGGAGCCCGGTAGGTTACAGTCCATGGGGTTCCAAAGAGTTGGGCATGACTGAGTGACTCCACTTTCACAAACAAAGCAAACAAAGAGAGAATGGAATGAAATGTGAAAAGTGGCTGAGAGAAAAAACAAAAAAAAAACATAATCTAAAATTTTGTACCCTGCAAAATTGTCACCTCTGAAATGTGAACTTCTTAAGTGTTTCTCTATATTTTCCCTCATTAGGTGGGAGAGGATGGCTAGAGTGGGCTGAAGGTGAGTATTTCTCTTCTCCCAGGTCAGTTAGGTTCTGAGAATACTCCAGCAGGTTAGGCTCTGGTTAAATAATTTTCTGAGTACAGGCCTTGCTAAGAACAGAGGGCTCTGATGTACTTTGGAAATGCTTCCTTGTCCCCTCAGCTTGCTGAAAGCATGAGGGGAATTTTTTCTCTGATATTTACTGTGAGAAACTGGTCAAGCTCCTGGAGATTAAATATTACAATGTTGTGGGGTCCACCCTACAGCTGGATTCTTTTGGGGTTTTTAAACTGTCAGAATTGTGCATATTGGACTTTCAACAATTCATCATTGGTTCATGTGGCAGGTTTCTGCCAGGAGTCTCTGCTCTGGTAAGTCATGACTCCCTGTATTTGGCATTCTGTCTCTACGATCTTGGGTACCACAGTTCACTCTGTGTCCTCCCCTCTCTTTCAAACCTAGGTTGACTTTTCAGTCTGTTCAGATTTTCACTTGTTAGGATGGACCAGCAACTTCTAAGCTTCTTACATGTGGAACCAGAAACTGGAAGTTGCTGAAACAATTTTTAAAACAATTTTTAAAAACAAGGGCTTCGCTGGTGGCTCAGTGATAAAGAAAACACATGCCAGTGCAGTATACACAGTTTCAGTCCCTGGCCCTGGAAAATCCCACATGCCACAAAGCAACCAAGCCTGTGCATCACAACAATTGAGCCTGTGTCCTAGAGTCCATGTGCCACAACTACTAAAGCCCACATGCCCTAGAGCCCATGCTCTGCCACAAGAGAAGCCATCACGATGAGAAGCCCTCACACTACAACTAGAGAGTAAACCCTGCTCACTGCAACTAGAGAAAAAGCCTGCACAGCAACAAAGATATAAAATTTTATATATATATAATAAATAACAAAGTTGAAAGACTTTTTCTACTGGTTTCAAGATTTACCAGAAAGGTACAGTAATCAAGACAGAGTCACAAAGATGAAAGAAAGACAGATCCCTCAATGGTATAAAATAGAGGGCCCAGAAACAGACCCACACATATTTGTTCAACTGAAATGTGACATGGGTGCCAACACAGTACAGGAAGCAGGAAAGTCATTTCAGCAAAAGGTACTGGAACTACTCAACATCCATATGGAAGAAATGAAGAGCAATCTTTACTTCACACCATATACAAAAATTAACTGGAAATGGATCCTAGAAGCATATTTTAAAAAGCTAAAACTATAAAATGGAAAACAAACCAAACTGATCACTTGGATCACAGCCTTGTCTAACTGAATGAAACTATGAGCCATGCTGTGCAGGGCCACCCAAGACGGACAGGTAATGGTGGAGAGTTCAGACAAAACGTGCCCACTGGAAGGGAATGGCAAACCACTTCAGTATTCTTGTCTTGAGAACCCCAGGAACAGTATGAAAAGGCAAAAAGATAGGACACTGAAAGATGAACTCCCCAGGTTGGTAGGTGCCCAATATTCTGCTGGAGAAAAGTGAAGAAATAGTTGCAGAAAGAAAGAAGAGGCTGAGCAAAAGCAGAAACAATGCCCAGCTGTGGATGTGACTGGTGATGGAAGTAAAGTCCAATGCTTTAAAGAACAATATTGCAGAGGAACCTGGAATGTTAGGTCCATGAATCAAGACAAACTAGAAGTGGTCAAACAGGAGATGATGAGTGAACATCAACATTTTAGGAATCAGTGAATTAAAATGGACCAGAATGGACAAATTTAACTCAGATGACCATTATATCTACTACGGTGGGCAATAATTCCTTGGAAGAAATGGTATAGCCCTTAGAGTCAACTAAAGAGTCTGAAATGCAGTACTTGGGGGCAATCTCAAAAATGACAGAATGATCTTTGTTCATTTCCAAGGCAAACCATTCAAAATCACAGTAATCCACGTCTATGCCCCAACCAATAATGACAAAGAAGCTAATGTTGAACGGTTCTGATGACCTACAAGACCTGCTAGAACTAACAACCCAAAAGATGTCCTTTTCATCATAGGAGACTGGAATACAAAAGTAGGAAGTCAAGAGATACCTGGAATAACAGGCAAGTTTGACCATGGAGTACAAAATGAAGTAGGGCAAAGGCTAATCGAGTTCTGCCAAGAGAACACACTGGTCATAGCAAGCACCCTCTTCCAACAACACAAGAGAAGACTCTATATATGGACATCACCAGATGGTCAACACCGAAATCAGATTTATTATATTCTTTGAAGCCAAAGATGGAGAATCTCTATACAGTCAGCAAAAATAAGACTGGGAGCTGACTGTGGCTTAGATCATGATCTCTTTATTGCCAAATTCAGACTTAAATTGAAGAAAGTAGGGAAAACCACTAGATCATTCAGTTATGAACTAAATCAAATCCATTATGATTATACAGTAGTGGTGACAGATAGATTCAAGGGATTAGATCTGATAGTACCTGAATGGATGGATGTTCATAATACTGTACAGGAGGCAGTGACCAAAACCATCCCCATGAAAAAGAAATGCAAAAAGGCAAAATGGCAGTCTGAGGAAGCCTTATAAATAGCTGAGAAAAGAAGAGAAGTGAGAGGCAAAGGAGAAAAGGAAAGATATAACCATCCGAATGCAGAGTTCCAAAGAATACAAGGAGAGATAAGAAAGCCTTTCTCAGTAATCAGTGCAAAGACATAGAAGAAATCAATAGAATGGGAAAGACTAGAGATCTCTTCAAGAAAATTAGAGATACCAAGGGAACACTTCATGCAAAGATGGACATGCAATAAAGGACAGAAATGGTATGGACCTAACAGTAGCAGAAGATATTAAGAAGAGGTGGCAAGAATACACAGAACAAGTATACAAAAAAGATCTTAATGACCTAGATAACCACGATGGTGTGATCCTTACCAAGAGTCAGATATCCTAGAGTGAAAACTCAAGTGGGTTGTAGGAAGCATCACTACGAACAAAGCTAGTTGAGGTGACAGAATTCCAGTTAAGCTATTTCAAATCCTAAAAGATGATGCTGTGAAAGTGCTACACTCAATATGCCAGCACATTTGGAAAACTCAGCAATGGCCACAGGACTGGAAAAGGTCCGTTTTCATTCCAATCCCAAAGAAAGGAAATGCCAAAGGATGTTCAAACTACCACACAATTGCACTCATCTCACACACTAGCAAAGTAATGCTAAAAATTCTCCAAGCTAGACTTCAACAGTACGTGAACTGAAAACTTCCAGATGTTCAAGCTGGAGTTAGAAAAGGCAGAAGAACCAGAGATCAAAAAAGCCAACATACATTGGATCACAGAAAAAGCAAGAGAATTCCAGAAAAACATCTACTTCTGCTTTATTGACTATACCAAAGCTTTTGACTGTGGAACACAACAAATTGGAAAATTCTGAAAGAGATGGGAATACCAGACCACCTTACCTGCCTCCTGAGAAATCTGTATGCAGGTCAAGAAGCAGCAGTTAGAATGGGACATGGAACAACGGCCTGGTTCAAAATCGGGAAAGGAGTATGTTTAGGCTGTTTTTAACTTATATGCAGAGTACATCATGCATAATGCTGGGCTGGATGAAACACAAGCTGGAATCAGGATTGCAGGGAGAAATATCTATAACCTAAAATATGCAGATGACACCACCCTTTCGGCAGAAAGCAAAGAGAAAATGAACCTCTTGATGAAAGTGAAAGAGGGGAGTGAAAAAGCTGGCTTAAAACTCAACATTCAAAAAACTAAGATCATGGCATCCAGTCCTATCACTTCATGGCAAATAGATGGGGAATCAATGGAAACAGTGACAGACTATTTTCTTGGGCTCCAAAATCACTGCAGATGGTGACTGCAGCCATGAAATGAAAGGACATTTGCTCCTTGGAAGAAAAGCTAGGACAAACCTAGACAGCATATTAAAAAGCAGAGACATTACTTTAATGACCAAAGTCCATCTAGTCAAAGCTATGGTTTTTCCAGTAGTCATGTATGGATGTGAGAGTTGGACCATAAAGAAACCGAGTGCCGAAGAATTGGTGCTTTTGAACTGTGGTGTTGGAGAAGACTCTTGAGAGTCCCTTGGACTTCAAGGAGATCCAACCAGTCAACCCTAAAGGAAATCAGTCCTGAATATTCATTGGAGGGACTGATGCTCAGGCTGAAGCTCCAATGCTCTGACCACCTGATGTGAAGAACTGACTCTGGAAAAGACCCAGACGCTGGGAAAGATTGAAGGCAGGAGGAAAAGGGGATGACAGATGATGAGATGGTTAGATGGCATCTCTGACTCAACAGACATGAGTTTGAGCAAGCTCTGGGAGTTGGTGCTGGTCCTGTTGTGCTGCAGTCCATGGGGTCACAAAGAGTTGGACACAACTGAGAGACTGAACTGAATGAAAACTATAGAACTCCTAAAGGAAAACTTAATAGTTATCTTTGTTAACTTGGGCAGATTTAGATAGAATGCAGAAAGCATGAATCAAGAAAAAATTACCGGATAAACTGGGCATCATAAAAATATAAAACATTTCATATTTAAAATACAATATTAATAAAAATGCAAGCCACAGACTGGGAGAAAATATTTCTAAAATAGATATGTGGCAAAGAACTTGAATCAGAGTATATAAAGAACTCTCAAACCTAAGTTAGATATCTCCAAATACCTCTCAAAAGAAAATGTACAAATGGCCAATAAGCAGATGAAAAGATGCTCAATACCATTAATCATCACAGAAATGCAAAGTAAAACTACATTAAGTTACAATTTATCATCTACTAGAATAGCTAAAATTAAGAAAGAATACCAAGCGTTTATGAGGACACAGAATAACTGGAACTCTCAAACACTATTGGTGGGAATATGAACTGGTGTAACCACACTGAAAACTTTTTGGCAGTTTTCACCCACTAAAATGATCTAGCCATTCCACTTCTAGGTATTTCTTGAGAGAAAGAAGACTTGTACCTGCATATCCATAGCAGCTTTGTTCACAATAGTCAATATCTGGAAACAATCTGAATGTCTATTAGCAGGTAAGTGTATAAACAATATGTGGCATAACCATACAATTGAATGGTACTTGCAGCAAAAAGAACACACTGGGCTTCCTTGGTGGCTCAGATGGTAAAGAATCTGCCTTGCAATGCAGGAGACCAGAGTTCAATCCCTGGGTTGGGAAGATTCCCTCAAGAAGTGGATGGCTATCCACTCCAGTATTCTTGCCTGGAGAATCCCATAGACAGAGGAGGCTGGTGGGCTACACTCCATGGGGTCACAAGAGTTGAACATGATTGAGTGACTACCAATACACAAAACTGTCATAACTTAAACAGTTTTAAATAAATGCAGTTTTTTCACTTGTTTGTAATAAATTGTATTTATGTATTAAGTTATTTCCTAATAAAGATAAAAATAAGACCAAAAAAAACCCAAACCCCTTATAATGCCAAACTCTGCATCTATGCACTGCTTTTCTATTTGCAGTTAGATACTTCACAAAAAAAAATTCTGATACTCACAATTACCAGTAAAAGAAAGATTTTTGTTGTTTTGTTAGATAATGAAATACTATTATGGGAGATTTTAAGCACATTATCCATATTCAGTTTTCTTAACTAGATATCATTTGGCATAATTGTTCTGTTACACATGGTGGAGAGCATACAGCTTCATGACTCTGAACAAGAAATCAACAGCAGTGATAAGGAATTGCAGATCTTTTTGAAGTCCTATGCGGATATATACCAGACACTGGAGGGAAGTTCATAAGCTAACAAATTATGTGAGCTTCTGGGTAATGGTGGCACACTCCTGTGAACAAGTTTTGTGTCTAATTGCTTCCTGGGAGTTTTACCATTGTCAGATTTGTAGGAAGCCTAGTACAAATCATAACAGAGGGAACTAGTTACTCCCTTTCTTGTTCAGCTGGAGTTCAGCAAACGATGGCAACACTGGTGCCAGAGAAAAACTGCTACATCAAATGAGCTTTTAGTATTCTTAGAATAAACACAATTTGGTAAAGTATTAGCCTTTTTATGTTCCTGGATTCAATTAGCCAATGTTTTGTTTAGGATAATTGCACAGATTTTCATGAGAGAGTTTGGAATGAAATTTGCCTTTCTTGTATTGACCTTGTAAGATTTTGGTATCAAAGTGTTGTTGGTTGTATAAAACATGCTATGCTAAGTTACTTCAGTCATGTCCGACTCTGTGCAACCCCATAGACGGCAGCCCACCAGGCTCCGCCGTCCCTGGGATTCTCCAGGAAAGAACAGTGGAGTGGGTTGCCATTTCCTTCTCCAATGCATGAAAGTGAAAAGTGAAAGTGAAGTCGCTCAGTAATGTCCAACCCTCAGCGACCCCATGGACTGCAGCCTTCCAGGCTCCTCCATTCATGGGATTTTCCAGGCAAGAGTACTGGAGTGAGGTGCCATTGCCTTCTCCGTGTATAAAACAAGTTTGCCTCATAAAACAAATTTCTTTTCTTCGGAATAATTGTACCAGATTACTGTTATTTCATTAAATGTCTGGGAGATTTCAACAGTGACAATTCTGGTCTTAGAAATTTCCTTGTGGAAAGGTTTTTAAATTACATACTCAAGTTCCTTAATAGACTATTCAGCATTTCTATTTATTGTCATGTAAGTTTAGTAAGATATGTTGCTCTAGGAATTTTCCATTCAAATTTATTAGCATAAACACTATAATATACACTTATTTTTTAATAAATATAAGAACACTACATTTTGATTTTTGTTAATTTTCTATATTATGCATTTGTCTTCTAATTCAGTGATTTTTGTACTTATCTTCATTATACAGTATATTTCCATCTGCTCTCTTTTTGTTTGATTTGCTCTTAATTTTGTAGCTTATTCATAAGTGAACTCAGAACACTGATATTTAGCTCTTTTCTAATTTAGCTGCAACCTGCGAGTTTAGATATCTTGTATGCTCATTATAACTTAATAAGTTCCAAATACTTTTTAAAATAGTTTGTTTTTGTGATTTCTTCTTTGACTCATAGATTTTTTTTTTTTTACTTTACAATACTGTATTGGTTTTGCCATACATTGACATGACTCCAACACAGGTGTACAGGAGTTCCCAACCCTGAACCCCCCTCCCACCTCCCTCCCCATATCATCTCTCTGGGTCATCCCAGTGCACCAGCCCCAAGCATCCTGTATCCTGTATGGAACCTAGACTAGCGAATCGTTTCTTACATGATAGTATACGTGTTTCAATGCCATTCTCCCAAATCATCCCACCCTCGCCCTCTCCCACAGAGTCCAAAAGACTGTTCTTTACATCTGTGTCTCTTTTGCTATCTCGCATATAGGGTTATCGTTACCATCTTTCTAAATTCCATATATATGTGTTAGTATACTATATTGGTGTTTTTTTTCTGGCTTACTTCACTCTGTATAATTGGCTCCAGTTTCATCCACCTCATTAGAACTGATTCAGATGTATTCTTTTTAATGGCTGAGTAATACTCCATTGTGTACACGTACCACAGCTTTCTCATCCATTCATCTGCTGATGGATATCTAGGTTGCTTCCATGTCCTGGCTATTATCAACAGTGCTGCAATGAACATTGGGGTACATGTGTCTCTTTCAATTCTGGTTTCTTCAGTGTCTATGCCCAGCAGTGGGATTGCTGGGTCATAAGGCAGCTCTATTTGCAGTTTTTTAAGGAATCTCCACACTGTTCTCCATAGTGGCTGTACTAGTTTGCATTCCCACCAACAGTGTAAGAGGGTTCCCTTTTCTCCACACCCTCTCCAGCATTTATTGCTTGTAGACTTTTGGATCGCAGCCATTCTGACTGGTGTGAAATGGTACCTCATTGTGGTCTTGATTTGCATTTCTCTGATAATGAGTGATGTTGAGCATCTTTTCATGTGTTTGTTAGCCATCCGTATGTCTTCTTTGGAGAAATGTCTGTTTAGTTCTTTGGCCCATTTTTTGATTGGGTCGTTTATTTTTCTGGAATTGAGCTGCATGAGTTGCTTGTATATTTTTGAGATTAGTTGTTTGTCAGTTGCTTCATTTGCTATTGTTTTCTCCCATTCAGAAGGCTGTCTTTTTACCTTGCTTATAGTTTCCTTTGTTGTGCAGAAGCTTTTAATTTTAATTAGATCCCATTTGTTTATTTTTGCTTTTATTTCCAGTATTCTGGGAGGTGGATCATAGAGGATCCTGCTGTGATTTATGTCGGAAAGTGTTTTGCCTATGTTCTCCTCTAGGAGTTTTATAGTTTCTGGTCTTACGTTTAGATCTTTAATCCATTTTGAGTTTATTTTTGTGTGTGGTGTTAGAAAGTGATCTAGATTCATTCTTCTACAAGTGGTTGACCAGTTTTCCCAGCACCACTTGTTAAAGAGATTGTCTTTACTCCATTGTATATTCTTGCCTCCTTTGTCGAAGATAAGGTGTCCGTAGGTGTGTGGGTTTATCTCTGGGCTTTCTATTTTGTTCCATTGATCTATATTTCTGTCTTTGTGCCAGTACCATACTGTCTTGATGACTGTGGCTTTGTAGTAGAGCCTGAAGTCAGGCAGGTTGATTCCTCCAGTTCCATTCTTCTTTCTCAAGATTGCTTTGGCTATTCGAGGTTTTTTGTATTTCCATACAAATTGTGAAATTATTTGTTCTAGTTCTCTGAAAAATACTGCTGGTAGCTTGATAGGGATTGCATTGAATCTATAGATTGCTTTAGGTAGTATACTCATTTTCACTATACTGATTCTTCCGATCCATGAACATGGTATATTTCTCCATCTATTAGTGTCCTCTTTGATTTCTTTCATCAGTGTTTTATAGTTTTCTATATATGGGTCTTTAGTTTCTTTAGGTAGATATATTCCCAAGTGTTTTATTCTTTTCGTTGCAATGGTGAATGTGACTCATAGATTTTTAAGGAATTTTTTTTTTGCTTAATTTTCAAGGTAGTGGACATTTTATATTTATCTTTTTATTGTCTATGTCTAGCTTTTTAGGGGCTTCCCTGGTGGCTCAGACAGTAAAGCATCTGCCTGCAATGCGGGAGACCTGGGTTCAATCCCTGGGTCGGGAAGATCCCCTGGAGAACGAAATGGCAATCCACTCCAGCAGTCTTGCCTGGAAAATCTCATGGATGGAGGAGCCTGATAGGCTAAAGTCCATGGGGTCGCAAAGAGTAGGGCACGACTGAGCGACTTCACTTTCTAGCTTTTTAAGTTTGAAAACATATACAAAGTATTTAAAATCTACATTTTAAAAACTCCAATAATAAGCCTCCATGTGTCTGTTTTTATCGTTACTGGGGTCAGATTTTATTTTTTAACAGAGACTGATTGAGTTCTTTGAGCTGTCTTCAAGTTTTCTACCATAGGTTGGCTCTGATCATATACTTATGGGCTTCCCTGGTAGCTCAGCTGGTAAAAAATACGTGTGCAATGCAGGAGACCCCGGTTCAATTCCTGGGTCAGAAAGATCCTCTGGAGAAGGGATAGGCGACCCTCTCCAGTATTCTTGGGCTTCACTAGTGGCCCAGTCAGTAAAGAATCCATCTGCAATGCGGGAGACCTGGGTTCAATCCCTGGCTTGGAAAGATCCCTTGGAGGGAGGCATGGCAACCCACTCCAGTATTCCTGCCTGGAGAATCTCCATGACAGAGGTGCCTAGTGGGTCCCAGTCCATAGAGTTGCAAAGAGTCAGACATGACTGAGCAACTGAGCACACACAGATCATATGCTTAGCCAGCTGGAGGTCCACCTGAGAATCTGGGGTTTTCTAGGTCACCTCTTCCTTGGAGGATCCAGAACTCCTACTTTGTCTTTTCAGTACCATGAGATTACATCAAACTCCTCTTAAACCTTCAGTAGCTTTTTGCCTACCTTGCTGCTGCTGCTAAGTCACTTCAGTCATGTCCAACTCTTAGCGACCCCGTGGACTGCAGCCTACCAGGCTCCTCTGTCCATGGGATTTTCCAGACAAGAGTATGGAGTGGGGTACCATTGCCTTCTCCTTTTGCCTTCCTTACTCTTCTTTTAAAAAGTAGTAGCAGAAAGTTGTCTCACTTGCAATTCCTTTCTCTCCAGGATCTTAACCATATGAGTTCTAGTTGTTTTAACCATTCTCATAGGTCATCACCACTTTCTAATTTTTGTCTTTTAACTGGCTTTTCTCATTGTTTTGTGTTAGTGTGTCACAGGCTGCTCCATGAGAGCCAGAAGCGAAATCAACTGTTTTCATCTCAGTCTCTTTATAATCCATTCTGCATATAAAAAGCAGGATAATTTTCATAAAATTTTAATCAGATGCTTCCTTCCTCCAATGGCGTCTTACCACATTTACAATCAAATCCCAATCACTTCCCTGCCCCTCTCTCACACTTTATCTTATACCTGACTCTATCCCTTCCATACTTGACATCCTCCTGCCACAGTGACCTTCCTGCTGTTTAGACATGCAAGCTCGTTACACCCAAGACTTCACATTGGCTGCTTCCTCTGTCTGAGATGCACATCCAACCAGTTCTTTGTATGTATGGCTTCTCAGTTCACATGACAGCACTCAGAGAGGCCTTCCTGGAGCACAGCAGTCTAAGGCAGCTCTGCTCCATCAGACACATCATATTATGGGACGGTGTTTCCTTCAGGTTGAAAAGAAAGAAAGTGAAAGTGATGTAGCTCAGTCATGTCCGACTCTTTGTGACCCCATGGACTATAGCCTACCACGCTCCACCGTCCATGGGATTTTCCAGGCAAGAGTACTGTAATGGGTTGCCATTTCTTTCTCCAGGGGATCTTCCCGACCCAGGGATCCAACCCAGGTCTCCCGCATTGTAGGCAGACACTTTACCATCTGAACCACCAGGGAAGCCTTCAGGTTACTTGGCTTCTAATCCTCTAATCTTGTGATCAGACTGGAGTAGTAAGGGGATTAATTAACCCAGCTCTGAAAGAAGCAGAGAGACTGGGTAGAGATGAATATACACCAGGGCCCCAGGCCCAATTTTAATATCTGCTCAACCTGCTTGATATTTCTGAGACTCCACTTTTAGGAATTCCCTGTTTTATTTAGAGGTAGAAGTACACTCTGTATATAGCATGCTGAACAGATAACCCAAAACTCATTAGTTGCTGCTGTTTCTGTTTAACTTCTCTGTGAATTTATAATGTTATAAATGCTCATTATATCCATCCTGGAAAGTAAACAGACCTAAAATCAAGAAGAGTGTTCCCAGAGTGAAAAAAAGTTTCTAATTACAGTAATAATAAAAAAAGAGGAGATAAATCAATCAGCTTGGAAGTCTTCTTTTTAATTTTTTTAGTCTGCATTACATTTAATATCTATTTCTTTCCATTTTCCCTCATTTAAAAATTCTGATTATAACTTTAATTTTTCTAAGATTTAGCTAGATGTTTTAATCAGCAAAAATATGTTTCAAGTTTGAACTTGTATAAATTTGAAAAAATCACATAAGACTTTAATGAAACATTAATCATAGAAATAAATTTAGCATTTAAACTACATGTTAAAGGGTATTCTTGCTCTTAACTGCAAGCAACATCAATTATTTCTCACTGAACATCGCTGGAATGTTAATCAGCAAATACAGAAAGTAGGACACTTGGTCCTCATCTACCTTCTTGCATAGAGATTTACTGGCTTGCATAAATCCAGTAGGAGCAAGAAATCTTCATTTCACTCACCATGGGTTGTAATGTGAGACCCAGAAGCCAACACTAGCTTTCACTTGTAAGGAAATCAGGAAACCATGCAATGTATGTGATTACAGTAAATCCAGCTCAGTTGCCATCTCACGTCCGTGCACACCACAAGCTACACCCATGAGACATTTCTGAACTGCCCCCTACATGTCTGTGGATGCCTTGGTACCCTTGCATATGTACCTGGAATGCCCTCCCTCTCCCCCAAAATGTCCTATCACTTGTCAAGACCCAAGTCCAAGAGTGCACCCTCTGTGAGGTCTTCCCTCAGAGCTTTGCAGCATTCTGTCCACACCTTGATTAGAACATTTATTTCACTGTATTGTTTCCTTCCATGTGCCTGTGGGGTCTTATCTATCAATCGTTTTTGTGTCCTTCCTGCCACTTCAACTTCTATTACAGAGTAGATGCACAATAAATATTTCTTAAATGAATCAATAATCAACCATGAGAACTTCATCTTGCTTTCCCCATATTAAAAAATTCATTTATCCTTTAAACTTATTCTCCAGAAGTAGGCATTCATACAATTAGCTGGAAAGAACAATTTAAGCTTTTGATAATTGACTTTGGCCTTATCACTCAATGCTGTCAATGTCAACTGATTTTTTTTCACCTAAAATAAGAGGATGTATAATGGTCATTCGAGTATCTGATACAAGCTATAGATACTTTCTCCAGAATTTATTCACAACCACCTATGCACAAAACTGATCAATATCAGGCTCTGAACTGGTTCAAATTCTGGTTCTGTCATTTACCAGCTGTATGATCTTAGGAAAATCACTTAACTTCTCCGTGTCTTGGTTTCTTCCTCTTTCAATGGGGATAACAGTAGTACATATCTTAGAGGGTTGTTATGAGGATGAAATGAGTTAATTATATAACACATTTAGAACATGGCTTGGCATAGTAAGCCCTATAGAAACTACCAGGATTAGGCTCTGGGAACTGGAGGTATCAAGATAAATTGGACAGGATTTCTTTCCTTGAGGAGCTAAAAGTCTCATGAGGAAGACAGCTGCGCAAATAAAAGATACTCTGGTAGAAGTCTGGACAAAGGAGCAGAGGATGGAGCACTTTCCTTCTGAGGCCTAGGAGAGGGTACCAGGCAGGAGGTGGTATTTTAGCTGAGAATCTATGGATAAGCAGGAGTCACTGGTTGCATTAGTTAAGGATGTACATTTTAGGCAGATGTAAGCAAAGACACAATTTATGCAGCCACGTGAAAGCAGCCACTGAGAGTGACTTCAGTATAGTGTCGGAGGTGAAAGGTGCTGGAAGTACCACTGAAGCACATTGCGGACACTATAAACCTGTTTATTCAGCACCCATGTTCACTGCCTCTTCCCCTGCCCTCCCTGTTGGAGTCGGGGAAGTGAAACATCAGATCTTCCCAAACAGGTGAGGTCCTGTGACAGTTAATAGGGCTTTTGCTGAAAAGGGCTTCTCCTATAGGATAAAAATTGAAACCCTTTCAAGAAGAAAGTTTCTTTCTTTCTTTTTTTGTGCTTTGTTCCTACCTGGAACTTGGGTTTGAAGTTCTCAGACAGGAAGAGGAGAGCCATCTGCTGAGATATAGTAGGAATACCAGAAAGCTCGGGTCCCTGGGGGCTGTGCTCAGTAGTTTTCCTGCCTGCACACCTCCCTCTGGATTTCCTGTTTGTGAGAAATATCACAGCTGGCCAGGCTTTCTCTAGTTCAGAGCCAGAGGCATCCCTAACTGACACAAGTGGTAAAAAATGCTGGGTCATTGAAGGCCTCAAATGTTCTCCACTGGGGCTGAGACATCCACATTTGAGCACTGGGCACTCTAGGATCATTTAGGGGCTTTGAAAATACAGCTTTGCAATAACACAAACCACATTGTTTTAAATCACAGCTCAGCCAGTTACTCTTCTGATTAACTTGAGAAAGCAAGTGAAACAAGCTCAGTCTGAGCCTTGTGAGGGAGATACGTGGTAGAACTTATTTTGGGATGCAAACCTTCGCCACAGCATGCTGGAAAGACCCGAGTAGGTCAAGAGCAGAGGAAGAGTGAGAGTTTGCTATGTCCTTGCAGAGCAAAATAAATCTGAACTAAAGATTCAGAAATTGTTTCAGAACCTAAAGTGAATCTAGTTGACATTTTTAGCCAAAACATATTCTGATGGTGCTGGATTTTATAAATGCTCTTTGAGATTTATAATGCCTTTGTGACTAAAGGTCTTAGTACAAGCTTCTCTAAAGTTCTTCAGAAGAAAAAGGCTTTTTTCTTTTCGTGTGCCATAAATTTCTGTGGCATCTTGTATTCCCAGGAATGCAGTGAGAAGTCCATAAACAACCGCCAAGAATAGCCAGGAATGTAGGAACAAATAATTTAAGATTCATGACCCCATGCTAGTGGCACTATGAGTGCTTTCAGTCTATTGATAACCAAAGTAGTAAGAAGTTCAAATACAACTCTATTTCCCTTATGGTCACCTTCTACAAAGCATGTGTGGTGCTCAGACATGTCCTACTCTCTGCAACCCCATGGATTGTAGCCTACTGGGTTCCTCTGTCCATGGAATTTTCCAGGCAAGAATACTGGAGTGGGTTGCCATTTCCAGCTTCAGGGGATCTTCCCAGCCCCAGACTCAAACCCAAGACTCTTGTGTCTCCTATGTTGGCAGGTGGATTCTTTACCACTGCGCCACTTGGGAAGCCCCTATAAAGCCTAATTAAGCCTAAGAAGCAGAAAATGAAAAATCTTTGTCCCCAGAGATCTACATTTTCTTGTCAAGGATGCTTGAAAGTTCCGCATCAGAGATGATCTACTTTGAAGAATAAAAGAAGAATACTGCCCAAAGCGAGTGCCTAGGACCATCAGCACCAGCCTGATAAGGATAATCTGATGCTCAGATTGAGGGTAACTGATTTCTCAAAGTTACACAACTAATAACTGGCCAAGCTGGGATTTGAACCAAGGTCTGTGTCACTGCAAAGCTATACTTTTAACTCCTACATTATATTGCAGCACTTTCATGTCCGAAGCCTTTCTGTTCCTTAAGCCATGCAGTTTGCAAGATATCCCCTCAAGCTAAAGAAGGGAGGTAGGCAGTCAATGGGGGTGACAACTTTCTGCTAGTTCTCTCGGACAAGACTTAGTCTCTGTGAGGCTGAGCCAGATGAGGCCTTGTTGAGGAACTTCCTTGCTCCCTGCTGGTGGAGGAGACACATGTAGGAGAAGAAAATCACCTTCATCAGATTATTCATCAAACTATTCAAAGCTCCAGCAAGTTGCCTAGCACCAAGCAAACCAGGAAAATGGCATGAATTATTTAAATCTATTTAAATTTATACCTATTTAAATCAAACAGTATGCAACTCCAGTGTTATTCTAGGGCTTATTGTTTTACCTATCCCAGGAACCTGACAGTGTCAGAATCTCTGGAACTGGTCCAGACGGACACAGTTTAAATTTGTCACTCTCACTTAAGGGCCACACGTGTGGGAAGTGTGTGAGAACGCATTTCTTCCTACTCCCACACAAAGAGAGGGTGTTCTGCTTTCAAGTGCAGGCTCAGAATCAGATGAAAAAAGAGGCTATTACAGTCGTCCCCTCGTATGTTGGGGGACTGGTTCCAGTATCCACCAAGACATGGAAACAACTTAAATGCCCATCAACAGAGGAATAAAGAAAATGTGTTACATGCATAAATATAGTATTACTCAGCCATAAAAAAGAAAGAAAGAAAGGCATTTGCAGCAACACGGATGACTGAGCTTATCTACAAAACAGAAGCAGAGTCATAGACATAGAAAACAAATTTATGGTTACCAGGGGGTAAGGGAAGAGGGATAAACTGAGAGATTGGGACTGACATATACACACTGAAAGTGAAAGTGAAGGCACTCAGTCGTATCCGACTCTTTGCGACCCCATGGACTGTAGCCCACCAGGCTCCTCAGTCTATGGGATTTTCCAGGCATGAATACTGGAGTGGGTTGCCATCTCCTTCTCCAGGGGATCTTCCCGACTGAGGGACAGAACCTGGGTCTCCCACATTGTAGGCAGACGCTTTACTGTCTGAGCCGTAAAATAGATAACTAATAAGGACTTACTGTTTACCACAGGGAACTCTACTCAATACTCTAATGGCCTGTAGGGAAGAAGAATCTAAAAAAGAGTGGATATATGTATAACTGATTCACTTTGCTATATTCTTGCTATATACTTGATTCACTTTGCTATAACACAACATTGTAAATCAACTATGCTCCAATAAAAATTAAAATAAAATAAATATAAAAAAAACTCTACTTCACCCACTTAAAAAAAAATCCCTAGGAGTTACAATCTAAAGAGAAGATGGCCCCCTTCTAGGATGAAGAGAACCATGAACTAGCAGACGAGTCTGGGCTCCAAGAAGGGAGGGAGCAGCACGTGGGCTCCACGGTCAGTCACCTCGCTCTGTCACTTAAGCCCCTTTTCAGGGCCTGGCACTCACCTCAGCCTGCCAGATGGGGTTCACAGTGTTGCCAATGATTTTGGATCGCCTCTCCTGTCCGTGGTGGGGGAGGGCAGGAAAGATGCTGTGCTTCCCAGGCTGAATAGAAATCTTCAGGTAAGGGTCTGGGTTGAAAAACATCCCTTTCTTCAACCCCATGGCTTGGAAATCTATAAAATAGAGAATATTTCAATTTCATGTGTTTTAGCAAGGTTAAACATCATCTGTCCATGGAATTCTCCAGGCAAGAATACTGGAGTGGGTAGCCATTCCTTTCTCCAGGGGATCTTCCTGACTCAGGGATCAAACCCGGGTCTCCCGCATTGCAGGCAGATGCTTTACTGTCTGAGCCATCAGGGAAGGCCCAAAAGATTATATTAGGTTTTATACAAGGAGAAGAGTCCATCTGAAACATGGAAAAAATGTTCAATCTTGAACCACCATTTTTCACCTCATTACAAACTACGGACTGATGTGTCTCCAGAACCCATTACATGGAACATTTACTGACGCATATTAAATTGGTTTGGTAAGAACTGCCTGTAATAAATCAATACTGGCATTGTGGTCACTATGCTTTTCAAGAGAGGACTGTTGGCCTTTTCTGGTTTGGACTTCTGGTGCTCCTCAGGCCGGTTGGGATGAGGCTGAGGGTTACCTCAGGAAACCTGGGTACACCCTGAGGGAGGAAACCCATCTTGGAAAATTCAGTGGGTCTAGGTGAAAATTCTTCCAAGTGGAGGCAGAAAAACAAGGGCTCTAGTCTCACAGTAAATAGGATCTTCACTGAGTAAGGAAAGAGAGAATTAGGAGAAAAAAAGAGAAAGATGAAGATTAAAATAGTGAAGAGCAGGGGCACTGGAGGAAAGAAAAAAATCATGGCCCCCATGGCGCTAATATACTTCAGTGAGGAGAGACCATGCTGTCAGGAGGAAAGGCTTTGAAAACTGAGCCATTCCCTGTAATTGAAAGTATCTGATCATGTAAAATTTCATGCTGTGTGTAGGGGGGAAAGAGAGGTGATAGTGGTTTATGGCTGTTTTGCCGACAATCTGAAATCATTTTATATTTATTGGAAATAAATGTATAATATCAAGAACATAATTAAAAATGTTATATTATTAAAGTATTTTCCAAAAAATTGTTCCTACTTATACATAAGTAAAAGAAACAGTTAAAAATACATTGGGTTGATTCTCAAGTATGGTATAAGTTGTGAGATGTTTGGAGGAATTTGTCACTGATGGAAAAAAGTATAGAAGTTCAGCTCAGTCATGTTCAACTCTTTGCGACCCCATGGACTGCAGCACGCCAGCTTCCTTGTCCATCACTAGCTCCTGGAGTTTGCTCAAACTCATGTCCGTTGAGTCAGTGATGCCATCCAACCACAGAAGTGAAAGAAAAAGGTAAAAATACATCGGATTGATTCTCAAGTATGGTATAAGTTGTGAGGTGTTTGGAGGAATTTGTCACTGATGGAAAAAAGTACAGAAGCTTTCATGTGAATTTAGCTAAACGATACTTGGAATTGATTCAAAGCAATCTCCATAACAAAACTGTTCTTCCCCTCTTGCATTATAATATACTGCTGTGAGGTGGAATAAAGGTTAGAAAATACAAACATCACAGAAATTTGCAAAACTCAGGTATCACCCATAGAAATGTGTGACAGCCTGAGTCTTCTCTCCTTAGAAAGGTCTGTTTGTAGGGCTGATCTTTCGCCCGTATCAGAGGGGTTCTCATACCTCAGAACTGATAAGAACTCATCTCTGTGCCCCAAGTGTTTGTGCAAACTACCCTGTTTACACTGAACACGTGCTTTCCTCTGGGAGTCTGGAATTTTAGTAGGTCCTAGGAGGAATTTGGCCACATGAGCAGGCCCCAGTGAAAACCTTGGACTCTGAATCTTTATTGAGCTTCCTTGTTTCCCTGGTGGCTCAGAAGGTAAAGAATCTGCCTGTAGTGTGGGAGACCTGGGTTTGATCCCTGGATCAGGACAATCCCCTGGAGAAGAGAATGGCAACCCACTCCAGTATTGTTGCCTAGAGAATTCCATAGACAGAGGAGCCTGGTGGGCTACAGTCCATGGGGTCGCAAAAAGTCAGACATGACTGAGTAACTAAAGAAATTTTCGATAGATAATAATTCATATTTTTATCATAACTTGTTGCTGGGGAAAATGAACCCATGCTGAACGACTCCAGTGGGAGAGGACTCGTGGAAATCTGCACCTGGTTTCTTCCAGATTTCATCCCAGGTACCTTTTTCCTTTGCAATTTGCTTTTTCTCTTTTCAATGTTTTATAGTCATGAGTATGACAATAGTCATGAGTTCTCCTAGTGAATCATCATTTCTGGGAGGTGGTACTGGGGACAATGGCCGAGGATGTGACAGACATATAGATTTATTTACCATAAAATAATATGACTATCATCGTCTTCATCACCTTCACTACTACTGCCGGCCATTTATTGATTAGTTACTAAATTCTGGGGACCATTCTATGCCCTTCAAATACATAATCTGATTTAATCCTAACTACAAACTCTACAAAGTAGTTATTATATCACTAGTTTGAGGAAGGAAATATAGAGGCTTCTGAGTTAAATAACTTGAACAGGTTTTTATAGTTGGTCAATGTCAGAAATGAAATTTGAACCTGCCTCTTTGATTCCAAAGTCTGTGTTTTTAACCAATATGTGATACTACTTTTTTATAAAAATTCCAACTTTGGCATGGGTCAAATCCTTATGTATAAATAGGTCTTTTGAAAAAATTCTATTCCATCAAACAATTTATCTAAACCTGCATAATATGTCTTTATCACATGTTTGATACCTGGTAAGTCTAGTTGTGCTTCATTGGTCTTGTTTTTTTGTCCAAAAAAAACCATCTTTGTTTACTATTCATACATTTATTCTTCCAGATTAATCTTATTATTTTTTTAAAAAGCTGCCTCCAAAGAATTGGAATTTTGATCAGAATCATATTAAATTTATAGATTAATTTTGGAAGAAATGGGAACTTTATACTCAGGAGCATATATTTCTTCATATTTTCATGCCTCATTTCATGTCCTCCAGTGAGTTTTTATAGTTTAAATTCAATTTGTATGCTTATTAAAATATGTGTTTCACAGAGTAAAATGTTTGAAAACTGCTGTATTAAGGAGTCAATGAGGAGTTTAACACTCACTGTTGAATTTTATAACTTTAGAAAATTGATGTAACTTTTTGGGTCTCAATTTCTTCAACTCTGAGATTGTTGGAATGGATGTGTATAATAACACATAGAGTTTTATGATTTTCCAAAAGTAAATGATACATTAATGGGAGAATTAATTTTCCTCCATTTTTCCTGTATTAGTTTTTTGTTCTGATGATAAACATGATACACACTTATTATAACATTTTTAAATACAGAAGGAAAAGAAACAGAATTTTAAAGTTATTTCAAATTGTACTGCCTAGTGGCAGCCATTGCTGGATTTTTTCTTTATTGTCTTTCAGTAATTTGCATAGTTGAAACCATACTATATATATAAACATTTGTCCTAATTTTTTTCTTTTGCCTGGATTATATAATAAAATGTCTGGTCCCATGTCTTTTAGAACATTTTGTATACATAATTCTTAAGAGTATATGGTATTTCATTATTTGACTCTGTGGTAATTTTGAATGTTTTGAATTGTCTCCAATACCTGTGGGGGCAAAACCCTTTATTTGCATTTGTAATTTGTTGAGGTTGCAGTGTTAATTCTTTGAAAATTAAAGGGATAATAGTTACATAGGAAATTTATTACCACCAAGAAGTGGTAAAAACTGAATATATAAACAGATTTGAAAAGTAAAACATTTGCATCAACAATCTTGCTTTGCCATGTCTACTGTATTCTTGAAATTTTCCATGATCTATCTTTCTGCTTATTTCTCATTTTATATCCTAAAAAGAAAAGCAGTCCAATTATATGCAGTATCTCCAGTTTTTGAGGTTTTGTTTTTTTTTAATCTCTCTGTATACTGGAGTGGATATTCACATATTACTTTCAGATAAGATGCAAGGGTGAAATTCTTTGAGCCCTTGCAAACCTGAAGATGTGTTTCTCTTGCCTTCTCACATAAATGACAATCTGGTAGGCACAGAAATCTTCAGCTAAAATATGCTGCCCTTAAAGCTCTGTAGCCTTTGCTTCATGATTTTAGTGTTCTGTATTATAAGACATGACTGAAATTAACATGAGGTTTATTCTTTTGTATCATGCTTTTTCCACTCAGATGGCTACTGTTTGCATTTGAAAATTTCTTTTTAAAAAAGCATTTGTCTAGACATTGCTCTCTGCACATACTTTTTTCCTAGTACGTGATAGTCAAATTTAAAGATGCAAAATTATATCCAGCTCAAAAAAATCTTTCTGCTATTATTATTTTTTCTGATTTCTTCATAAGAATTATCCATGTATTGCTCTGTATTTGTCATCCATCTTTTTACTTCCTTATCTTTTTCATGTCTGATCCTTCTATGTTTTCGATGAGAGAATCTCAAGTCGGTCTACCATATCATCGATTCTAATAATGTAGTGGTGAGTATGCTCTTCGCTACTTTCTAAAATCTCTCAAAGCTCACTTTGAATTCAATGACTGTACCTTTCAAAATTTATTTTAAATCTCTCCTTGACTATAATAGACAGAAAAATGGTCTCACACAAATGACCATGATCTAATTCCTGGAACCTGTGAATATGTCACCTTCACAGTAGAAGGGACTCTGCAGACATGCTGAAGAATCTTGACTGAGATGGAGAGATTCAGTGTAATGATAAGAGTCCTTACAAAGTGGAGGAAGGAGGAGCAAAATGAGGAGAAAAGCGATGTGACAGCAGAAGCAGAGACTGGAGTGATACAGCCGTGAGCCAAAAACATGCATAACAGGTTTTAGAATCTCAAAATGATGAGCATATTCTTCCTAGGAGATCCCAGAAGGGAACCAGCCCTGCCTGTTGATACCTTGATTTTCGTCCCTTAAGATTCATTTTGGATTTCTGATCTCCAGAACTGTATGAATACATATGTGTTGTTTCAAGCCACTAACTTTATGGTAATTTGTTACAGCAGCAATAGGAAACAAATACACTTGACTTTCTTTTAGCTTCAAAGACCTCCCTTATCATTTTTCTTCATCCTAGACTTCTTACCTGATAGATTGTGCACTTTCCTGTGTTTTATAGAGTGTACAAGCAGACGAGTGACATATCCTTTACTTCTCAGTAGATATTTGTGACAAAATACTTCCTTTTTCCTCTGGAGTGTTATGTCCTTCAACTTTTTTTCCCCCATTCTCCATACATTTTTTAGGTCTATGAGTAGGTTGTGTGTAGCCCTGGTACTGTCCATCTTTAGATATTTTGGTTGTACAATGGGCTGCTGTTAGAATCCTCATCCCTACTTTTATACCTGGAGATGACTAGCATCTAGTTAACTTCTTTGATAATTTGTGAGTTTTGCTTAGTTACAGATTTGATGACCTTTTAAGCTTTCTTTGAGGCATGACATTTATCATGATACTTTAAGCAGTATTTACTTTTCCTTGACAGTGAGTTAAACACAGACATATTCAATTACAAAGTATTATATCTCCACTACCATTCCAGGCGTGCTTATTTAGTTGCTCATTTTATACCTCCAGCCACATTTCATTGCTGGCAATTTTTGCCTTGAGATAACTGTAAGAAAAATGATATATTGGGGACCATAGGAAATGAACCAATCCTGATTCTTAGAAAGTAGCTTTTTGAACCAAACTGGTGATGGTAGTGGGGTGGTTTCATTTCCTCCGGTCAGTCTATGAGTCCATGTCTGCATGGCAGAGTCAAAAATGGGAACTTCAATGAATGGAGATTTTGTCTCTTTCTGCAGTTCCATGCTGTCTATCCTGAATGGTATCCCTTGTAGACTTTAGGATTTTAGTGAGCTCTGGTTGGTGAGGTTATTAATTTCTTACAGACAGTAGTTTTCCTGGTTTCTACTGTTTCTGAAGGCTTGTATAAATAATTGTTAGTTATCAATCATTTCAATGGGAATATAAGAATAACAAGTCAGGAGTTGTTAGTTTTCTGTCCTAGTAATACAAATTACTGAGTTTTTTCTTTAAAAAAAAAAACAAAAAACTGAGACAGACACATTCTATTGATGAATGTGTGCTTTTTTTAAGACTTACTTTCTTTTAGAGGAGTTGTAGATTAATAGCAAAATCAAAAGAAAATACATAGATTTTCCCATATACTGCCTGCTCCAAACATGCATGTCTCCCCACCCCCATTCTCAACATCTCCTACCAGATTGGTACATTGGTTACAAGTGATGAGCCTAGACTGACACATCATCATCACAGTGTCACTTTGATGAGAGACATTTTACCTTTCTTCCCCAAATCCATAATTTACACTAGGATTCACTCTTGACACTATACATTCAATGGGCATTGGCACATGCATTATCATATGTACCTATCATTACTCTCTCAGAGTATTTTCACTGCCCTAAAAATCCTGTGCCCTCATCCCCTAGAACCACTGATGTTTCTATCATCTTCATAGTTTTACCTTTTCCAGAATGAGACAATAGTTGGATTCACATAGCATGAAGCTTTAGAGATTGGCCTTTTTCAATGAGTAATATACATTCAAGATTCCTCATGTCATTTCGCGGCTTGATAGTTCATTTCTTTTTAGCACTGAATAATATTCCATTATCTGAATGTACTACAATTTATTTATCCATTCACCTACTGAAAGACATCTTGATTGCTTCCAAGTTTTGGCAATCATAAATAAAGCTGCTATAGACATCTGTGTCAGGTTTTTCGGGTAATTTCCAAGCAATGTGATCATGGGGTCATGTAGTAAGAAATTTTGAAAGAAACTACCAAAATGCATTTCAGAGTGTCTGTACCATTTGCTTTCCTAACAGCAATAAATGTGAGTTCCTTTTGCTCCACATCTTTGCCAGCATTTAGTGTTTTCAGTGTTCTGGATTTTGGTCATTCCAATAGGTACATAGTAGTATCTCGTTTTAATTTGCATTTCCCTAATGATATCCACTGGATCATACAAAAAGGAAGAGAGTTTTAGAAAAACATCTATTTCCACTTTACTGACTATGCCAAAGCCTTTGACTGTGTGGATCACAATAAACTGTGGAAAATTCTGAAAGAGATGGGAATACCAGACTACCTGACCTGCCTCTTGAGAAAACTGTATGTAGGTCAGGAAGCAATAGTTAGAAATGGACATGGAGCAACAGACTGGTTCCAAATAGGAAAAGAAGTACATCAAGGCTGTATATTGTCACCCTGCTTATTTAACTTATATGCAGAGTACATCATGAGAAACGCTGGGCTGCAGGACCAGATGGCTTCACAGCTGAATTCTGCCAAAAATTTAGAGAAGAGCTGACACCTATCCTACTCAAACTTCCAGAACACTGAAGAGGAAGGTAAACTTCCAAACTGATTCTACGAGGCCACCATCACCCTAACACCAAAACCTGACAAAGATGCCACAAAAAAAGAAAACCACAGGCCAATATCATTGATGAACATAGATGCAAAAATCTTTAACAAAATTCCAGCAAACAGAATCCAGCAACATATTATAAAGATCATACATAATGACCAAGTGGGCTTTATCCCAGGGATGCAAGGATTCTTCAATATCCACAAATCAATCAATGTAGTACACCACATTAACAAACTGAAAAATAAAAACCATATGATTATCTCAATAGATGCAGAGAAAGCCTTTGACAAAATTCAACATCCATTTATGATAAAAACCCTCCAGAAAGCAGGAATAGAAGGAACATACCTCAACATAATAAAAGCTATATATGATGAACCCACAGCAAACATTATCCTCAATAGTGAAAAATTGAAAGCATTTCCCCTAAAGTCAGGAACAAGACAAGGGTGCCCATTCTCACCACTACTATTCAACATAGTTTTGGCCATAGCAATCAGAGCAGAAAAAGAAATAAAAGGAATTCAGATTGGAAAAGAAGAAGTAAAACTCTCACTGTTTGCAGATGACATGATCCTCTACATAGAAAACCCTAAAGACTCCACCAGAAAATTACTAGAGCTAATCAATGAATATAGTAAAGTTACAGGATATAAAACCAACACACAAAAATCTCTTGCATTCCTATACACTAACAATGAGAAAACAGAAAGAGGAATTAAGGAAACGATTATATTCATCATTGCAACGAAAAGAATAAAATACTTAGGAATATATCTACATAAAGAAACAAAAGACCCATATATAGAAAACTATAAAAAACTGGTGCAAGAAATCAAAGAGGACACTAATAGATGGAGAAATATACCATGTTCATGGATCAGAATAATCAATATAGTGAAAATGCAAATCTATAGATTCAGTGCAATCCCTATCAAGCTACCAATGGTATTTTTCAGAGAACTAGAACAAATAATTTCACAATTTGTATGGAAATACAAAAAACCTCGAATAGCCAAAGCAATCTTGAGAAAGAAGAATGGAACTGGAGGAATCAACCTGCCTGACTTCAGGCTCTACTACAAAGCCACAGTCATCAAGACAGTATGGTACTGGCACAAAGACAGAAATATAGATCAATGGAACAAAATAGAAAGCCCAGAGATAAATCCACACACCTATGGACACCTTATCTTCGACAAAGGAGGCAAGAATATACAATGGAGTAAAGACAATCTCTTTAACAAGTGGTGCTGGGAAAACTGGTCAACCACTTGTAGAAGAATGAAACTAGATCACTTTCTAACACCACACACAAAAATAAACTCAAAATGGATTAAAGATCTAAACGTAAGACCAGAAACTATAAAACTCCTAGAGGAGAACATAGGCAAAACACTTTCCGACATAAATCACAGCAGGATCCTCTATGATCCACCTCCCAGAATACTGGAAATAAAAGCAAAAATAAACAAATGGGATCTAATTAAAATTAAAAGCTTCTGCACAACAAAGGAAACTATAAGCAAGGTAAAAAGACAGCCTTCTGAATGGGAGAAAACAATAGCAAATGAAGCAACTGACAAACAACTAATCTCAAAAATATACAAGCAACTCATGCAGCTCAATTCCAGAAAAATAAACGACCCAATCAAAAAATGGGCCAAAGAACTAAACAGACATTTCTCCAAAGAAGACATACGGATGGCTAACAAACACATGAAAAGATGCTCAACATCACTCATTATCAGAGAAATGCAAATCAAGACCACAATGAGGTACCATTTCACACCAGTCAGAATGGCTGCGATCCAAAAGTCTACAAGCAATAAATGCTGGAGAGGGTGTGGAGAAAAGGGAACCCTCTTACACTGTTGGTGGGAATGCAAACTAGTACAGCCACTATGGAGAACAGTGTGGAGATTCCTTAAAAAACTGCAAATAGAACTGCCTTATGACCCAGCAATCCCACTGCTGGGCATACACACCGAGGAAACCAGAATTGAAAGAGACACATGTACCCCAATGTTCATTGCAGCACTGTTTATAATAGCCAGGACATGGAAACAACCTAGATGTCCATCAGCAGATGAATGGATAAGAAAGCTGTGGTACATATACACAATGAAGTATTACTCAGCCATTAAAAAAAATACATTTGAATCAGTTCTAATGAGGTGGATGAAACTGGAGCCGATTATACAGAGTGAAGTAAGCCAGAAAGAAAAACACCAATACAGTATACTAACCATATATATGGAATTTAGAAAGATGGTAATGATAACGCTGTATGTGAGACAGAAAAAAGAGACATAGAGGTATAGAATAGTCTTTTGGACTCTATGGGAGAGGGCGAGGGTGGGATGATTTGGGAGAATGGCATTGAAACATGTAAATTATCATATGTGAAATGAATTGCCACTCCAGGTTCGATGCATGATACTGGGTGCTCGGGGCTGGTGCACTGGGATGATCCAGAGGGATGGTATGGGGAGGGAGGTAGGAGGGGTGTTCAGGATGGGGAACACATGCACACCCATGGTGGATTCATGTCAATGTATGGCAAAATCAATACAATATTGTAAAGTAATTAGCCTCCAATTAAAATAAATAAATAAATACATATATATAAAGAGAAACACTGGGTTGGATGAAGCACAGGCTGGAATCAAGGTTGCTGGGAGAAATATCAATAACCTCAGATATGCAGATGACACCACCCTTATGGCAGAAAGTGAAGAAGAACTAAAGAGCCTCGTGATGAAAGTGAAAGAGGAAAGTGAAAAAGTTGGCTTAAAACTCAGCATCCAAAAAACTAAGATCATGGCATCTGGTCCCATCACTTCATGGGAAAGAGATGGGGAAATAGTGGCTGGACTTTATTTTTTGGGCTCCAAAATCACTGCAGATGGTGACTGTAGCCATGAAATTAAAAGACGCTTACTCTGTAAGGAAAGTTATGACCAATCTAGACAGCATATTAAAAAGCAGAGACATTACTTTGCCAACAAAGGTCTGTCTAGTCAAGGCTATGGTTTTTCCAGTGGTCATGTATGGATGTGAGAGTTGGACTATAAAGAAGGCTGAGCACTGAAGAATTGATGCTTTTGAACTGTGGTGTTGGAGAAGACTCTTGAGAGTCCCTTGGACTGCAAGGAGATTCAATCAGTCCATCCTAAAGGAGATCAGTCCTGGGTGTTCATTGGAAGCACTGATGTTGAAGCTGAAACTCCAATACTTTGGCCACCTGATGCAAAGAGGTGACTCATTTGAAAAGACTCTCATGCTGGGAAAGATTGAGGCTGGAGGAGAAGGGGATGACAAGAGATCAGTCCTGGGTGTTCATTGGAAGCACTGATGTTGAAGCTGAAACTCCAATACTTTGGCCACCTGATGCAAAGAGGTGACTCATTTGAAAAGACTCTCATGCTGGGAAAGATTGAGGCTGGAGGAGAAGGGGATGACAGAAAATGAGATGGCTGGATGGCATCACCGACTCAATGGACATGAGTTTGGGTAGACTCCAGGAGTTGGTGATGGACAGGCAGGCCTGGTGTGCTGCAGTTCATGGGGTCACTAAGAGTTGGACACAACTGAGCGACTGAACTGAAATGAATGACATATGATGTGGAGCACATTTCATATGATTATTTGCCATCAGTATAGCTTCTTTTGGTGAGATATCTGATAAGATCAGAAGATCTCTGGGCCACTTTTCAATTGGGTTGTTTTCATATTGTTGAGTTTTAAGAGTTCTTTGTATATTTTGGATTAACTGTACTTTATTAGATGTGTCTTTTTCAAATATTTTCTCTGAGTCTGTGGCTTGTCTTCTCATATCCTTGACATTGTCTTTTGCAGAGCAGTTTTTAATTTTAATGAAGTCCATCTTACAATTTTTTCTTTCATGCATTATGCCTTTGGTGTTGTATCTAAAAAAGCATTACTCTACCCAAGGTCATTTAGGCTTTTTTCTATGTTATCTTCTAGGAGTTATATAGTTCTGTGGTTTACATTTAGATCTGTGATCCATTTTGAGTTAATTTTTTAAAGGGCATAAAGGTCTGTGTCTAGATTCTTTTTTTTTTTTTCCTTTGGCATGTGGATGTCCAGCTGTTCCAGTACCACTTGTGGAAGGGACTATTTTGCTCAACTGTATTGCCTTTGTTCACCTTTCAAAGATCAGCTGACTATACAGGGGACTATTTCTGGGTACTCTAGTCTATTCCACTTATCTATTTTTCTTTTTTTTTTTAATCACAAGTACCACACTGTCTTGATTACTGCATTTCTATTGTTAGTCTTGAAGTTGGGAAGCATCGATCCTCCAACTTTGATATTCCCCTTCGATACTGTGTTGGTTGCTCTGGATCTTTTGCCTTTCCTTATAAATTTTAGAAATCAATTTGTCAGTTTTCACAAAATGACTTGATGGAGTTTTGGTTGGGACTGCACTGATTCTACAGATCAGTTTGGGAAGTACTACATCCTTACACTATAAGTCTTCCTATCCATGAACATGGAATATATCTCCATTTATTTAGCTCTTTGATTTAATTCATTAGAGTTTTGCAGTTTTCCTTATAAATAGCTTATACATATTGTGTTAGATTTATACCTAAGTACTTCATTTGGGAAGAAACTAAATAGAAATAGATTTGTGCTTTTAATTTAAATTCCATTTGTTCATTGTGGTAGATAGGAAAGTGACTGACTTTTTGTATATTAACTTTGTTATTATCACTTATCAGTGGATTTTTAGACACATGTTTGCTTTACTGGGGGCTCACTTAGACATGAAAAGCCCTGGTTGACTGTTCATCTTCCAAGGACACTCATGAACACTCATTCACTTCTTTGATCTCAGAATCTCTGACATTAATGGCCTGCAAACCATTTGTTGTTTTGACAATGAGCTAAAGCAATAGTTTTCAAACTAGGCTTGATAGAGTTCTAAAGCTTCATGCCATTGTGTCTTTGCAAAGACCACTTTGAGTAAAATTGAGTGAATGGGGCTCTGAACCTTCTATATCATTTTTGCTAGAGCAACTCAGCTTTTCTTTATATTTTTAATTTTGAAGTTATTTTAGATGTAAAGAAGATTTAGCCAATTTCCCTACTAACATGTTCCAGAACTATGGTACATGATGAAAACTAAAAAAAATTAAATGACTCTTAACTATTAACTAGACATGATTAACAAAACTACAGGTTTCATTTGGATTTCCCTGCTCTTTCCACAGATGCATTGTTTTGAGCAGTTCAGTTTTTATCTGTTTTGCCAAGTGGATTTCATGTGAGATTTTATTTAGATAAAGGTCTGCTAGCTGCTTGTTGTCTCAGATTTTCCCTACCTCCACCTTATAAGTTCTCAATTACTGCTATTTAGCAATGGAGGAAAAGTAGAACAGTAGCTTCTCATCATTTCATCTCATCTAAAGAATGCACCTATTCCTTATTGAACTCTCCAGAATATTTATGAGATCAAGGGGAATTTTAAAATATATTTTAAAATTTTGTTTTACAGATGGAGAAATTGAGGCAAGAGGTTGAGTAACTTGTAGATAAGAGTAAAACTGAAGACATCTCCTGATTGCTGACTGAAATTCTTATTTTTTTCACAAAGGTCTTCAGATGAGTAAAACATACCTGAGAGAGAAAAGCTGATCAGCCTCCGACTTCCTTGCCCTTGCACGGTCTCATCAGAACCAATGCTTTTAAAAATCTGTAAGAAGGAAAATGGGAGACAAGCAAAAGAAGCATTGAAATAGATACACTCCAATACAAACATGCTTAATCACAGTTCTTCCTGAAACTACAGAATACAAACACAGAAGTATAATGATTTCATTAGGCGACTATCGATTAGAATAAGCTTTTAGCAACCTAATGTCTTTTCCAATAATAGAATGGGAAATGCTAGTGAGGATGAGGGGGTACTTCTCAGAGAAATGGAAATCAGCAAACATAATTAGTATAATATTAGAGGTCCTTTATAACTACCTATGTAAATAATACCTTTTAATACTCAAATTTGCAAAAAGGTATTTATCAAAGCAGACCCTTAGGCAGTGAAATTGAGAGGTCAATAGATGTTTATTGTTGTAATTACAAAGTGTTTCTATTAGCAAAGTATAGTTAAAGCTGCCGTATCTCCATTTTTTCTGATCTGTACTACTATCTAGAGATTCCCAGGAAATTTTGTTTATTAGGGAGGAGCTGAGCATGACATTAAGAAGCTACTCTGAGGTCTCTTTATTTAACTGCGTTCCTGGGAAGTTTCAGAACACAGCTGTTACATGGGTTATCTTCATCTAGTGAGAGTGAAAGTCATTCTGTTGTGTCTGACTCTTTGGGACCCCATGGACTATACAGTCCATGGAATTCTCCAGGCCAGAATACTGGAGTGGGTAGCCTTTCCCTTCTCCAGGGGATCTTCTCAATCCAGGGATCACACCCAGGTCTCCCGCATTGCAGGTAGATTCTTTACCAGCTGAGTCACAAGGGAAGCTCATCTTCATCTAGTAGGTATTTGCAAATCAGGTTGCTAAAATGTTTTATTTTCCATCATTGCTCAACATTGATCTGTTAATGGATTACTCAAAGCAGCTAGAGTTCTTATTTCCATTCTCTTCTAGGCAAGTTTTACCCTGAAATGATTCTGAGTATATATTCAAAGGCAGAGTTACCTTTGCATATTTACATATCTGAGAAAATAATACCAAAACAAATATCTGAATATAAAGCAAATCTCTACCAGGTCCACTTTTTAGAAGATAAGCTATACTGAAGAAGGGAAAAACAGAAAACTCAGTGACCTCTCATTCAAAGTCTCTTTATTTCCAGGTTGTGTGGGCTTAATCTCTCTCTGCCTGTCAATATTCTTGATGCTGAAAGAGCTGTGATTGGATGTGACTGTCAATTGACTTTATTTGAGACTAAGAGTAATGACTGGGCATCACTAAGGCTCATAGTTTCAGCCCAAGGAGAGTCCAAAATGATTATTAGAAAACCTCTTGGATAAGCAGGTGCCCCTGGTGGACTTCTATGCTTGGCTGCAGCTTATGTGCCAATCTTCCCAGTATGTCTGCTGTTAGGCCCATGTACAAGATGCATCTCAGGGATTCTGGGCTGCCCAGCAGATGGAATCAGCGTGGGTGAGATACGGAACGAGGTGAGTTGGAACACTGCTTGGTTTGAGGTATCAGCCCTCTTCACACATCTTGCTCCTTCCCAGTTTGGGTTTGTCTTTCTCTTCGCCTGGCTGACCCAGAGCAACAGAGGTCAGCACACAGAGCAGAGACTGCAACCTCAGGCTGGACCACTCTTCTAGCTCTCAAAGTAGCCAATATGCATGGGTCGAATCAGGATTCAAAATTTTTTCATGTTGAAGACTTTTCTTCATTTTCAAACCTACGCCTGGACAAAGGCCATGGGCGATGTGGGTAGACTGGCCACACCCCCTTCTGGTGCTATACTTGCCTAGGTGGGACATTTACAATTGACTGCTCCTAATTCTAGTTTAAAGATGTCAACATCTAACTTGTTTCATCTCAGACTACAAGTTCCTTGAGAGCACAATAGAAAATCTACTTTTAATGGAGCCTTGTAGATATAAGTCTAGAGTGTATGCATTCCAATTTATATTTTTTACAAGGTGTAGGATTAAACTGCATATGTCTTCCTAGGCTAAATGAGCTTAAACATGCAAAGATAACAAAGAATAGTATGTGTTCTTTCTTACTTAGAGCATACATATTTTGATCCTCATATTTAAAGATTTTCCTGTTGGGTATTCAGGGTATTTACAAAAAGGTTCTTCATGTATACTGCATTGAAACAGGTATGCAGACAAGAAGATAATGTTTGTCTTTCAAAAACTACCAAGCTCAGAAGGGAGAAACACATTTTAAATTCCGCAAAATTCTCCCTAACTCTTGGCTTTTTGCTAACATCATTTATCAAGTCATCTCAGTGCCAGACTGATGATATAAAGAGGGAGGCAGTAGTAGCTGTGATAAACATTTTCCAGGAAGTAAAGGTGTTTGGGAAAGTTGTATGTTCCAACTTTTTGTTCAAGATGAGCTCCAGAGGCTTGTCTGAAGTTAAGAAATCTGTTGTACTCACAAAGAGACACTACCATTTACTGACTATGAAAATGGTGTGGAAACTCAGCCAAAACAGTCTCACCCTACAAGACAGAGGGAGCACATCAGGGAATTGCTTAGCTTCTCTGGTCTGCACATACCCTTGGCTTTTCAGTCTGTCTGACTCCTATCTGTTATTCCACCCGCAGGGCACATGGTTGTGATGTCGCGTCTCAGACACAGTGCACGGTATCAGTGTTAATTTTGTATAGAAATTATCTCTGTACCTCCAAGAAGAAAATGCATGCTCAGCAGGGCTGCTATTACACAGTGGCCAGGCAGTTAAACTTGGGAGGAGGGACCCTGGAGAGGACTCAGACTAGGGGCGCAGAGACAGCCTGGAGAGCCTGGAGTGTGGTCCAGACTGCCACTGTTAGTGTGCTTTGATGCATGATGTGGGCCCACCATTTTCAGCATGGTGCCGGGCGGGGCACAGGTGGGGCACAGGTCAACAGATGAAGACCCATGGTCAGTGTGCTCACAGCAAACTGCGACTCCAGCGTATGGGAGGACTGATAATGGGCTCAGTGCTCCTGGTGGGCTGCCCCTGGGGAGGAGTAGGCAGTAGTTCCTTTCCTGACAGGAACACTCCTCACACGGCAGCTTGGAGCCATATCTGGAGTGAACAAGGCTGGGGAGAGCCCTACCAAAGAGGCAGACGAGGTCCCAGGAAGCAGCACAACCACCTTGATTCCTGCAGTCACAGTGCTCTGGCCCCCAGACTAGCACTAGGGTCTGTGATAAACACAACAGAAAAAGGCATGTGACCTTGGGTTGCTGCTGCTACTGCTAAGTCACGTCAGTTGTTGTGTCCAACTCTGTGCGACACCATAGATGGCAGCCCACCAGGCTCCCCCATCCCTGGGATTCTCCAGGCAGGAACACCAGAGTGGGTTGCCATTTCCTTCTCCAGTGAATGAAAGTGAAAAGTAAAAGTGAAGTCACTCAGTCGTGTCTGACTCTTCGCGACCCCATGGGCTGTAGCCCACCAGGCCCCTTTGTCCATGGGATTTCCCAGGCAAGAGTGCTGGAGTGGATTATGGGCAAAACTGCAGCTGCCTGCACAGCCAGTGCATAGGTTCCCTGTGACCACATAAGCCTCGTGGATTCAGTGTTCAGCTCCTTGGGGAATGAGGACACAAGAGAAATGGAACCTTATGAAACCCAACCCGTAGGCCTTCTACTCCAACAACTGGGGAGAGGACCATGTCTCCTGACAAGGCTGTGACAACCATGGCACAAACAGGAGGCCCTGCCCAACATCCAGTTCAGGCTCTGGATACCATACCAATCACACCCACTATATTGGACAGCAAACTGAGAAAACAGTCTTTGTACCAAAAATACTAGACTCACACAATCTACACAAGGATGCGCCCACATAAAAAGAACCCTTCAAGACCACAATAGATAACTTTCTCCTAAATTCATAGAGACAGAGAAATTAAAAATTCCCAATTAAAAGAATAAGAAAAATCTCCTGAAAGAACAAAAAATGAAATACCTATTCAGGCTACCAGACCCCAACTTCAAAAAGGAAGTAATAAAAATACCGAAAGCGAAAGAAAGTGAAGTCGCTCAGTCGTGTCTGACTCTTTGTGACCCCATAGACTATAGCCTACCAGGCTCCTCCGTCCATGGGATTTTCCAGGCAAGAGTACTGGAGTGGGTTGCCATTTCCTTCTCCAGGGGATCTTCCCGACCCAGGGATTGAATCCGGGTCTCCAGCATTGTAGGCAGACACTTCTACTGTCTGAGCCACAAGGGAAGTCCCTAAAATGCTGAAGGAATTAATAAACATTAATATTGTCAGATCACTGTAACAATGAACCAGAAACTATAAAGAGGAACCAATCAACATTAGATAACTCAACTGCCAAGATAAAAACTGATCTAAAAGCAATGAGTAGTTCACTAAATAATACAGAAAAATGAACAGGAAGACAGAATGATGGGCATCACGCAATCAGAAGAGCAGACAGAAAGACAAACCAAAAAAATGAAAGTGACAAGCAAGATCTATGGGATAATGTGAAGGGTGCCAACCTACACATAATAGTATTATTATTATGTGTAGGGGTTCCAGAAGGAGAAGAAAGAGAAGAAAGAGAGAAGGGAATAGAAAATGTACTTGAGGAAATTATGTCTGAAAACTTCCCAAACCTAAAGAAGGAAACAGATATCCAGGTACAGGAACCTAAAAAACCCACACAAAGTCATATCATAATTAAAAAGACAAAAGTTAAACATGAAGAGAGGAGTCTAAGGGCACCAAGAAGAAAAACAAAGAATATCATACTAAGTGAAGTAAGTCAGACAGAGAATTACAAATATTATATAATATCACTTATATGTGAAAAATAAAAAATACAAAGTAATATTTATTCAAAATAGAATAAAAAGACACATCAATGTGTCTTTTTATTCTATTTTGAATAAATATAATAAAATTTATTTATTCTATTTTATTAAATAAAATTTATTCACAGACACATAAAATTTAAGATGTGTATAAGAGACAGGACCACTTTAAACAGATAGAAATTATTATACATAAAATACAAGCAATAAGGATTTATTATTTAGGTCAGAGAACTACATTCCACATCTTATAATAACCTACAATGGAAAATAATCTGAAAAAATAAGAATCACTTTGCTGTACACCTGAAACTTACACAATATCGTAAATTAAATATACTTCAATAAGAGAAATTAGTTTATATCTACATAGATGAACATTTTTCATTACTAGAGTGAGAGAATTTATCAAGTTTTTCCTTGTTACATAAGTATTTGAGAGAACTGTTTATACAGTAAGTGCAATTATAGTAACATCTTTTATTTAATCCTTTATAAGCCACATATAACACAAAAACATAGTAATCAATCAATACAAATTAATTAAAATTGCCTCTCCATGCACAACCTCTTTACATCTTCTTTCAGCATTACTGAAAGCCAAGAACTGGAACTACCTAAGCTGCAAAAAGCCTTTGTGCCCACCCACTGCAGCCATTCCCTTTCTCAACACCAGCACTACTGGAGTATCCTGAAGTGCCCACGTGGTTGCTCCCTGGATGCTTTTCCATCCTCAAGCCAATACACATAGTATGATCTAGAATGGATGAGACAAGACACATGCCTTTTCTTAACGACATATGAAAGAGGAAGAGTGGAAGGAGAAATTGGAAGAAAGAACCCACAGACCACTGACAATTCTCAAGCAGATCAATTTCAGGAAAGCAAACATATGTGAAGAAAGCTGAGCACCGAAGAATTGATGCTTTTGAACTGTGGTGTTGGAGAAGACTCTTCAGAGTCCCTTGGACTGCAAGGAGATCCAACCAGTCCATTCTGAAGGAGATCAGTCCTGGGATTTCTTTGGAAGGAATGATGCTAAAGCTGAAACTCCAGTACTGTGGCCACCTCATGCGAAGAGTTGATTCATTGGGAAAGACTCTGATGCTGGGAGGGATTGGGGGCAGGAAGAGAAGGGGACGACAGAGGATGAGATGGCTGGATGGCATCACCGACTCAATGGACAGGAGTTTGAGTAAACTCCCGGAATTGGTGATGGACACAGAGGCCTGGCATGCTGCGATTCATGGGGTTGCAAAGAGTCGGACATGACTGAGCGACTAAACTCAACTCAACTCAAGTCAAACATATGGAAACTGAGAACCTGAAATAATTGTTCTTATTATCCCTGGGAATATCATCACGTACCCCCAGGAAAATATTTACCCCCTGTTGAAAGCAGCTGAGATAGATCAAAGGGTGATACCTGACTTGAGATAGAGCAATGCTAACTGCAGGTGGTTGAAAAGTACTTGAGAGACATGCCTAGATGAGGTGGCAATGATATTCAGAGTATATCTGTGAACTGTTTAGCATTCCAAAGATGCCTAGAAATATTTAGCGATAAAAGCTGGATTTCTTGCAGTCAACATGGTAGAATCCCAGAGTGCTTGAACATGTAAATGAAATAGCATCTGAGTTTTAAACAAGAGGAAAAAGCTGTTCCTGCTATTCTCTCATGAACCAATCATGCAAAAGCAAAAAGAAGAAAAACAAAAGGCAAACTCCATCCTTAATAAAACCACAAGATATCAATAACTTTGAACACAATATATGAAGTATGGTTGCTATATGCACTGGAGGTAAAACTAGGGTATGGGAAGACATCAAGTCAAGATGCACGTGACTGCAAATAAGGAGAAAAAAAGGCAGTGTAAGCACCTTGGAATATATTGAAGAAAAATGCAAAAGAAGAAAAACAAACCAAAGGTATACCATATGCTTAAATAGAAAAACTCGAAAATGGTAACAATTTCAGTACGTTCTTAGTTAATCTATATCATTATGTGATCGCAGTGAAACTACCAACAGCATTTGAAATTCGACAAGCTAACTCAAATTTTCTTATGTGAGAAAGAAAAACCAAGAACAAACAAGTTTCTATTATAAAAAGGGAAAATAATGAGGAAGAAATGCTGTAAAAGATACTTAACCATATTATGAAGCAAGTGTAATTAAAACAGTATGAGGCTGGTACATGAATAGTCATAGCAACAAAATAGAAGGTACAGAAATAGATCCAAAAAAGTAGGAAATATAATAAAGGTGAATTTTCAAATCAGTGGAGAAAATAGGACATCTGGATAGTAAGTCTGGAAGATGGAGATGAATTTGGAGTAATGTTTCATATTATATAATAGAAAAAAATTCCAAATTGATCAAATATTTAAATATTAAAATCAAAATCCTAAAAGCATTGGGGAAAAAGATGGAAGAATATTTTTATGATCTCAAACTTGAAGAGTTTTTCCTGCCGGTGAAGAAAAGCCCTGAAGTCACAAAAGAAAACACTGATAAGCTCAACTCTGTAAAAATAAAAACGCATACTTGGAAAAGCCACCATATATCAAAAGATAAATGACAAACCTGGATAAGTATTTTCAACTCACATATTCAAAAGTCTAATTTCTTTCTTGTCTAAGAAACAAAAACAACAACCAAAAGAAAACAAGTATGAACAAAGCATATCAAAGGATAGTTTATATTAATAGAAAGGAGAATCAACTCTAAAAATTAAGAAGTATTTGACCTTGACTACAATAAGAAAAAATGCTAATCAAAACTACAAGCTGAGTTTTCAACTGGTAATAAGCAAAAAGCTTGAGAACTTACAGGGGTGATCTGCCAGGTTTTGAGCTGTCTTTTGACTCAGTTCCCACCCTTCTAAGCCCTGTGATGCTGGAGTGGAGAGTGCTCACAGCATCTCTGCTTTGCCACCTGGTGCCTGCACAGGCTCTGCCAACAGGAGGTACCAGAGGGGAAGAGGAAGATGGAAAGAAGGAAAAGAGACTAGCTCTGCCCTCTCTGCTTCCTGTTCTGGTCCACATTCCCCCAGCAACTGTTTTCACCTGGGGCTTCAGTGCTTCACCATTGCAGCAGCTAAATCCAGTTTGTGGGTTTTTCCCAATACTCTTCCAACACTGAAAAGTCAGTCTGACCTTTCCCCTCTCAGTGAAGCAGCATCAATAACCTCAGAAGTCCGGTCTGGGTCCGTGCGGTACCTCCTCTAAGCTTGCAGCACTGTTGAATAAAATCCTTCTCCAAAGAGGTCTGCATTCAGTACTGTAAGGTCCTTTCCTTAAGCTTCTAAGTTTTATTTCAATCTCTTCACTTCTCCAGCCTTAGAGATGGCAGCTATTTTTTCGCACTTACTACCTTACTGATACCTTGAAAGTGTTAGTCACTCAGTCATGTCCAACTCTGCAACCACATGGACTGTATGTAGCCCACCAGGTTTCTCTGTTCATGGAGTTCTCTAGGTAAGAATACTGGAATTTTAATTGTTTTAATTCTCTTAACAGATTTTTTTTTATCTGTTTAACAATTATTCATATGAAAATCTAAATACTGGTATGATATCCAATTTGCTCTTATCTGATACAGTGGCCAAAAGTGTGGAGACACAGGCAGTCTCACTCATTATTGCTGCTGCTGCTGCTGCTGCTGCTGCTGCTGCTGCTAAGTCGCTTCAGTCGTGTCCGACTCTGTGCGACCCCATGGACTGCAGCCTACCAGGCTCCCCTGCCCATGGGATTTTCCAGGCAAGAGTACTGGAGTGGGTTGCCATTACCTTCTCCCTCTCATTATTGAGGGGAGTGTTAATTGATACACACACATCCCCAAGAGAGCTGGTAAATGACCATTAATTTCATGTCCAGGAATTTATCACAAAATTACTCAGTCGTGTGTTAAATACCAAGGAAATTTATTGTGGCTTTGTTTATATAGAGCAAAAGATTGGAGGGGAAATGAAAAGTTAATGGATAAGGGAATGCTAAATAAATTACAATGTATTCATTAGTGAAACACTTTGCTGCAATTAAATATAAATATATATATATACATAATTTTATTTAAAAAAAAGCTGAATCTGTTAGTGGCCAGCAGAAGATTGTGTAGGCTTATCAAGAAGGCTCCTGGAGTTGAATTAAGACCTGTGGGATTAATTCATGTGTATCTCTCCTACTCCCATTCTTATGTCTGCTTTTTTAAAAATATAAATTTATTTATTTTAATTGGAGGTAAATTACTTTACAATATTGTATTGGTTTTGCCATACATCTGCTTTTTGAAGTTATAAGTATGAATGCACATACTGCTGTAAAGCCCCAAAGTGAAAATCAGTAAAAAACAGAGTGATGATCAAGTCTTCATACCCTTGCAGGGGAACTTCCATTTCAGAAGCATGAAGACACATGGTTCAGTTGACCAGCCTCCCTTCTCATTAGATCCCTACAACACCGTTCAAATCCTAGCTTTTCTTTCACAATACCTTTGCATGAAGATGAGGCTGTTTGCTAAAAACACACATGTGTCTCAATTACCCCATCACACGTACTCTTTAACATATATGCTCCATCTTCCAGTCTCTAAGAACATAGAGGTTTCTCAGACAGATGTGATCTTATTCCCAGGGGTAGATAAGTGTGCCAGGGGGAAAGGGTGCCTGTCCTGGAGCACCACTTTTACTCAGAATTTTGGGTAAATCTATTTTAAAAGCAAACATGAGGAAAGTTAAAGTTGAGTACAAAATATAGATGCATTTGGAAGGTAAACAGGAGTTTTCAAAGAACTCTCTTGCATGTGAAAGACCACTCTGCATTGCTTCTCCAGGTGCCCCAGATCTGGGTTAACTTCCTCTGGTAAAAGTGGGAGAAGCTCCCTGTAGCACACATGGCATTTCCAAAGGGGTGTGAACATGTTATGCTTGATTCTAACATGTTAACTCTATTTACATTGCCACGATTATTCCAAACTAATTATATAATGACTTCTTTGAGCCCAAATTGTTGATTAGCTTTGTGTTTAGTTACAGAACAATTAACCCATCAGTAACACCAGGGGATAAAATTCATGACTTTCATTGAGCCTTTATATGTTTTTCATTGAACCTTTATATATTCACCTGAGCTAACTCTGACTCCATAGTTGATAATGTGAATCTAAAAATCAGGTGCAAAATAGCATCACATTATAACTAATAAAATCTTCAAGCCATGGCATGTCAGTAACCAAGAGTATGGAATCAGGGGTTCCATTTTAGATCAGAAATCAGTGGTTCCTATGTTCAATATCTTTTGCGTCCAAGATAACGTATATGAAATAAGCTGATATGCCTCCAAGCCACCTTAAAAAATAAAAATCAATCCAATCAAAAGCCTAAGTTCCATTTCTACATCCAAATCTCTGAAATGTTCCAATGAGCAACCGATAAACAAACACACCTCACAAATGTTTACAGAGCACTTTTGAGAACATCTTCATGGAATCCTCACAATATGACGACTAGGTGATTAGACCTAGTTCATCTGAAGTCCTCCCACAGAAAGTTCTGTAAACTCAAAGAACAAAGCCATCTTTAGGGGCTAAAAGAATGAAACAAAATTCCAGCAGTCAACGGCATCCTCAGGCAATTTCCCCAACCTGCAGGACACCTGTGATGAAAGACTTAGAAGGCCCTTCCAAGGGACAAGAAGACAAGTGACAGGGATGAGAGCTGATGGTGTGCCAAGCACAAAGCCAGTTCTTGTGAACACACTCTTTTAACAGATTGCAAATTAGACATTCTTCATGATCCTCACTGCAGTTTACAAACTTGAAAGCTGAGGTCAGATCAACGACTTTCCAAAATTCAAGTGGGAGGAATCTTGGGGTCATTTTTTCAGACTCAGCCTGGCTACTGGCTCTCTTTTGCTCATATTCTGTTCACATTTGGTTCATATTCTTACTGCTCATTTCTGCTTTCTGATCCTGCAGTCACCAAGTCAGCTTCCAGAGTCCTCACCCCTTCTGCTTTCCTTATTGCCTTGAGGGCAAGATCCAGGCTTCCCAAGTTCAGGGCTCTTCTACCAATCACAATGGGGAAAAAGAGAGGGCTTGGAAAAATGAGGAATTTCTCCTAGTTTTCATTGTGTGAATTGGACAGAATGTGTTAATTAGAGATGATTTTCTTTATACTGACTACTTTTGGGGACAGATACTAACACTAAGAGCAAATCTGATTTGGGGCAAAGGACTGCTATGTTTGAGAGGTGAGGTATTCGGCTTCCTAAAAAGGGTAAGAAATACTGGGAAGGAGAATGCTAGCTAGGAGTAATCAGATACCATATTTTCCCTGATGACTTTTAGATTCTTTAGCTATTCTTTTGAACACAGTTTCTCTATCTACAGACTACTCTGAAAGTGGGCACATGACAAGAGCTATCAAATTCTAAAAAATGACTGAGTCATTCTGTTTGCTCCAGGGCAGAAGTTCACTGCCATGAGCTGCTTCAGAGTCAGGGCTTGATACAAGACAGACTGCTGGGCCCCACCATGGAAGGTCTAATTCTGTAGGCCTAGGGAAGGCCTGCGAAGAAGGCAATGGCACCCCACTCCAGTACTCTTGCCTGGAAAATCCCATGGATGGAGGAGACTGGTGGGCTGCAGTCCAGGGGGTCGCGAAGAGTCGGACACGACTGAGCGACTTCCCTTTCACTTTTCACTATCATGCATTGGAGAAGGAAATGGCAACCCACTCCAGTGTTCTTGCCTGGTGGGCTGCCGTCTATGGGGTCGCAGAGAGACGGACACAACTGAAGCGACTTAGCAGTAGCAGCAGTAGAGAAGGCCTGAGAGCCTGTACTTCAAGTTTCAGGTAAGGCTTTTGCTGCTGGGGGATCACACCTGGGGAAGTATCAATATCAAGGGTCTTCCTCTTTCAAATGGTAAAGGAAAGATGTCTTTAATTCTTATCTCAAAAACTGGCTTGATTCCAGTTCCAAGCCCCAGAAGTGGGTTCTGTAACGCCTTAGCCTCTGGAGCCACATCTCCAGCATTCAAACCTGTACCTTCTATTAAAGACAATCCACTTTTCTGCAGATCTTACTTCCTTGCCTAGAGGACTGTCATCTAATCAGCTGGTCCCTCAATCTGTGAGGCGACTTCACTCTACTCTGTGGGCTTATCACTCTTGTGTGATTCAAATCTGACAAAAGGCATCTGCTGGGGCACCAGTGAGTCTACAGGCTGTATGGCCTGGTGACATATTTTCTTTGGCTCATACTATATTTGAGTTTTCAAAATATTAGTTTTCAACATATTTTTAAAAATCAGAAGGTTTACACAAAATGTGGGTTTCAGATTTTTAAAGTATCAGAGTATCTAGCAGGGAGCAACTAACTCTGAGAAACTGCCAACCTGTTGAGAAACACAGCATCTTCCTGGCCCTCCTCTCGGGGTCTGCGTGCATCAATCTTACACACTAGTGCTTTCCATTTTAGGGCTCAGCAATCAGGTTGTGGCTATCCACCAAAGCATCCTATTTGTGACTGGAAAGCTTTTTCTAGCCTGGCAGTGTGAAAATCGATGATTGGCCTTAAAATCCTTAAAATCACCTTCAGTTCAGTTCAGTTCAGTCACTCAGTCGTGTCCGACTCTTTGCAACCCCATGAATCACAGCACGCCAGGGCTCCCTGTCCATCACCAACTCCTGGAGTTCACTCAAACTCATGTCCATCGAGTCTGTGATGCCATCTAGCCATCTCATCCTCTGTCGTCCCCTTCTACTCCTGCCCCCAATCCCTCCCAGCATCAGGGTCTTTTCCAATGAGTCAACTCTTCACATGAGGTGGCCAAAGTATTGGAGTTTCAGCTTCAGCATCAGTTCTTCCAATGAACACCCAGGACTGATCTCCTTTAGGTTGGACTGGTTGGATCTCCTTGCAGTCCAAGGGACTCTCAAGAGTCTTCTCCAACACCACAGTTCAAAAGCATCAATTCTTCGGCGCTCAGCTTTCTTCACAGTCCAACTCTCACATCTATACATGACCACAGGAAAAACCATAGCCTTGACTAGACGGACCTTCATTGGCAAAGTAATATCTCTGCTTTTCAATATGCTATCTAGGTTGGTCACAACTTTCCTTCCAAGGAGTAAGCATCTTTTAATTTCAGGGCTGCAATCACCTTAGATTTGATGAAATGTGATACTGACCTGATCTGGCTCTCTGGAAGCTTTTGAAATTTTAATCTTTGCTCTGGCATGTATGTAATAATTTTCCTTTTTTCTGTTTTATTAAAAATACTTTATGAGGTGAAATTCACATAACATGAAACTGATCATTTGATGAACAATGCAGTGGTGTTTAGCACATTCACTATCTAGTTTCTAAGCATTTTAATAATTCAAAATAAGACCCTATATCCTATATGCATCAAGCAGTTTCACCCCACTCTTCTCTCCTCCCATAGCCCCAGGAAATCTCTAATTTTATTTCTGTCTCTGAATCTACATATTCCAGATATTTCATATAAATGAAATCTTATATGGCCTTTTGTGAATAGGCTCTTTCACTTCGTATAATGTGTGTGTGTGTATTTGTGTGTGTGTGTGTGTGTGTGTGTATACATATATATATATATATACATACATGGAATTGGGTCACATATTTAGGGAGGCTGACAAATCCCAAGATCTGCAGTCAGCAGCTGGAGACCCAAGAGAGCTAACAGTGTAAGTTTTACTCCAAAAGCATGCAACTTTACTGAATTAATTGGTTAGTCTGAACAGTTTCTTGGTGTAGTCTTTAGGGTTTTCTATACATTATAAGATCATACCATCGCAAACAAGACGATTTTACTTCTTTCCAATTGTATGCTTCTAATCTCTCTTTTCCGCCTGGCGAGGACTCCCAGGACTCTGTCAGATAGAGTTGGTGCACACCAGTAGCAGAAGACAGACTGGAGACCCAAGAGAGCTAACAGTGTAAGTTTTACTCCAAAAGCATGCAACTTTACTGAATTAATTGGTTAGTCTGAACAGTTTCTTGGTGTAGTCTTTAGGGTTTTCTATACATTATAAGATCATACCATCGCAAACAAGACGATTTTACTTCTTTCCAATTGTATGCTTCTAATCTCTCTTTTCCGCCTGGCGAGGACTCCCAGGACTCTGTCAGATAGAGTTGGTGCACACCAGTAGCAGAAGACAGGGCCTGATTTGGGCCCACAGGCAGCTGCAGTGCTGGAGGCTGTGGCTGCCAGTCATGCTGTCCTGCGTCTCCCCGAGGGCCACATGTCCAAAGTCTCCCCGAGTGTGTGCACACAGTGCAGGCTGATGACAAAGGCTAGGCTGGCAGCATGCAGGCAGAGGCACAGCTGGAGGAGCTAGCCCCAAGTGTATGTGTGATGATGATGGTCAGCCACGGGGTGTGGAGGACGGCATCTTGCGCTTGTGCATCCTCGGAGGCCTGGGCTAGCTCCTGTTGTGGTTCCCAGGCTCTGGCAGGGGCAAGGAGGGACTTAGGTAGCTTGCATGAGCAAACAAGAATACCTGTGGGGCAAAAGCTGCTAAAATTTGCAGGAATTCCACCACAACTGTGCTGGTCATAGGTTCCTTCTTCACTGGGAAAAGCTACTGGGTTTACTTATAGAGCTGGTCATTGTGAACCACAATTACTCCCACCTTATGGCAGCTGTTGGTAGATCCTGCTTTTCTTCCTTGTTCCTAGCCATCTTGACATTGGTGGTTTGGGTGCAGTGAAAGCCAAGAGAGATCTTTGTGTGTAGTGCCCTCAAAGCCTGGGAGAAGGCAGCTGTTCATCCTGCTTTCCCTTTCCTAGTGAGGGGAACTCTTTCCAGCTGAAACAGTTTGGTACTGATCAGTGCCAGCCTGGGGAAGGGCTGTATATTGTCACTCTGCTTATTTAACTTATATGGAGAGTACATCATGAGAAACGCTGGGCTGGATGAAGCACAAGCTGGAATCAAGATTGCCGGGAGAAATATCAATAACCTCAGACATGCAGATGATACCACCCTTATGGCAGAAGTGAAGAGGAACTAAAGAGCCTCTTGATGAAAGTTAAAAAGAAGAGTGGAAAAGCTAGCTTAAAACTCAATATTCAGAAAAGTAAGATCATGGCATCAAGCTCTGTCACTTCATAGCAAACAGATGGGGAAACAATGGAAAACAGATTTTATTTTCTTGGGCTTCAAAATCACTGCAGATGGTGACTGCAGCCATGAAATTAAAAGATGCTTGCTCCTTGGAAGAAGAGCTATGACAAACCTAGACAGCATATTAAAAAGCAGAGACATTACTTTGCTGGCCAAGGTCTGTCTAGTCAAAGCTATGGTTTTTCAAGTAGTCATGTATGGATGTGAGATATGGACCATAAAGAAAGGTGAGCTCCAAAGAATTGATGCTTTTGAACTGTGGTGTTGGACAAGACTCTTGAGAGTCCCTTGGACTGCAAGGAGATCCAACCAGTCCAACCTAAAGGAGATCAGTCCTAAATATTCATTGGGAGGACTGATGAAGCTGAAACTCCAATACTTTGGCCACCTGATAAGAAGAGCTGACTCATTGGAAAAGACCCTGATGCTGGGAAAGATTGAAGAAGGGGACAACAGAGGATGAGATGGCTGGAGGGTATCACCGACTTGCTGGACGTGACTTTGAGCAAGCTCCGGGAGTTGGTGATGGACAGGGAAGCCTGGTGTGCTGCAGTCCATGGGGTGGCAAAGAGTCAGAAACAATTGAACGTCTGAACTGAACTAAGCTGAAGAGAAAACTAAGACAACCTTCCTCAGTTTGTTTCCCTGGTCATCCAGAGCTCATTTTCAACACATTCTTTTGCCTTGAGAGAAACATCTGCCTGATCTTAGAACTAACAATAGTTATGTTTCTCCTGAGTGACTGTGCTCAATTTTCATCACCCTGGAACCTGTGAACAATACAACCAGCCTTGTTCCTTTTGTAGCAAGAACCATTGGAACACTTAAGAGATCAGTCCCTACCACAGCCCCTGTAAAACATGTGCCTGCAATTGTCATAGACACACTTACCTGAGTCCCACCCTTCACTGGCTAAAAGTGCACGCTCCTCTGTTTTATAAGCCTAAAAACCCTTTATGAATCAAGCCAGGGCATGTGCATGTGTACACACACACATATCTACAAATGGGCAAGAATTTACAATATTCCTTGTGTTTACAGACTTTTAGGACACTTAGTAGGGGCAAGAAATTGACAGCTCATGATTAATTGAGCTATTGAATTCATTGTGTTAAATTTAAAACCCTTGGAAAGGTGTTTGGAGGTAAAGAAAAATATATTAACTGGAAATATATATAATATATATAATTCCAAATAATATAATTATTTGGAAATATAGCTAACCTGTCCAAAGATGAGCTTATTCTGTTTCCCAGCTTTTTGTATATACGTGTGTGTGGATAATCCTCATAATATAGCACATAGAATAATTTACGTTGTATCATATGTGTAAGACTTATTTCCCTAGTCTCCTTGAAATGATAACCTCCCTTTAAATAACAATACTTTTATGACCCCATGTTCCTTCTGTAACTGTAACTGTTTTGTGTGCTGAAGCACTGACAGGTCATACTTTTACTAAAGTCAAACCTTTCCAGAATATAATAAAAAAGCCAGGGGTACAGAAGTTGGAGAGGGTGCCACAAAAGTGCACAAGGGGAGAAGTGCAGTTAGAGAGGGTGTCAGCAGCTGATGTGAGTGTTCAGGGAGAGGTTTGCCCACCATCGTCACTCCCAAGGCCCTGGAGAGTCATGGGGGAACTTGGCATCCTCTGTTAACAAATTAATCTTCGACAACAGATTGATTCAATACTTCACAGTAAGAGGCGTGACCAAGGCTTTCTCTGGAAGCTGAAGGCCTTTGAACAGGATATCTCTGGACAGGAGGAAATGAGGCAAGGGAGGGTGGGGGTGGGTGGATGGGGGAAGATGCCACAGGCAGAGGGAACTGCAGTAGCAAAGGCAAGGAGAAGCACAGCAGCCTACTTATACACATCTTGAGGCAAGGGAGGGTGGGGGTGGGTGGATGGGGGAAGATGCCACAGGCAGAGGGAACTGCAGTAGCAAAGGCAAGGAGAAGCACAGCAGCCTGATGTTTGGGGAGCCACAAGTCCTGCCACATCCCTGATGTGGTGGCCATGAATTTGAGGTGGCCATGAGGCTCTGCAGGGGGCAAGAAATGTGGGCTGGTTTTGTCATGTTTTGATGTTGTTCAATTGGTCAGTCATGTCTGACTCTTTGTGACTCCATGGACTGCAGCACACCAGGCTTCCCTGTCCTTCACCATCTCCCGGAGTTTGCTCAAACTCTTGTCCATTGAGTCGATGATGCCATCCATCCAACTATCTCATCCTCTGTCACCCCCTTCTCCTCCTGCCCTCAATCTTTCCCAGCCTCAGGGTCTTTTCCAATGAGTCGGCTTTTCTCATCAGGTGGCCAAAGTACTGGGGCTTCAGCTTCATCATCACTCCCTCCAATGAATATTCAGGACTGATTTCCTTTAGGATTGACTGGTTTGATCTCCTTGCTGTAAGGGACTCTCAAGAGTCTTCTCAGCACCACATTTCAAAAGCATCAATTCTTCAGTGCTCAGCCTTTTTTATAGTCCAACTCTCACATCCATACATGACTACTGGAAAAATCATAGCTTTGACTAGACAGACCTTTGTCGGCAAAATGATTCTGTTTTTTAATATGTTGTCTAGGTTTGTCACAGCTCTTCTTCCAAGGAGTAAGCATTTTTTAATTTCATGGCTGCAGTCACCATTGGCAGTGATTTTGAAGCCCAAGAAAATAAAGTCTGTCACTATTTCCATTGTTTCTCCGTCTATTTGCTATGAAGTAATAGGACTGATTGCCATGATCTTAGTTTTCTGAATGTTGAGTTTTAAGCTAGCTTTTCACTTTCTTCTTTCACCTTCATCAAAATGCTCTTTAGTTCCCCTTCATTTTCTGCCATAAGGGTGGTGTTATCTGCATATCTGAAGTGAAGTGAAGTGAAGTGAAGTGAAAGTCACTCAGTCCTGTCCGACTCTTTGCTACCCCATGCACTATACAGTCCATGGAATTCTCCAGACCAGAATACTGGAGTAGGTAGCCGTTTCCTTTTCCAGGGTATCTTCTCAACCCAGGGATCAAACCCAGGTCTCCCACATTGCAGGCAGATTCTTTACCAGCTGAGCCATGAGGGAAGTCCCTGCATATCTGAGGTTATTGATATTTTTCCTGGCAATCTTGATTCCAGCTTGAGCTTCGTCCAGCTCATGTCATGTTTGGGATATTTTAATTAATTTTTGATGGCTATGAGGCTCAGCAGGGAACAGGAGCAGCCCGGGATGGAATCCAGGTCTCCCACATTGCAGGGGGATTCTTTACCAGCTGAGCCACTAGGGAAGCCCTATTGTTTCATGCAGCCATGAAAGAATTCTTGTTTCATGTTTCATGAAACAACATGAAACAATTTCATGCATGGCTGCATGAAACAATGCAGCCTTAGAGCATGGTCCCGGTTCTGCCTCAAGGGATCCTCATAACAAGATCTTTGAGCTCTTTACAGAATTAAAACCCTCAACAAATGGAAGATGACAGCATTCTTCATTCTAGAAAAGACTACCTGAGGCCAGACTAACAGAAACAGAGAAGCTCATCAAGAGATTACTTGATACTAGATAAAAGGAGAGCAGGCCCTGCACATACCCTAATCTTAACAGCAACCCCACCCTTGAACTATTACTCTAAAACTCCACTAAATCCTCCTCGGTTGGAATACACAGTTTTCAAAGGGCATGAGCCTGCTGTGATCTTCTCTGCCTGGCAAAGCAATAAAGCTAATCTTTTCTACTTCATCCAAAACTCTGTCTCTGAGATTCGATTTGTCACTGGTGCACAGAGGCCAAGTTTTTGTCATCAAGTCCATGGTGGGCCCCAGGCTGAGAAGCCTGAATTTAGAAAGCACAAGACAGAGGCAGAGAACTAATCTGGAGACAGCCGATGAGAGTTTTGACAACATGATTAGAAGGGCAGAGGGGAGAGGAGATAGTAAAGGGATAGAACTTGGCGACTGATTAGAAGAGGGTGTTGAGGAAAAGAGAGGAGTTCCTTTGGCTGATCTCTTTCTTTGTACTCTGAATTTAGAATCACTTTCTTACAGACTATTAAATTCCTCAAAATCACTGTCCTTCAGACCTAGTTTTTGTCATTTACTACCAGTAAGTCCAGCTAAGGATGGGAGAATGACAAGAGTTTGGTCTTTGTATCTAAATCTATGTGGTTGAAGGGAAAAAAACCTGCTTTAATTCTACTTATTAAAAATAGCTATTAATGTATTGCACATGATAGTGTATATATGTCAATACCACATTTTCAATTTATCCTCCCCTCCCCTTCCTCTGCTGTGTCCACAAGTGCATTCTCTCCATCTGCATCTCCATTTTTTCCCTGTAAATAGGTTCATCAGTACTATTTTTCTGGATTCCATATATATGTGTTAATATACGATATTTGTGATGACCTAGAGGGGTGGGATGTGGATGGAGAGAGAAGCAAGACAGAGGGGATATATATACACACACACACACACACAATTATGACTGATTCGCGTTGTTGTACAGCAGAAACCAACATAACATTGTAAAGCAATTATCCCCCAATTTAAAAAAAAAATGTACTGCAAAGCTTTGGGTAAATTAGATCATAGGAAGTATGTCAGCTGCCTTTCCATCTGGGTCAGACAGTCTGATCAGTGGAAGACAAGGGCTGCATTTTGCACAGAGCTCTTTGCAGCCACCCACTCCCTCTGACTAAACAGACAGGCAACGTGAGGGCTCACCCAGGGAGGGATGTGCATGGCTCAGCTACAGGAGTGTGTGTGAGACTGTGACAATATTTACTCCTTGAAAAATGAATGATGCTCCTGAGAAGGTGCTTGTAAATTGATTTTACTTTCATACAAACTATCTCCTCAATGACTAGCTTTAAACTTTCTAAGGTGTATTTTAAAATAGAAAAATGTATTTAGGTTCTAAGCAAAATGTGTGTCTCTCTCTAGGGCAATGTCTGTTGTCCCATGACATGGCACACAGATACTCATCTTCCATGAAAAACTAAGAAAAGCCCACTTAGGTCCGCAGATGCCCAGGTACTCTTGCCACGTCAGGGCCCTCACACCCCCACGGCAGCAACAGCTGCCCTCTCCTAGATAGATCGTGGAGGTTCCTCCTCCCTACAACATGCTGGATGATGTGATGAGTGGGTACCTCCCTTTATCTCATATCTGGAGGAGAGTTCTTACTCGGGTACCTCCCTTTATCTCATATCTGGAGGAGAGTTCTTACTCTTTCATTAAATACTGGTCAGCATCAAGAACCTGTTATCTTTCCTCTCTGCCTTTCCAGGGGCTGTGTGGGAAGCCCAGGCCCACTCTCTGGTCGCCTACATTGTGATCTTCTAAGACAATGTCTCTAAGCAACAGACTCATTTGGGCACAAGAAGTAAACTGAAGTACTTCTGGTCTAGTTCTTCTCTCACAAATATTAAACTACAATCCACAGTTCAGCCACCATTTTGAACTATTCTCCATCCATCCCACAGGTACTGTTTACGGGACAGTGATTTCCTCTTAAAATACCCTGAATGAAGGGATTAAACCCATTCTTATAGGTACTAACTCATTATTTTTGGCACTTTTAATTTTTCTGTATATTGTCCAAATATACATTCAGCTTCTCTATATGATACTGATACTGAAATCTATGTATTTTTGCAACCAGAGAGCTGGAGGAGACCCACAGAGAAACAGGATCTGCTCATGAGACTCATAATGCCAATCAGTTCTTACTGTGTCCCCACTACATGCTGGGCCAGCGCTGAGAACATCCCTGGCATCACTTCATCTCATCCTCAGACAACCTTTTAACAGTCCAGGGAAATAGATCCTATTTTTATCATCCCTCTATACTGCTGTAGATTCAGAAATGGAGCCTCCCTCAGAGAAGTTAAAGGCAACTAAGTTAAAAGGCCAAGCCAGGGCCTCAAACCATACCTATTGGGTACAAATGTTTTATGGATGGCCTGACACATGCCAGGTATTATTCTAGCTGGTGCTGGGAACCAGCTCTGAATAGGACAGGCAAATGCATCCTTGATCTTAGAGGTTATACTTTAATAGGGGGACCAAACACACAGAAATTGCACCATGAGTGAAAACAAAGCATGATGGAGCCTGGAGAGTGCCCGCACGTGTGTGGAGGCTCTTTTGCATTGCGTGCTTACAGAGACCACTGAGAAGGTGACGTTGAGAAAAATCCTAAATGAAAAGATGCAGTAAGCCATTTCAGTATCTGGGGGAAATGTTCCTCACATGAAGAGCAAAGGCCCCAAGAGCAGACTGGCTTGCTGAACTCAAGGGTGGGAAAGACAACCAGTGATACTAGAAATTCATGGAAAAGGAGGGGGCAGCAGTAGGCGGGGGCAGGCCACCTAGGACTGGAAGCTTATGGAAAGAATGTTGAACAGAAAAGCCAATTTTGAGCAGAAACATTATGTGATGAGCTGAGAAAGTTCCAACAGAGAGGAGAACTGGCTATGCAGGAGACAGATACTCATCTCAGGATCAGAGTTTCTTAGAGGGAAAGATGAGCTAGGATCCTATGTATAAATTGACAGGTTGACCCAGGACAGTGGGAATGAGGAGGAACAGAGCCTGTGAGCCCACGTTCAAGCAGGCTAGCGCAGTGGGCCATGTGAAGGCAAGCTGATTGGGGTCTGATGGCCTCCATTTTCTCAGCAAAGGAAAGCAGGTCGTCATGGTAGAGAGGGGACAGGAGCTAGAGATTTAAGGAAAAAGAAGAAAATATGAAATAGCCTTCTTTGAATGTGGGAAAAGTTGAGTGCTCCTTGTGAGTGCTAGAGGGCTCTTGAGATTTGTGGTTATAAAAATTCTTTTACTTCCTAGAACAAGGGTGGGCAAAATTGGGTTTAACCATGGCTGGACTTTGCCAGGTGAGAGTGACATAGAGATGAATGGGTCAGCGATAAGGCTAAAGAGGGAGGTGAAACATGTGTGTGATCATGTAGTTAAGCTCAACAGACGTGGGGCAGGCCAGTGAGCTGCAAAGTGGGGAGATGATGGTCTAAGAGTGGTATACTGGGATCTGAGAATTTGGAAGTGATGCAACCACTCATGCTGGGAAGACCCGGACTAGAACCATGGGAGTCAATGGCTGAGGAAGGTTGGCCATAGGAACTGAGAGGCCAGAATGTGGGATGGATTGTCTCTTTAATATGAATATGGAAGCCATCAAGAAAGACAACAGAATTATCTCTTAGTTGCATTTTAGAGTACAATTATGGATAATAAGAACAGTGGTCACTGATTTTTGTTCATGCCTTTATTCAGGATTAAACTTGTAGAGGACAAAACTCAGGACCCATAACTACCACATCTGGACCTTAATTCTACATGAGTAATTCTGATGGTCAGGGGTATAAATTCATTTCCTGGCATCTCTGTTTTACTGTTTAGGAAATACAGAGCAGTGGGGTATTTTCTCTAATATTTGGCAACAAACTCTTGTTAAATGAATGAGAAAAGCGTTAGTCCCATTTTAATTTGCGCAGCCCAAGTAAGAAGAAAAAATATGAGAAAATGATATTATCCATTACTTTATTCCATTCTTTCCCTACATTATTCAAGTAAAGATTTTAAGAGTGAGGATTAAGTGTACAAAGGAATAAGGGAAAAATGTCAAATAACTGTTGGGGTTGGGTATGCTATTGGCTTGAAAAAGCGCCTTTTCTGCCCTTCAAATGCCCACAGCTAGTAAGTCAGACAGCAGAGATTCGAATCCAGTTTTGTTTGATTTCAGTGTGATCATCACTTCTTGCTCCTATTAGTTCAACAAAGTGAACTAATGATCAATGAAGTGGACAGCATATTTGTGCACACGCATCCCTCCCTCCAAATAAGCAATAATTACCTCCAAGTCCTACATCTGGAATAGAGGTTATCCATACCTTTCTTTTCAGTTCAAAGTGTTTCAAAAAGACAAATTTGGGACATCTGAGTGCACAATGCAGAATCTTCCCAAGGCAGGTTATCTGAGAGAACTCTATCCATAAACCGCATGGTTGTTTCAGGTTATAAACAACTCTTTGAAATGTTAGTCTCCCGGTTGAGAAAACCTCCTTATTTCTCCTTACCAGTAGTCATTATGCCTAATAAAGCAAAATCACCTCATTTCGGCTAAGCCTTTAGAAAAAGGCAGTTAAAGAAACTTACAAGTTGCTAGAAAGGGTCTAGAAAGAAAAAAGAATAATAGTTTCAGATAGATTAAGAAAAAAATATTAGGTTAATGTTGACAATTCTAAGCAAGCAAGATTTTTTTGTCATTTGAAAGTGTAACACACACAAACTATATAGTTGGCTGAAAAATTAGAGGCTCCCATGAAACTCAGGGAGTTCTTTAAAATAACCCGGTAGTGGCTATGTGCACATGCGTCTATTTGGGGTCACAAACACTGAACCCATAAACTGAAGTATTAGTGCTAAGATTACACTAACCTCCTCTGAAATGCAGTCCTCTTTAGGTTCTGACAGAGCAGCCATTTTCGTCAAAGTTAAGTTGTGGTCAAGAACGTGGGCAGGGAAACTGTCCACAGCCCTGGGGGTGGTATAAGAAAACTCTAAGGGTCAGACTCTGCTCTCAATCCTAGCGCTGCCTGATAATTCTGACTTACCCTTGGCTGAGCACAGATAGAGCCTTTACACCCTCACATGCCTGAGGACTTTACTCATTTAAGGGCTTCTGCTGCATCTGTTAAGAGCAACATAGGCAAACTCCAAGGGAGAAAAAAGATTTATCTCTGTGATTAAGATGCAAGGATTGGCTTCTGAGTTTTGGGACTCCTTAATGAAAAAGTCCTAGAGAAGAACCCTAATCTAAAAGTGGGGACCCTGTCTCCCTCCCCAGGCAGCCCAATGGGCAACCTTAAATCCTGGGCTCAGTTCAGATGGTTGAAAGGGGTCAGACCTAATGATCTACTAGACCCAAGATTAATTATTGCGAGGGGCAGGGGGAGCAACAAACCTTGGAGTAAGCACATTTGAGGGCTTGACTCCTTGGGTCAGTCTTGCAGATCATGCATTTTGAACTAAAGAAATTAAAAGAGTAGAGTTAATCTGCCTGTTAATCAACCTGAACTTTGCTTTCTGCATAGACCAAGAAGGGCAAAAGCCCTGATGTCAGTTTGTAGTACAAGATAACCATGGAACTTTTAATTATGTCTGAAAAGTGGCCTGTGCAACGGAAGGCAGCCCTCTGGGTGTGGGGAGGAGACCACCTGGGCTGTGCTTCTCTTTCTGGCCAGCGTCTCAACCAGTGTGGGCTGGGGGTTATTCTCCTGCTTGAAGTAGGGGAGAACCTGGACCCTCCTTGCCAATCCCAGGTATCTCTGACCTCCTGGTGCTCAACACACTGCCTTCATTCACTCTGCTCGTGGGTCAGATTTAATTTACTTACTTTCTTTCAGACTCTTTCCCTGAAGGAGTGCTTTTCCCAGAGTGTGACCGCTGAGTTGAACTCTTGAGTTGAAAGGTGCAAATCTGGAGTCAGCATCTTTATAACTTGAGATTTCTTATCCCTCAGTGAAATGTTTAAAAAAAAAAAAAAAAAAAAGTCCGACTGTGCGACACCATAGATGGCAGCCCACTAGGCTCCTCTGTCCCTGGGATTCTCCAGGCAAGGATACTGGAGGAGTGGGTTACCATTTCCTTCTCCAATGAGAAAGTGAAAAGTGAAAGTGAAATCGCTCAGTCAGGCCCGACTCTTCGCGACCCCATGGACTGCAGCCTACCAGGCTCCTCCATCCATGGGATTTTCCAGGCAAGAATACTGGAGTGGGTTGCCGCTGCCTTCTCCGAAACTTTTTATAGAAAGGCCATTTAGAATTTGAAAACCAGGATGTTTTGGCTAGACTTTCGTCAACCTGACAGCCATTTATCGGGCACTTTCGGTGTGAAAGCTGCAGTGCTTTTACAGCCGCAGACTGGCTCTGAGGCCCATGGAGCCCAGGGGCTGGCTGGCCACCCTCTTGTTAACCTTACTCCAAAAGCCGGCTCCAAGGCCAGAGGCAATCAAAAGCCCTTCCTTTCAACAACTTCCTGAGGCTGTTTTGAGTGGTGGAATTACAAGTGATATTTTCCTCTTTGTTTATAAGTATTTCCAAGGAGGATATACTATTTGTGTATTTTTTAAATGTTAAAAATGGTGATACCTTTAATACTTATTTTGGTCTTCACTGTAGCTCTAAAAATCTCTAGCATTTCATGGTTAGTATTATAATGGATGAGTATAAAGTTGGTTTATTGGATTGTATAGAAACGATCAAGTTGATGTAAAGAAAAACAATATATATAACTGAATATATACATATATGTGTATAAGCCTGCATGTGTGCTAAGCTACTTCAGTTGTGTCTGATTCTTTGTGACCCTGTGGACTGTAGCCTACCAGGCTCCTCTGTCCATGGGATTTTCCAGGCAAGAATACTGGAGAAGGTTGCCATGCCTTCCTCCCGGGGATCTTCCTGAACCAGGGACTGAACCAGTATTTCTTACATGTCTTGCATTGGCAGCTGTTTTGTTTTTTTTTTTAACCACTAGAGCCACCTGGGAAGCGAGTGTGTGTGTGTGTGTGTGTGTGTGTCTACAGTCACAGTTACCAGACAGACAGATGGACTATTACTGCCGGAGCACAGGGACTGTGCAGCAGATGGCTGGGGTAGACTCTGTCTAGTCAGCGCAAGGAGACAGTGGGCCTCTGTTATGGACTGACTTGGGTCCCCCCACCAAATTCATTTGTTTAAATCCTAACTCCCTGTATTTGGAAACTATGCCTTTAGAGAGGTAATTAAGGTTAAACAACGTCTTTAGAGTTGGGTCCTGATCCAATAGGACTGGTATCCTTATAAGAACAAGAAGAGATGCCAAGGATTCAGGCACACAGACAAAAGGCCATTTTTGTACACAATGAGAAGACAGTAGTCTACAAGCCAAGAAGAGAGGCATCAAAAGAAACTAATCCTGTGAACACCTCGATGTGGACTTCCAGCCGCCAAAACTGGGACATGATAGAATGGCCATAGAGAAACAACTCTTCATAAGAGATCAGGGCAGCACCAGCAACCCACAGTTTAAAAATGGATACTCAGAGCTTATTGACAAGCTGATTGTGGAAAAATTGAATAGCACTTCCCTTTAGAAACAGTGAACTTAAGTCCACAGACCAAATGCAAAGGCAAAGTTCAAAAACTGAACTGAGTTCAGAAAGCAAAGGCTAGATTAAGTTCATCTCCACAACCACATAGCCAATGGTCACTTAACCAAAAAGACCCTTCCCAACTGTCTCACCAATATGCCATGAATCAATTAGAACAATACCAGTAAAGTGCCTTTGAAGAATGCACCATGGTACAGAATAATAAAGGCCACCAGCAGTTTAACTATCACAAAACCCAACTGCACATTAAAAGGCTGTCTGGCAGGAAAGTGCATCCTCCCTTCTGCCATAAGACTCATCACTAATGAGGCAGTGGGAAGATTACTCTCCACTCCTGGCATCACATGGGCTTGGAGGTCAGGCTCCTGGATTAAGAAAAGAAACAAAAGTTGTGTATGGAAAGTACATTAAAGTGTCAACCCAAGTGCCTACTGATTTATACAAGAAAGTCACCTTGGAGAAGATAACAGAATAGTAACATGTCAGAGTGTTTTCAGATGTCTGCATTTTAAGCACAAGCCACAGGAGCACACATGGAATAACACGGTGGGGCCAGTGCTGACTCAGAAGCAGACCAGCTCCTTAACCTGCCGGTCAAACAACCTGATGTTTCCTCTAGTCACACCTAAGCCCTTGTCTCTGATGTCACATCCCCTGGAAAGCCTAAGCCAGGTGACAAACTTATCTCATCTCAAAGAGGGCTTTTCCTCAGTGTAACCTTAAGCAGTTTTCCAGGTACCTGGCACCTTGTATTTTTTAGGCTTAGGTTGTATACCTCTCTGATGATGTATATCACATTTTGCATTAGTCTGAGAAACAGGTTAAATTCACCCATTCCAGTCCATTTTAGTTCGCTGATTCCTAGAATGTCAACGTTCACCCTTGCCATCTCCTGTTTGACCACTTCCAATTTGCCTTGATTCATGGACCTAACATTCTAGGTTCCTATGCAGTATTGCTCTTTACAGCATCGGACCTTGCTTCTACCACCAGTCACATCCACAACTGGGTATTGTTTTTGCTTTGGCTCCATCCCTTCATTCTTTCTGGAGTTATTTCTCCACTGATCTCCAGTAGCATATTGGGCACCTACTGACCTGGGGAGTTCCTCTTTCAGCATCCTATCATTTTGCCTTTTCATGCAGTTCATGGGGTATGTTTGACCACTTCCAATTTGCCTTGATTCATGGACCTGACATTCCAGGTTCCTATGCAGTATTGCTCTTTACAGCATCGGACCTTGCTTCTACCACCAGTCACATCCACAACTGGGTATTGTTTTTGCTTTGGCTCCATCCCTTCATTCTTTCTGGAGTTATTTCTCCACTGATCTCCAGTAGCATATTGGGCACCTACTGACCTGGGGAGTTCCTCTTTCAGCATCCTATCATTTTGCCTTTTCATGCAGTTCATGGGGTTCTCAAGGCAAGAATACTGAAGTGGTTTGCCATTCCTTTCTCCAGTGGACTGCATTCTATCAGACCTCTCCATCATGACCCGCCCGTCTTGGGTGGCCCCACAGGGCATGGCTTAGTTTCACTGAGTTAGGATCAGGCTGTGGTCTAGCCATCATGGTCAACAAAAGAGTCAGAAATGCAGTGAGGTGAGGTGAAGTCGCTCAGTCGTGTCCGACTCTTTGCGACCCTGTGGACTGTAACCTACTAGGCTTCTCTGTCCGTGGGATTCTCTAGGCAGGAATACTGGAGTGGATTGCCATTTCCTTCTCCAGGGCATCTTCCCGACCCAGGGATAAAACCCGGGTCTCCCGCATTGGAGGCAGACGTTTTAACCTCTGAGCCACCAGGGAAGACAGAAATGCAGTACTTGGATGCAATCTCAAAAAAGACAGAATGATCTCTTTTCCTTTCCAAGGCAAACCATTCAATATCACAGTAATCCAAGTCTATGCCCCAACCAGTAACGTTGAAGAAGCTGAAGTTGAAAGGCATCTGGTCCCATCACTTCATGGGAAATAAATGGGGAAACAGTGGAAACAGTGTCAGACTTTATTTTTTGGGGCTCCCAAATTACTGCAGATAGTGATTGTAGCCATGAAATTAAAAGATGCTTACTCCTTGAAAAGAAGTTATAACCAACGTAGATAGCATATTCAAAAGCAGAGACATTACTTTGCCAACAAAGGTCCTTCCAGTAAAGGCTATGGTTTTTCCAGTAGTTATGTATGGGTGTGAGAGTTGGACTGTGAAGAAGGCTGAGCGCTGAAGAATTGATGCTTTTGAACTGTGGTGTTGGAGAAGACTCTTCAGAATCCCTTGGATTGCAAGGAGAGCCAACCAGTACACCCTAAAGGAGATGAGCCCTGGGATTTCTTTGGAAGGAATGATGCTAAAGCTGAAATTCCAGTATTTTGGCCACCTTGTACGAAGAGTTAACTCATTGGAAAAGACTCTGATGCTGGGAGGGATTGGGGGCAGGAGGAGAAGGGGACGACAGAGGATGAGATGGCTGGATGGCATCACCGACTTGATGGACGTGAGTTTGAGTGAACTCTGGGTGTTGGTGATGGACAGGGAGGCCTGGCGTGCTGCAATTCATGGGGTCACAAAGAGTCAGACACAACTGAGTGAGTGACTGAACTGAATTGAACTGAGGAGCAGGTTAAAACTGGAGTTCCCAGCAGGCTGAGTTCAGAGAAGCCAAATGCCCCAGAGAGCTTCCTCCAAAAAGGACTTCCCGGAAGAAGAAGTTTTCACTGGAATTCCAGGGTTGGACTCACCCATAGCAGCCCACCTGAGCAGAAGGTGTGGAGCTCCCCTGTCCTATTCCAGCCTTGTGCCAGCAGGCCTGTCCCATCCCTGGGCAAGGCCCATCTTGGCTGAGGAATTCAGGCAAATGGGAGAAGCTACCCCAATCCTTGATGTGCTGTGCTGTGGCAAAAGCCAGCCAAGCCTGACTGGAGGGCTCTTCCTGACTCAGCTAGACTCTGCCTTCAGCCTCTTCCTTCTCTGTTGTATGTTCAAAGCCGTCTTGCTTTGTCCACCTCGATATTCAGCTCGTTTCACTGCTTCTATTCTGTTGCTCCTCCTGCCTGGACAATCAGCTGCCCTCTCTGGGGGATGGTCCTTACCAATGGACCTGGAAGTTGGGCTCACCACTCTGGGGATATGTCCTCAGATTATCACACTGAAGAGTTCTGACCCATCCCATAAAGCGACAGCCATCACATATAAGTAGACAGGGTGGGTGTAGGGAGAAATGGTGGAGCCAGTGAACAGTGTAGCTGGTCCCTCCTTCTCTTCTCCCTGCCCCGCCTGCTGTGTGTCCCCTCCTGGGAAGCCCTGGAAAGCCCTGTCCACCCCCAGCCTCCTTCTGCCCCAGCCCAAGTCCAGCTCTGCTTCACCTGTCAGGATGGAGACAGACAGGCTCCTGGTGCCCAAGCCTGTTTGTCTTACTGCCCCCACTGAGGACTCAACGCAATCTAAAGATGATGGAAGAAATGATTTGTGAAACAGCAAATGGTGTCTTTTAGGGCTGAGGTTCTTTCTTAATCATTCTTTTTTCATTTCTCATTCAATTTCTCTCTCTTTCTTTTTACATAGGGGAAAAAACCCCTCAAATCTCTTTTTACTTACACTAGTAAGTAAAAATGATACACTACTTACAAAGTCCTCAGTGGTTTCTGTTCAACTTTCCCCAGTCCGTCATTTTTAATTTACATGAAAGGAAAAGGAATGCCATTTGTAAGATTTCAGTTAGCCTCATCTGATGAATTGAGAACTAAGGTAAGAAGCAACACAAAGATAAAAAACCAGACTGTAATTTAGGAAAAGATAGCATTTATCACCATAGTACTTAACAGAGCCACCAAGTAGGAAACAGTGTGATTTAAATCTCCAATCTGCAGCTAGCTAACTGTGTGACCCTAGGCATATTACTTAAATCCCTTGGTGAAATTACACTTTCCTCATTTATATAAAGAAAAGAAGAAAAGGACCAGAGATTCTAATCTTTTCTAGGCCTATCATTTTATAATTCTATGACTAAAATCAGTCTAAAACTTTACATTCTATTCCAGAAATTTATCTTAAGCCTAAAAAATTTAAACATACAGTAATTTAAATATTTAACATTAAGGAATTTTAAAAATGTATTCCTAAGAGAGACTTTTATTCATTGCAATTACACGTGTGTGCTAAATCACTTCAGTTGTGTCTGACTCTTTACGACCCTACAGACTGTAGCCTGCCAGGCTCCTCTGTCCATGGGATTCTCCAGGCAAGAATACTGGAGTGTGTTGCCACATCCTCCTCAAGGGGACCTTCCCAAGCCAGGGATCGAACCTGCATCTCTTATGTCTCCTCTGTTGGCAGGTGGGTTCTTTACCACTAACACCATCTGAGAAGCCCAATTATGTGTGAGTCTATTAGAAACATTTGGTTATCTAATGAAGCCTGATATTTCTCTAACAAAAAGTGGGATGTATGCATTCTGATAAGTTTATATCCAGGCAAGAATACTGGAGTGTGTTGCCACATCCTCCTCAAGGGGACCTTCCCAAGCCAGGGATCGAACCTGCATCTCTTATGTCTCCTCTGTTGGCAGGTGGGTTCTTTACCACTAACACCATCTGAGAAGCCCAATTATGTGTGAGTCTATTAGAAACATTTGGTTATCTAATGAAGCTTGATATTTCTCTAACAAAAAGTGGGATGTATGCATTCTGATAAGTTTATTTGGGATCTCATTTCACTGCATGATTTTGAGATGTGTTTCTGTCTGTCTGAATCTATCATTATATGTCAATATAGATATATTCAGAATCTATCAGTATATCTCCATATTTGTGTGGAGATTCCCCACCCCCAGCACACATACATTAAAACATAAGAACAGAATAGCAAAGTAAAGAAGTACCAGAGTTAGTTCTAAGAGGAGGACACAAGAGGAGGACGCAGGACTTACAGGAGCTGCTGAGTTTTTGACGGTGACACTGGGGGTGGTGGCTCGCAAGGCTCCACTCACTCCATGGTAGTATTTGAAGCAGATCTTAGTTTCAGCTGAAAGACAAAAAAAAAAATGGGACTGAGAAGTAGGGTGTAACCCTGGAAGAAGAAAGGGCCAGAGAGGACAGCCCCAGGGACTGCCACCCAATTCCTCCCACCCAGGCAGCCACCCCTGACAGCCTTGCTTCACTTGTGGCCTCATGGTCCAACTTTTTTCTGAATGTGCATCATCAAAATTTGTTTTGGTCTTAGTGTTTTTGTATCCAAGTTAAATCTATCATTTAGACTTCTCAGCATTCATCCTATCCCATCAGAAGTTGTTGCTTTTAAACTCTCAGTTTTAAGATTTTAGGTGATTCGGTGATTACTACCAGTCTGTTTCTTCTATAATTTTCTCTTATTGAATTCATTGTGATTAGTATCTTGGTAATTTGAAGGCAGACTTTGAGAAATTATTGAAATACACAGAAGAGAGGCATATTTTCTGATGATGATGAGTAGATAATAACGTGGAAACACCATAGCTTTTTGGCATTTTGTTTTGTAGAGGACAAAATCTGTGGCCAACTTGAGTTTGGTTCATTGGAAGGTGATCTGCTTTTCCCAATTTACTGTTAATAGGTTTTTTTTTCTCTTTAAATTTGAAAATTTTATTGGGCTTTGTCTTAGTCCCTTATATTAATTTTGTCTGGAACAACATGAGGACTCTCCCAATTTGAGTTCTTGTTTCTCAAATCTGGGAATTTGTCTTCAATTATAATGTATTTAAAAATAATATCTACCATTTTCTTAGCATTCAATTTAATATGTTCATTATGAAAAATATGGACAATGAAGCAAAGTATAAAAAATACTTTTTAATGACTAATACTCCATTGTGTATATGTACCACAGCTTTCTTATCCATTCATCTGCTGATGGACATCTAGGTTGCTTCCATGTTGTAAAGTAAAAAAATAAAACAAAACTTTAAGAGTGTGTTGTGCATACTTGAGTGTTTATACTTTATATAATAACCTTTCGCTTTTAAAAGTAAATTGTTAATAAAGCATGTTCAACCATCTAAGACCCTGATGCTGGGAAAAACTGAGGGCCAGAGGAGAAGGAGGTGACAGAGGATGAGATGGTTGGATGGCATCACCCACTCAAAGGACATGAGTTTGAGCAAGCTCTGGGAGATAGTAAGGGACAGGGAAGCCTGGTGTGTAGCAGCCCATGAAGTCTCAAGAGTCAGACATGATTTAGCGATTGAACATCAACCATCAATTCAAAGCTTTGTAGACAACATTCCTTGTTCTATGGAATCTGAATCAATTTGTAACTTGAAAATATTTTCCTCATCTTGGAAATTTGGGATTTTCCCTTAAAATTAATGCCTTTTTGAAAATTATTTTTAAGTTCAAGTTTGTTTTCTAGGGATAATGGAGCAAAAATTGCTACTTAGCTACCAACACTCATTCTCCTTTTCATTCTTTAATGATTAAATTTCAGTTTTATTTTGGGTAGTAAGGCCCAGCTAAAGAAAGTTTTGTAGTCTCCCTTGCAGATCACATTTATGTTGTTTGCCATTGTTATTTGGGGTTTTCTAGCATATGTAGCTGAACCTAAACCTAGATGATATAGAAAAGTTTCTTTCAACATATCATATAAAGCATATGAGAATTGCAATATTCTTCTTTAGAAGATAGGACTATTTAAGGATTCTCCCTTTCTGTGGCCAAATTGTTTTCTACAAAGCACTGTATACTTCCACTAGAAAATGTAATTCTGATAAACTCTTTAATCCTTGCTAACATTGAATATTATCAATTAAATATAAGTTTAAAATAGCATCTCATTTTTATTCTAAAAGATTTTTAATCAAATTTTAATTAGCCATTGTAGTTTTTTTTTAATCCATTGAACTGCAGTTAAGATTTCCCACTGCCAAATGTTTACCTTTTGTAGACATATCCTTACTTTACTTTAAAATATCAATATTTTAAATCTCCTTTCTTCTTCATCCTTGTGGTGCAATGATTTTGCATATCTGTTGATTGCCTTTTAAGCTCATGATGGACAATCTTATACCTCAGTTCCATATTCTCCAAGGCACCCCATATAAGGTCTACACACAGAGATCTATAGGTCTACACATCCCAATTACAGAAAAACCTGAACAAACTTTTTGGCTAAGTCAATATTACTGTTTTAGCCTGAGAGGCAGGTATTTTCTTGGGCTCCAAAATCACTGTGGATGGTAACTGCAGCCATGAAATTAAAAGATGCTTTCTCCTTAGAAGGAAAGCAATGGCAAGCCTAGACAGTGTATTAAAAAGCAGGGACTTTACTTTGCCTACAAAGGTCCATATAGTCAAAGCTATGGTTTTTCCAGTAGTCATGGATAGATGTGAGAGCTGGACAATAAAAAAAGGCTGAGCACCAAAGAATTGATCTCTTCAAATTGTGGTGCTGGAGAAGACTCCTGAGAATCCCTTGGACTGTAAGGAGATCAAACCAGTCACTCCTAAAGGAAATCAATCCTGAATATTCATTGGAAGGACTGATGCTGAAATTCCAATATTTTGGCCACCTGATGTGAAAAGCCAACTCTTTCGAAAAGACTCTAATGCTGGAAAAGATTGAAGGCCGGAGAAGGGGACGACAGAGGATGAGATGGTTGGATGGCATCACTGACTCAATGGACATGAGTTTGAGCAAACTGCAGGAGATGGTGAAGGACAGGGAAGCCTGGCGTGCTGCAGTCTATGGGGTTGCAGAGTGGGACATGACTGAGTGACTGAACAACAATGGCAAGGGATCATGGAGGCACCCTGAGCAGTGAACCAGGTAACCCCGCTGAGTCACTGTTGTTCAGAATATGAGTTACTCTGCCTGTAAATGCCAGAGAGATGGGCATGGAGGAGCCAAATGGCTTCACTTCAAGTTTAGTTTTGTGGAAGAAAATTTTATATAGCAGGTATCCCAGAAAGGCACTACTAGCTTTCCTTTCAAAGTAAATTATTCCAATGCTTTCACATAAAAAGGTCAGGGAAATTGTATACAATCTTTTATTGAATCCTATTACTAGGTGAGAGGGTCAGTGCATGTTTAGAGCCAAGAATTCATGGAAACCTTCAAAGTATTATGATTGTTTTCTGAAAAACTACTGGCAAATTTTTTTTTTCTTAAGCGTTTTAAGATTCCAGTATTCAGCAACTTAATTTACTAATGGATTTTCCTTTTATTTAACCTAAATAGCTCCTGCTGTTTAAACGATTTCCTATTCAAACTTGAAAGAGATACTCAATTGTTTTTTGGAAGTGAGAGCTGGACCATAAAGAAGGCTGAGCACCAAACAACTGATGCTTTCAAACTGTGGTGCTGGAGAAGATTCTTGAGGACCCCTTGGACAGCAAGGAGATCAAAACAGTCAATCCTAAAGGGAATCAACCCTGAATATTCATTGGAAGGACTGATGCTGAAGCTCTAATACTTTGGCCACCTGATGCAAAGAGCCAGCTCGTTGGAAAACAACCTGATGCTGAGAAAATTGAGGGCAGGAGGAGAAGGAGGTGACAGAGGATGAGACGGTTGGATGGCATCATCAACTCAATGGACATGAGTCTGAGCAAACTTCGGGAGATAGTGAAGGACACTGGCGTGCTGCAGTCCATGGGGTCTCAAAGAGTCAGACACGACTGAGTGACTGAATAACAATTTGAGATGGGCTCTGTAGAGAAGTTACCTACAATTGTTAAAACACATGAACAACATCATATACAGATGATTTATGGTATGGATTTTAGAATATCACTTTGTCTTGCAAACTTCCATGCTACTTTGGTGACTGTTATATTCAACTGGTCTGTTTGATTAGCCCCACACTGAATTTTTCCAGGAGAAGGAGACTAGGCACTATTTATCTTTATATTTCCAGCGACATGTAATGCAGCAATTCTCAAGAAATGGCTGTTGAAAAATGACTGATGAACTATTGGTTTCATTTGATTGACTCCACTGCCTTCCTTAACCCAAGAAAAGCTACAGTGCCCTCATTACCGAAATGCCAGTCCACGTGCCCAACACACAGTGAAGCTGCTGCTGCTGCTGCTGCTAGGTCGCTTCAGTCGTGTCCGACTCTGTGCGACCCCACAGACGGCAGCCCACCAGGCTCCCCTGTCCCTGGGATTCTCCAGGCAAGAACACTGGAGTGGGTTGCCGTTTCCTTCTCCAATGCATGAAAGTGAAAAGTGAAAGTGAAGTTGCTCAGTCGTGTCTGACTCCTAGTGACCCCATGGACTGCAGCCCACCAGGCTCCTCCGTCCATGGGAGTTTCCAGGCAAGAGTACTGGAGTGGGGTGCCATTGCCTTCTCCACACAGTGAAGCTAGCTAATCATCACCAAAACATCAGGATTTGGAGCAGAGAAGGCTTTATTGAGGGCCACGCAAAAAGACGGTGACTTGTGCCTTTAAAACCCCAAACTCCCTGAAAGCTTTCAGCAAAGCCCTTTTCTAGGAAAGGTGAATGAGGGGTATGGTGAGTTGTTGCACACTTCTTGGTGTCAGATCCTTGCTCTTGAGGTCAGGTCACGGTCATGTAACAATGTCCCTGCAAACCTCCAGCAAACAAATTCTCTCTTCTGACAAGAAAGGTCAGGGTTCCCAGGCACAACTTTCACCTTTTGAGGTCCAGATCCTGGCTAAGAAGAGGCAGATCTCAGCTGGAGGCTCCCTCAGGGCCAGGTCCCTAGACTGTGCCAGCTGTCATCACTGAGGGAGCCAGGCACCCAGAACTCATCTGGCCCTCAGGCTCCTCAGGCTGCCCAAATAGCCAGGGCCAAGTTTCACTGACTTCACAGGCAGACTGCTGCTGCCATTAGGTCACAGAGACAAGGATGAGGGAGAGGTTCAGTGCTGCCTCAAGGCTGGGACCAAGGCCAGTGGGCAGCCTTGGCCAGGGCTCTGGAGTTTTGCAGGACACAGCCCCAGCCACTCCAGTACTCTTGCCTGGAAAATCCCATGGACGGAGGGGCCTGGTAGGCTACAGTCCATGGGGTTGCAAAGAGTCGGACACGACTGAGTGACTTCACTTTCACTTTTCACTTTCATGCAATGGAGAAGGAAATGGCAACCCACTCCAGTGTTCTTGCCTGGAGAATCCCAGGGACGGGGGAGCCTGGTGGGCTACCATCTATGAGGTCGCACAGAGTTGGACACGACTGAAGTGACTTAGCAGCAGCCCCCAGCCTGTTCCCTGGGCCCCTCAGTTTACCTGCTAATCCAAGTTCTCCATCTCTTACCTCACCCCCAACCTCTTATCTCACTCTCTGCCTGATGACCACCACTCCACCGACCATTGGCCACTAATGGCTGCTCACTGACAGCAGCTCGCTCTGGGGAGGGGCCTACTGCAGTTCCAGCCAGTGGCTGAGAAGGACTATTAATGGTTGCTCACTGACAAACAGGGCTTCCCAGGTGGCTCAGTGGCAAAGAGTCTGCCTGCAATGCAGGAGACGTGGGTTTGATCCCTGGGTTGGAAAGATCCCCTGGAGAAGGAAATGGCAACTCATTCCAGTTTTCTTGCCTGGGCAATCCCATGGACAGAGGAGCCTGGCGGGTTCCAGTTCATGGGGTCGTGAAGAGTCAGACATGACTAAGGAACTAAACAACACTGAGAGCTGCTCACTTAGGGGAGGGGCCTGGCACTGAGCAATGGTTGAGTGATCATTAGTGGTATGGCACTAACTGTTCCTGATAACAGGGTATGTGGTATGTGTGGAGGAGGTAACCGCTGGCAGCAATAGCCATGTGCTAAGGGCTGTGTGCAGTTGTGCTCTATTACATTCTAGTGGTCCTAATGCTTCACAGATAATTTCCTATGGCCTAATTTTTGAAATGTGGTGTTGGAGAAGACTCTCTAGAGTCCCTTGGACTGCAAGGAGATCCAACCAGTACATCCTAAAGGAGATCAGTCCTGGGTGTTCATTGGAAGGGCTGATGTTGAAGCTGAAACTCCAATACTTTGGCCACCTGATGCGAAGAGCTGACTCATTTGAAAAGACCCTGATGCTGGGAAAGATTGAGGGTGGGAGGAGAAGGGGACGACAGAGGATGAGATGGCTGGATGGCATCACCGACTCAATGGACATGAATTTGAGTGAACTCTGGGAGTTGGTGATGGACAGGGATGCCTGATGTGCTGAAGTTCATGGGGTTGCAAAGAGTCAGACATGACTGAGGGACTGAACTGAACTGAAACTGAATATCACAGAACTTTTAGAACAGATTCAAGCATAAAGACATTGTTACACTGTTGCTATTATTCCTGCCTCTGACAAAAGTATCAACGTGCAAAGGCCAAGAAATATTAGAGGGCTGTTGGTTGTTTTTTCAGATACTTCATCTAAGGGGGATGAAGTTCTATCTTTCTCTGCTTTTCTAGTTAAAAATAACAATAATTTTAAAATGCCCTCAAAGTTTGAACACAAGTCATCTCTGTTATAACTATTTTGTTGTTTATTTGATTCATTATGTACAGAGTAACAGAAGTCTAGGAAGGAAAAGTGATCTAAGGAAAGAGTAGGAATGTGGGGTCAAATACATGCAAGCCCAATTCTTGACTTGCCCATCATTAACAGAATGAGTTATATAGACTCTCTGAGCCTTAGTCTTAATGTAGAATGGTGAGACCATTGCCAGCTTTGTATGCATTGTTTTGCATATGGCTGTTGCACAGAGCAAATGAAATAATGTGTGAAACCTAGTATGTGCAAAGTAGCCAACACATACACATTGCCCTTCTTCACTGTATATTGATTTATGTTCAACAGGATTGTCATGTATAGTTGTTCAGGCATGTCCTACATAAAGCTATCTAATCAAGCAGTGAGTAGAGACAAAATCCAGTCCATGCTCCACTCAAAGGGTGTAGTTCTTACCCTTTCAGAGGAATATGACATCCTTAACTCTTATAGGTAAGGAGAAGGCAATGGCAACTCACTCCGGTACTTTTGCCTGGCAGATCCCGTGGACGGAGGAGCCTGGAAGGCTGCAGTCCATGGGGTCACTAGGAGTCGGACACGACTGAGCGACTTCACTTTCACATTTCACTTTTATGCACTGGAGAAGGAAATGGCAACCCACTCCAGTGTTCTTGCCTGGAGAATCCCAGGGATGGGGGAGCCTGTTGGGCTGCCATCTATGGGGTCACACAGAGTTGGACACGACTGAAGTGAGTTAGCAGTAACTCTTATAGGTTAATGGTGGATGTGAAATTGATCACCTTATAACATTTTGGCTATTTTTGCCTGGCATATGATTTACTTTCAGAGTTGGGCAGGAGTGACTAGCTCATCACAAAGTGGAATAAAACTGAAGTTTCTACCTCTACAAATATGGATGCTTACAACTATAGTTTTTATTGGGAGGCATGTATTTAAAAAGTACAGACTTTCACTTATCAGTTCAGTTCAGTTCAGCTGCTCAGTCGTGTCCGACTCTTTGCGACCCCATGAATCGCAGCACGCCAGGCCTCCCAGTCCATCACCTTCTCCCAGAGTTCACTCAAACTCACATCCATCGAGTCAATGATGCCATCCAGCCATCTCATCCTCGGTCGTCCCCTTCTCCTCCTGCCCCCAGTCCCTCCCAGCATCAGAGTCTTTTCCAATGAGTCAACTCTTCACATGAGGTGGCCAAAGTACTGGAGTTTCAGCTTTAGCATCATTCCTTCCAAAGAACACCCAGGACTGATCTCCTTTAGAATGGACTGGTTGGATCTCTTTGCAGTCCAAAAGCATCAATTCTTCGGTGCTCAGCTTTCTTCACAGTCCAACTCTCACATCCATACATGACCACTGGAAAAACCATAGCCTTGACTAGATGGACCTTTGTTGGCAAAGTAATGTCTCTGCTTTTCAATATGCTATCTAGGTTGGTCATAACTTTTCTTCCAAGGAGTAAGCGTCTTTTGAGTTCATGGCTGCAGTCACTATCTGCTATAGTATCAAGAAAGAATAAAACTATTGCTTTTCTTCATCTCTACTTTTTAGAGATTAGTAGGCCTGGAGGAGGGCACAGCAACCCACTCCAGTATTCTAGCCTGGAGAGAGGAGACTGACAGGCTACAGTCCGTAGGGTCACAAAGAGTTGGAGATTGAAGTGACTTAGCGCGCACACATGCAGGCCTGTTGTAGCACTTGAAACATCAGCATGCAATGATAGTAGTAGCCCTAGTATTTTTATAATGTTCAATTTAGTTTAAAATTTATAACAAATTGGTCTTAATAGTTAATTTGCTTTTAAAATGCACCAGACCATTCATTAGAAAATTATTTTCTAATTTGGCTTTCACAAAATCCCTATGAAGTAGAAGTAATTATTATTAACACTTTTAAAACATGCTTAGCATAATATTTGGCATATAACAAGGCCTCAATAAATGTTATCTATCACTCCTATTTTACATTTAAGGAAAATGAGGCCAAAAATATAAGGCCACTTATACAAGGTCACACATGTAGTACATGGCAGTTAGGATTTAAGAAACCATTAATTTTCATTTGGTGATTTTTCTTTAATGTTTTTAATAACATAAGATTGTTGACCAGTTAGCAAAAGTGAAATTTCACTTGCAGCAATGATGTTCTAGATAATTCAAAGAACATCTAGAGAAGCTGGAAAAATATGGAAATAAATCATCCTGAAGTAGGGTTGTCAGAAAAAACACAGGATATCCACCTAAGTGTGAGTGTCAGATAAACAGAGAATAAGTTCTCAGTATAAGTCTGTTCCAATTATTACATGGGACAGAAACTATAAAAGTTATCCATTCTTTACCTCAAACTCAAATTCTATTGGGAGTCCAATAAATTTTTTCTTCCTAAAAGTGGAAATCCTAACCTGAGGACATCAGAGACCTAGCAAGACAATCATAAATTGAAGATAAGATACAGAAGAAAACTTGGAGATGAGCCCAGGATTTGGGGTTGCTGTATCCCTGTGGGGGGCTGTGCTGATTCCAGAAAAACACAATGAGAGACTGGAAAGGTGAAAAGAACTTCTGACAGACTTTCAGGGCTAAAGGGGAATAAAAACTTTAGAGTTCAGAGCCTGTTAAAGAGGAGGACTCTGGTTAAGTCCTCATGATCCAAATTGGAACCCTGAACAGAAGAACAGATAGACTGTTGAGAAATATACCAGCCCTAGCCCCTCAAATCATTTCAGGTCTTAAAATTCAATTGAGGTTATTCTGAATTGCTAGATACAGCCCAGAAGGAAATACAAATCCTCACAGAAGGAAAACGAATCATTCTAAGCCTCAAATTCTCTCTACAAGTTTTAGTTTACTGTCTAGTTTTCAACTAAAATTGATCAGGCACACGATGCGTATTTTTCTATTGGTAAAAAAATACCAATAAAGACAGAGAGAGCCATAAACAGACTCATGGGGTTTTCAGATATTGCAGTTATCATACACAGCTTTAATGATCATATACTTGATACATTCAAAAAAATAAAAGATAAGATTGAAAATATGTTCCAAAGAATGAAGTCTATGAAAAATAACCAAACAGAAAATTCTGGATCAATAAAACTACAATTTTGAAATAGTGTACTCAGTATTTAAATTCAGGTTTAAGGTAGATTAAACAAAATACAAGAGATAATTTAGGAAACCAGAACATAGGTCATTAAAAAAAAATCCAGAATGAGGTGTGCATAGGAAAAGGATATAAAATACAGAATCAAATAAGAAACATGAGAAACTAGGATGTTTCTCATTTAAAATGGTTTAAAATGCCTGTAAACTGGAATCCAAAAAGAGAGAGGAGAGACATTGATGCTACACCTGGGTCTGATTCATGTCAATGTATGGCAAAAACCACTGCAATATTGTAAGGTAATTAGCCTCCAATTAAAATAAATAATTTAAAAAAATTCTCTAAAACTTATGAAAGATATCAAGCTATAGCTACAAAAGCTTCCCTCATAGCTCAGTTAGTAAAGAATCTGCCTGCAATGCAAGAGACCCTGGTTCGATTCCTGGGTGAGGAAGATCTGCCGGAGAAGGGATAGGCTACCCACTCCAGTATTCTTGGGCTTCCCTTGTGGCTCTGCTGGTAAAAAATCTGCCTGCCATGTTGGAGACCTGGGTTCGATCCCTGGGTTGGGAAGAGCCCCTGGAGAAGGGAAAGGCGACCCACTGCAGTATTCTGGCCTGGAGAATTCCATGGACTGTACAGTCCATGCTCCTGCTCCTGCTGCTCCTGCTAAGTCGCTTCAGTCGCGTCTGACTCTCTGCAACCCCAGAGACGGCAGCCCACCAGGCTCCTCTGTCCCTGGGATTCTCCAGGCAAGAACACTGGAGTGGGTTGCCATTGCCTCCTCCAATGCATGAAAGCGAAAAGTGAAAGTGAAGTCACTCAGTCGTGTCAGACTCTTCGCGACCCCATGGACTGCAGCCCACCAGGCTCCTCCGTCCATGGCATTTTCCAGGCAAGAGTACTGGAGTGGAGTGCCATTGCCTTCTCCAGTACAGTCCATGGGGTCATAAAAAGCTGGACATGACTGAGCGACCTTCACTTTCACTTTTCATAGACACAAAAGCCCTATGAATCCAGAAAGACCACAGCATCCAGGTATCACTGTAAAAGTTCGAAAAAGAAGAAAAAAAGATCACTTCATCAGCCAATGAAGAAAGCAGATTACCTTCACAGGGGCAACAATCAGACTGACAGCTGACTTCTCAATAGAAACTGAAATAAAGGGAGACTAAGGAATGACAGCTTCAAAGTGCTGAAACAAAATAACTGTCAGTAAAGAACTCTACAACTGGTAAAAATATTCTTTAAGAATAAGGAGACCATTCCTATTGCTGTCTAGACATTGCACAGGTTGAAGCACCACAAATATTTGAGCTTCACTACAAGGTTTTAGCTATCTATATGTCACCACATCTGCAGTGCAGAAATGCCCAACGCTTATAGACGGAAGTGTGATCAGTTGATGAACTACACGAACATATGGATTAGTGCATTAGCAGAATTTCTTCCATTGTGAATCACTTATTTGTGCAGAAGGAACCAAGTTATCTATGCAGTAACATTCTTTAGTGAGAAGAATGAACTTAAATCTACTAATATCTCATTTGCAAAACAGACATGAGACAGATGTAAACCACATCCTCAAAATCCAGGAAAGGCAATTTTAACTTAAGCTATAATAACCAGGAAAGAATCAGTCTCAGTAGTTATCCAGAAGGAGTAACAGAAAGTACAATATCTTCAAATGCTCAAAAAGATCAAGAAGCAGTGGAATAATGAGACATAAATTAAATTTTGAGTCTGAAGAACATTTAGCTTCAGTAAGAGGAAAGAGCAAGAGCAGTTCTTTCAAAGAAATAATCAACATTAATGGTATAAAACCTGAGGTCTTCCCAGTCTGTCTTACATGGCAATATGTTCACTTGTACTTGATTTATTTTAAAATATGAATTAAATGCATTTTAAGAAATGAGCAGCTTAAAGAAAACTTATTTTTTATTAAAATAAAAGGAAGGGTGTAGGGCTATACTATACAATATACTATGTAATATACTATACAGTATAGTATACTGTACTATACTAATGGAATTAGTATACACTGACAAGGCATCTATCATTGCAGATTCTACTACCTGTGTAAAGATGTAACACTGGTAAAGTTATATTAATTTAAAATTGATATTGCCTGTTGGATCTCTAAGAATTTTAAAGCCCTCATGCAGTGGCCCCTTATTTTAGATTAACAACAACATAAAGCAGTTGCCTTTTACACACTCTTGTCCTGTTACATCTAATCTCAGAAACTTGCATCCAAGAAGTCATTCCAAAGAAGAACATTATATAAGTGTAAAAGTCATACTAAATTGTATGAAAAAACTTCATTCTCCTATAAACAGCTCTGAAAGACATGGTATTTTTATTTGGTTCTCAGATGATACCTTTAAAGTAAAATTCTCATTAAAGTAACATATGACACTTACAGAAAGAAATAATCTTATTGTATTAGAGAATATATTGATTTGTCAAAATTTTGTAATTTGGTAGAGATACAATCTTACTTGGGCTTGCACTTCCAGAAATGATCTAGAATGCTATATTATGGACTGACTGTATTACCTTTGTACAAAATTTGAAAATAACTGAGGAAAATAAAGTCATAAATTTTTATTAAACCCAGAAGATGTTTGCACCTTTAAGCACTCCACATTTGCCTAACATAAAAACTGTCGTTTGATACAATCATGTTTCTCTAATAGATAAATTATGATTATTTGAATGAAAAAATGGTTAATTGTAACTTTTTTGAGTTAACTACTATATCCTTTTTATAGGAAAAACTGTATATTATTTGACCAATTTCCTACTTAGAAACCCTATGTTAATGCTTTAAATATGGTGACACAGAAAATATGGGGGAATGATTAAAATAAATCATTATGTGGAGTGATACTATAAAGTAGTACTTATTTTGGGTACCAGAGGGCCAAATTCAAGCAAAAAAAAAATCATCCAATAAATGCCTTTTGTTTCCTATTTCAGAGCTGGTTATTATCACCCCCTAGACAGTGCTTCTGTTTTCTGGGATCATTGCATATAGAGTGTTTGCTAAAAGGCAATTAGAGCCTTCCTTTCCCTGCTAGGATACAGTAATTGTAGCAGATCAATGCTTCTGCTGCTAACTAGATAAGCTGATTTTAAAACAGAATGGTCAAAGAACTGAAGAATAATGGAAGCAACAAGGACTACACATTCCAGATGGGAGAGTACTGGTGAGATGAGCTGATTACCTACAGTCCCTTTGCCCTGGTGGCAGGGAAGTCAGCAGAGTGACTGTGGCCCAGCTGATTTCCCCTCAGACATTCGCCGAATCCTGAAAACATCGGAAGAGTGAGCCAAAATCTTCTGTCTCTTGGTATTGAGGAGGTCATGTAAAATGGAAAAAGAGGATCACATAGCTGCAGGCACTCTTAGGAGTCTTCCGTCCTAGATGGAGTGGGCTGAGCAGGCTCTGAGCCTCCCTGGGGCATTCAGGGTCAGGCAGGGGTCCCAACAGATCCTCCAAGGCCAAGTACAGACCACAAAGTCAAGTGCCTTCTCTGTCACATATTTTTGTCCCTAATCCTGGATTACTGGGGTGGGTTTCTGTATTTCAGTCCAGCTGAAAGGAAGGGTCATGGCTGGTCAGATGGTGGCAGAGTAAGTTCCCTGAAATTGAGATAGGACACAAACCAGAAGGCTGTAGAATGACAGACAACATACTGAAGAGCTCCAGAAGGCAGAAAGGGCATGGGCCAGAAGCACGTGGAGACCCTTCCCCATATCCTATGGTGATGACTCCCTATCTTGAGTCAGCTCTTGACCTGCCAGAGGTGCTCCAGAGGTCTTTCTGGGAAGTATGTCATTTTCTTAGGTACTTTATGCAGATTAGTGGTGCCAAGGAGTGTGAGGATATACTGATATCCTCATATCCTCAGAGGCATAGGTCTGATGTATGAAGGGTAGGGTTTTTGAAAGCATGGGGGCTGTCTCTTATACACATCTGGTTGTGTATAAGAGACAGGCCAAGTCAGGGAGAAGATTTTGAATATCACCTTTCAAAACTGGATAGATGTGAGAGAGCCACAGATGAATGTCAAGTGGGTATATAGAAGATCTAAATGATGTACAGGTTTTATGATATTGGGGCATGAGATACAATGCAATCTCATGGTGAAGCAGGGCAGAATTCAAGCCCATGGCTATTCTGGAGGTTGGGAGGAGTACAGTAACCCTTTGGGCTAAAAGGGTATACCCTTGACCATGCACAGATCTTAGCAATGGCAGTTATGAGGCCGAATATAATTTCTGATATGTGGTCACCAGATATTCCTGTGACCTTAATTACAGGTCTGAAGTGTTACCAAATCCAGGGACACCGCTCACACAGAAGTCTATGGAAATGGCTCTCCTGGAGTTATGTAACACAGACAACCATCTTTTAATCTTGTGAATGAGCTGCACAACAAGGTGAAATCCTCAGGGGTGGGCTTCCTTGGCAAGAAATACAGGAGACCATCTGTAGCTTCTTCCCTGAATTCCCCCCTTTCCTCTCAGGGTATCTCTCGTCCCCACCCCACCCCCACCAACCCCTACCCATTTCCCTTGGAATCTAGGATACATTATTCAAGTTTCTCCCAACTGGTTGCTCAGTTGGGACTAACTTGGTCAGCTGCAGATGGGCTGAATGACCATGGTTTTCTGTGGGGAGAATTTCACAGCCTAGGAGCACTCAAAGCTGCTGCTCTGGGCCCCAGGAGAGCCCACCCACCATTTTGGCTTCCTGGCACATCAGACATGGTAATTCAAAGCATATATGGAAATGCCAGGCCATCTGGCATGCTGCATATGGAACTGGCTGCTGCGTTTCTCAGTTGCAGTTGATTCTGCTAAAAATTAATAAACAGAAACCTAAATTAAATAGAGTTGGGAGACCAGAAGGGGGAGCACTCATGCCCTGTGGTGATAGCAGAGCCCAGCAGGGGGAAGAAAGACTCCTCTTCTTTACTGGCAAGGATTCAGCCAATGAAAAGCCATGAACTCTCTGTTTACTACAGCCCTCCCAACTTCCTTATCCTCTCTATAAAAGTGGTCTCCTTCCCTTTCTGTGAGAGGACCTGCAAGTGGCTGATCACGATTGCAGACCCTGAACCATGGTTGCAATTCTCTGCTAATCCTGAATAAATGACCTTAGCTGGAGCAATATCTGGCAGTCTGTTTCAGGTCAACAATTCTGACCCGGGATACAGTACCTGGATGCTGGCTTGCTCTAAGGGATCCCTGATACCAAAAAAGCAGCCTTCACAGTAAGCAAGTTCCTTTCCTGAAAAAGGAACACTGCACTCCATTGGTGTCAGTTTCATGGGAAAAGAAATTTGCAGCTTTGGAGTCCACTGGGATTGTTGTCTTTTGGGAAAAATCCATTTCTGAGTAAAGACATTGATCTTGACAATTTGGCCAATTTGTGGAGGTCAACTGGGAAGAGTCAGCAGACATGAGATGCTCTGTCAGGGCAGGTTAGTGTCAGGGCTGTCAGAGAAGCAAGTGATGGATGAGGCACAGATGCCATCCTGTAAAACCAGGGGACTATCAAGGCAGGTTAACAGTGCTGCCTTTGTTCAGCTGGCAGAGGCACCCTCTCTACTTGTCTAGCATCCATTTGACTTGCCTGAACTGGAAATTTCAGCATGTCTTTCTGGGTAGGTTCAGAGATGAGTCTATACCAGATCACCAAGAACTGTCCTGGAGGAAAGTGTGTGGAGGTGGGAGCGGTGATGGGAGACCCTCCACACATCAAATTCAGGCTCTTGTTTGTATGGTACTTACTCTACTACTCACTCACTTCTACACTTCCTTTAGGTGCAGGAACCAGGCACTATGCAGTTTTTTCCATCATGCACTCACTTTAGCTGCGTGCCCACGGAGAGCTTGGACTATCCTGGAAGCTTCGCATTAACCTATGCTTCAGATGAGAGGTCTTAGGATACCTTTCCTGATCCCTTTGCTGAGTTCAGGTTCCCTGTTGTCCAGCCTCAGCCGATGTCAGCGGCGCTCTAAGGATGTTCTTCTTGTTACCTTTCACATGGCCTCTGGGGATCTGCCAACAGAGGGCAGTCAGGGGAGCCTGGCTGGAAACTCCACCTGAGGCCCAGCCAAGAGCTCAGGTGGAGCTGGAAGATGGAGAAGGAAGGAAATCTTCCCCATCTCCATGCTGAAGGGCGGGTTGGGTCTTCTTTCAAGAGTCCAAATCTTGTAAGAATTTGCTTTGTACTATCGTAAGGTCACTGTGCCAAATATCCAGAACTTCCATTTAACTGGACTTGATGTTTTAATGTGTTTTTTACACTGAGTTCGCCTATATTTTTCTCCAATTTGGGAACTGACAGTGATTATGCTATTAAAAAAGGTTAAGTCTAATTGTAGATTATTTTTCCTATTATTTTTTTCCATGTTCCTATACTCTTTTTACCGTTTCTATTATTGCTTTTCCCTTCTATTTGTTGTTTTTGTTTTCAGGTTTGACATAATCTATTCTTGCCCTTCTGAAAAGTATTTCATATTTTTCCTGTCCCTTTACTACTTGTCTTTTCCTTTGTTAAAGGCTCAGTCAGGCCTTAAAGGCTTAGTTTTCACTAGAAATTTGTGTTCTCTGTTACAGAAAACTCATAGTGTAAAGTAAGTCTTTTTTTGTCAGGGCTAACTATTCATGTAGTTGCTGCTGCTGCTAAGTCACTGCAGTTGTGTCCGACTCTGTGTGACCCCATAGACGGCAGCCCACCAGGCTCCCCGTCCCTGGGATTCTCCAGGCAAGGACAGTGGAGTGGGTTGCCATTTCCTTCTCCAATGCATGAAAGTGAAAAGTGAAAGTGAAGTCGCTCAGTCGTGTCTGACCCTCAGCGACCCCATGGACTACAGCCTGCCAGGCTCCTCCACCCATGGGATTTTCCAGGCAAGAGTACTGGAGTAGGGTGCCATTGCCTTCTCTGATTCATATATATAGAGAAAAAGAGGCTGATAGATTTTAAATATAAGGAGTAGGAGTCCCATGAAAACGCATTAAGTCTATGGGCTCAAATGGATAAATTTTGTATAAAAATAGGAGTGTTTCCTGTATGTCCTTCTCTGGTAGAGGGTGAGGGTGCTGTCCCTTTCCCCAAGGAGGTGAGAGGCATAAGATAAAATTCTCGGTTTATAATACAAGTTCTCTGGTTTGGATTTTAGGCTCATAGGCCTTGAGCAACCTGGGAGAGACTGGCATTCATTCTGGCGAAGGTTAAAGACAATTAGTTCCCTTTTCCTTTTTGTCTGTCCTCTTCCCTCAGGTAACAGCTGTCATTAGCAATGGGCCAGATGCTGCAGACTCTGGGTTTGCTTGGTAAGAGGGAAACAGGGCTTAGACTAGGAGCCGCCACCATGGAGGCAGCTGGTTGCATCTTCTAGATTTGGTGGGTTTTGCAGTGTTCTTAGGAGAAGGCAATGGCACCCCACTCCAGTACTCTTGCCTGTAAAATCCCATGGATGGAGGAGCCTGGTGGGCTGCCGTCTATGGGGTCGCTGAGAGTCGGACATGACTGATCAACTTCACTTCTGCTTTTCACTTTAATGCATTGGAGAAGGAAATGGCAACCCACTCCAGTGTTCTTGCCTGGAGAATCCCAGGGACGGGGAGCCTGGTGGGCTGCCGTCTATGGGGTCACACAGAGTCGGACACAACTGTAGTGACTTAGCAGCAGCAGCAGTGTTCTTGAGTACTATATCAACTCTGGAATTTGGGGCAATTGTGATACATTAGATTTTGTGAGGGAGTCTGTACTTTTAACATATTATTTGGATTCTGAACTCTTTCCTAGCTGTTCAAAGCTGGTATGGACAGTATAGCTGGCGTTATTTGAAAATGGCCTTAGAGTTGACTAGAGACCTATCTTGGCTAATGTCAGAGAAGTCCTGAGGGTGACCTCTGAACTGGCCTCAGGCTGGTACATGGTGGCAGTGATAAGCGTCTTGGAAGGCACACATGGTATATGGGCAGGATCTCCCTGCCCTCTGTGGGTCTCCATCCTCACAAAGAACCCTACAGCTGTGCATAACCACAGACTTGGCTGAAAGGCTCGGGGGTCAAAAGAGAGAGGTATGAGCTCAGAATGATGTGGAAAAGGGGGAAATCCCCCTTCCCACTGTTCTTCTAGCATCCACTCCCCTACCCTCAATCAAGGGAGGAGGGGCTGCAGTGTTTAGACAGATTTCTAGTGTGGACCAGGCTATGTTCACTAGAGAGCAGAGTTCTCTGCTTTGAAAGGTGATACCTTTCTGCTGCCTCCCTATTCCAAGAAGCTGGGTAGGTCAGTCGACTCTGTTCTCTTTGTGGTATCTTCCTGCTGTGTGTCTGACCAGGGGCCACCTGGCTTCCATGCTCCATCTCTGTTTCCCTGTGTCTATCTCGACAGCTCAGGGGCCCTTAGTAGGAAAGATAGGACATGATGGCAGTCGCCCTTGAGCACAAGTCTTCTGCTTCCTGCACAGACATTTTGAGCACTAGCTTACTTCATTCATTCATTAACTGAACAAATATTGTATATTAATGCATGTATGTGGAATCCAGAAAAAACGGTAGATGACCAATTTGCAGGGCAGGAATAGAGACAAAGACAGAGAGAATGGACATGTAGGCACAGGGTGTGGCAGGGGGGAGTAGGACAAATTGGGAGATGAGGATTATCATACACTGCTGCCACTGCTGCTGTTTAGTTGCTAAGTCATGTCCAACTCTTTTGTGACCCCAAAGGCTATAGCCCACCAGGCCCCTCTGTCTGTGGGATTCTCCAGGCAAGAATACTAGAGTGGGTAGCCATCTCCTCCTCTGGGGGATTTTCCCGACCCAGGGACCGAACCCCGTCTCCTACTTAGCAGGCACATTCTTTACCACTGAGCCTCCAGGGAAGCCCTATACATACACTACCAAGTGTAAAATAGATAGCTAGTGGAGACCTGCTATAAAAGCTCAGGAAGCTCAACTCAGTACTCTGTGATGATCTAGATGGGTGAGATGGGTGTGGGTGGGAGGGAGGCTCAAGAGGAAGGAGATATATGTATACATATAGCTGATTTACTTCATCATACAGCAGAAACTAATAAACATCGTAAAGCTATTTCAATAAAAAAACAAAATAATATTTACTAAGCCTCTCCAAATGGAGATGCTACCAGCAATAACAAATCTTTAAAAATGTTATTTTTGCCAAAATTATGGATGACATTTGATATTTTTCTCATGTTTTATAGGGAGCAAGTAATATTTTAAAAAATGAGTACACAAATTGGATTCATACACACATAACAAATACATTGAAATGGAGGAGATTCTGAATTTATGTGGGAGGAAGTGGTTGAAATCTTGGATAGGCTCTGTCTTCTAGTTTGACTTTCTCTATAGCTTTTATGGTGGGGTCTATGGAGCTCCCCACTCAGAATTATCTGGAGGGGAGGAAAGCCATATGTTAACCATCTCAACTTTCCTTCCTCTAGTCAAGTATTTGCTCAGCCCAGTGATAACTTGGCTTCCACTGTGATGCCCAAACAATTTCCCCACCAGTCATTCTGGGAGGTAAAGCCCCAGCATAGACTCCAACTTCAGAGCTCTATCTAGTGTATTACCCAACATCTTACCCTCCAAAGGACCGGAACTCGACCTTGAACCTCCACTTGAGTGGTGGGAGCCCTTCTGGCCAACTTTAGTCTTATCAGGACATCATGGTGGCTAAAGAGCAGGTTCGGAGGTCAGACTATCTGGGTACAAGTCCTGGCCCCACTACTTGTTCGTTACTTGTGACTCTCGGATCAACTGCATTATATTCCTGTACCTCAGATTCCTTATCAAAAAAGGGAAAAATAATATCTGCCACCTAGGATTTTCATGAAGAATAAATGGAACAAGATGTCTGAGGCACTCAGCATGGTGCCATGCACGCTGGGAAAGCCGAGAGAGGTTAGTTGCTGCTGTTATTGTTTTTATTCCTCTATTCAGGACAATAGCCTTAACCCAAATGACAGCCCAGAGATGAGATCTTGTGAGCCATGCACAGAGTCCCCAGGGACAAGTACAGGCATCTTTCTGGGATGGCTGGAGTCACCTTGTGCCCATCTGCTGTGTCTAATTGGACATTATGGTAATGAGCTTGCCATGTCCTTCAGACACCTGGCTGCAGGTCCAGACACAGAGTCTTAGTTAGGTCAGTTTCCTGTCTGCCCCACATACTCTCCTGCCAATTTGGCCTCTGTCTGCCCTGATCTGACACAGGCCTTTATGAGAAAACTATTGTTCCTGTCTCAAGGAGATTTTTAAAATTTTTTATTGGAGTATAGTTGCCTTACAGTATTGTATTAGTTTCTGCTGTACAGCAAAGTGAATCAGTCATACATATACATATAGCCTTTTAGACTGCCTTTCCATTTAGGTCACCACAGAGCATTGAGTAGAGTTCCCTGTGCTGTACACTAGGTTCTCATTAGTTATCTATTTTATACATAGTGTCAATAGTGTATATATGTCAATCCCAATCTCCCAATTCATCCCACCCCTTTTCTGCCTCCTTGGTGTCCATATGTTTGTTCTCTCCATCTGTGTCTGCTTCTGCTTTGTGTACAATATAGGTTCAATTTTACCATTTTTCTAGATTCCACATATATGCATTAATATACAATATTCATTTTTCTCTTTTTGACCTACTTCACTCTAATATGCTCTCCTTATCTTACTGAAACCCTCTCTGGAGGCAGAGATGTGGAGAGGCCTCTGCAGCCCTGGTTGTTTCTAGATCCTTGTGTCTGTGATTTAAAGAGGTGCATTCTGTATATAGAGTGGCTTTGAGAGGGACAAAAAGAATGTTTTGTAGAGTTCTAATTTGACACTACCATGTCTGTTTAGGTAAGAATCACTCCTGGGTTCTTCCTGTTTCTCCTTATTTCCCTTCTGATTCAGAAACTATAGAATAGGAGTCACTATAGAATGGTCAGCACAAAGCATCTTTCCCTTCTCTCTCTTAGGGCCCCACCTGCCCACCCACACTTCCAACACTTCCGACTGGAAGTCCATAGTAGGCCAAGGGCTTCCAGGGAAGGCTGGACTCCTTAACAGTTCTCTGCATCTTGTTCCTTCCAACTCCTCATGGACCTCAGTTCATCAAGCATCCCTTCTGTGTCCTGCATCTCCAGTATCCCCGTAGGTCCTCCCCTGGAGCTGATGAGCACAAGCAGATAAGGCTGGTTCAAATCCCAGCTCCACCACTTGCCACATCAGCTACCATGTCACTTGCATTTGTCCTCAAATGCAATGGTGATAGCACTCACCTCATGATACTCTTAGCAGCATAAAATAAAAGGCTATATTCAGATCATACCACAAGGTTACAATAATCAAAACAGTATGGTACTGGCACAACAACAGGCTTATGGATCAATGGAAAAGGATAGAAAAACCAGAAATAAACCCATGCTCCTATGGTCAATTAATTTATGACAAAGGTGGTGAGAATATACACTACAGAAAGACAGTCTCTTCAATAAGTGTTGCTGGGATAACTGGACAACTACATGTAAAAGAATAAAATTAGAATATTCTCTAACATCATATATAAAAATAAACTCAAAATGGATTAAAGACTTAAATGGAAGATCAGATAGTATAAAACTACCCTAAAGGAAAACATAGGCAGAACACTGACGAAAATCACAGCAATATTTTTTGATCCATCTCCTAGAATAATGGAAACAAAAGCAAAAATAAACAAATGGGACCTAATTAAACAATTAGGTGGCACAGCAAAGGAAATCATTGACAAAACAAAAAGATATCCTACTAAATGGGGGAAAATATTTGTAAATAATATGACTGAAAAAGGTAATATCTAACACATATAGACAGTTCATACAACTTAAAAAAAAAAAAAACAACTTGTTTTAAAAATGAGCAGAAGAGAAGGAGGGAACATATATATACCAATGGCTGATACATGTTGATGTATGGCAGAAACTCACACAATATTGTAAAGCAATTATCCTTCAATTAAAAATAAATATAAAAATTTTTTAAATGAGCAGAAGAATTGAAAAAAAATAGACAGTAATTCAATAGACATATGCACCCCAATGGTCATAGCATCATTTCAACATAGAAGCCAGCACAGGGTCATAGAGCCTCCCAGGCCCAAGGGAAGGGGACATGGACCTAGTCTCTTGATGAAAGAAATGTCAAAGAATTTGTGGTCATACTTAATCCTCCTGACTTGATGATCTCTCTTCCTCCAGCTCCACCTTTGACTCCTTCCTCCTCTTTCTCTTTCTCAGAACTTCACCTTCAACTTTCACCTCCCCATGCCTTCATGCCTTTGCAGGTGCCAGAATGAGCTCTCTACCACTGGCCGCCAAAGCCAGTCCTTCCTTTCCACTGGCCAAGTCCACCCACTGGCTCCTTTTATCTGTGGGTGGTGATTAACCCTGGGCCCCAAAGCCAGGCTGGGTAGTCTCCTTCACTGATATAGGACACAGTAAGAAGTATGTTTTTGTCCCCACCTCGGAGGGCAGGGACCCAGCCTTCACCTATAGATCGGAGTCCCTTGATACCAGTCCAGTCCACAGCATGCCTCCAGCACTGTAGGATTCAGAGAGGTGGGTGAGGCTGTACGTGCTTTTACTGAAATGGCAACTCAAGTTAATCTAGAAAAGTCTCATTTTGGGTTCCTAGGGCCCTGGCCATTTATTTAAGAGCTTTCATCTCACTGGCAAAGTCTGACATGTAACCAGTTAGAAGTCAGAACCATCTGTGTTGCAAATCTGAATTGAATGATTTGATCGTATCTTTTGTAGCTGTTTCCTGTAACAATGCTTAGTCACTCTTTAACGGTCTGATATTTAATCTATGGATGGAAGATGAATTTTGATGCCTGTGGGTGCAATGGACTATTTGATGTGCTAAGAGATGACTGCACACAGTTTGGCCTCTCACCTTGGGTGGGCTGAGGATAAGCCTGCTATGCGTGTCCCCTCACTCCTAGGTCCCATCTTCCCACATGGATTCCTGCCCCTGCACTGCCATACTCCACTGCCCCATTGGCCCCTTTCAGTCTGAACTGCTGCACCTTTAGGTTGGCCTCTGGCAGCCCAGACATTATTAGTGTATGAATATTTCCAGCCATTTCACTCTGATCTGCTAAAGAGTGAGTGATTGTGTTTTTGGTGGCCTGGGCTCCTTTTCTACCACTCCAGAGGCTTCTCTCTAGTAAGATGACTTCATTTAGCTTTTTAAAGCAAAACATGCAAGAAACAAGGAAGGAAAGAAAATCAGCATGCGTGTGAGCCAAGCTTACAGAGAAGTTCAGTGGGGGAGGGAACACCAGCAGAATTGTGTGGTTAAAGGATACAGGTGAAAGAGGAAATGCATTTTAGGAGTGTTGCTGTGAACTACATATTCTTTTCTCAAGATTTAAGAAATACAAGTAAGGTCATAACCTATATTGAAATTACTTTATGATTGTGTAAAGTGCAGTTTTGAGCATGGTTTCCCTTTAGGATAGTGTGAACCTGGATGAGCGATGGGGGTAGTTATGACTTCCTTGGAATTATGTAATAAAAATCTAGTGCATGCGTGCTCAGTCGTGTTTTACTCTTTGTGACCCCATGGTCTGTAGCCTGCCATGCTCCTCTGTTTGCGGAATTTTCTAGGGAAGAACACTGGAGTGGGTTGCCATTTCCTACTCCAGGGGATCTTCCTGACCCATAGATGGAACCTGCATCTCCTACACTGGCAGCAGACTTTTTAACCACTGTGCCACCTGGGAAGCCCAAAAATAAGGTGGCATAATGATCAAATGCCCAGTATCATGTAGATATTTATGGAGCCACACTGCTTCTAAAAGAACACCTGTGAAGCAGCATGATCACCATAAGGTTATATAGATAGCCAGAAAGAAAGAAAGGTAGGTGTGTCTTCTAGTTCAGCCTACAAAGAAGCAGACTTTCTGAGAGCCTATGATTCAAATATTTATTGCAATACGAAAGGAGACAGCTCCTTGAAAAGAAGAAAACAGTGACTGAAAATGGCAGCCCATAGTGCAGTTCTGAGCCATATCAGTTCTAAAACGCAGAGCAGTCCCGGTGGAAATATGTACAGGTTCAAACAAAAAGCTATAACAACATGTCATCTGAACCATCTGGATTGTTGACCTGGCAGGATCCCTGTGGCTAAACTGGGCAGATCTAGGGAACCTTCTGGCTCCAGCAGGGCTTGTTCTGGCTCTGCTGTATTGCCAGCACTAGCCAGAAATGCTAACAATGGGGAGTTAGCTAGTTCTCCTGGAGCCCTGCTTTTCCTTTGGTGTCCTTCAGTCCCCAATTCTGGCTGCAAAGGATTTCCCCAGAGGAAACCCTCAAAATAAGCCACTCAATTCACAGTTGTCAACAAGCACCACCATGTCCATTCCCCAAAGAGAAAAGCACCACAACCTCTTATTCAAAGCTTTCTTATTAGACTGCCTACCTGGCTATACTAAACATGTGCCTGGCCCCCCTCAGGTGTGCTTTCTCAGTCTTCACAGGGTCATTGTGGAGACTGCGCATTAACTTCATTTTATAGGTGAAGGTGAAGTCGCTCAGTCGTGTCCGACTCTTTGCGACCCCGTGGACTGTAACCTACTAGGCTTCTCCATCCATGGGATTCTCCAGGCAAGAATACTGGAGTGGATTGCCATTTCCTTCTCATTTTATAGGAGAAGGATCAAAATCTCAGAGTACAAGGGCCATTGAACCCACAAGCCTCTCACTTGAAGCCACCTGCTGAAGGATGGAGAGAGGAGGCAAACTCCACACCATGCTTAAGGAGTGTTGTTAAAAACTTTGTTAATCAACTCTACTCAAATACAAAAAAATTGAAAAAAAAAAAACAAAAAATCTCGGAGCAGGGCTAGGTGTTTAGATTTCTATTATGTCAAGGAACACTGTGTTGTTATTTTTCCTTTAATTTGGGAGGAGGAAATTATGAAAGAGGATTTGGAAATGATGTTCTGAAAAGGGGTTTTGATATTTACTCTTCTGACAAATTCAGAGAGTGATGAAATCTAAGCAAGCAGCAGTCAGGATGTGAATCTGAAAGTGAGTGCAGAGACAGAGAAGGCTGAATGTGAAGGTGTGAGCTGGAGGCAAGGCAGGACCTGGTGATTGGTGGTACTGAGGGGGAACAGAAAACTGAGGCAAAACAGAGCAGTCAACAATAACTGCAGATTTCTGGTTTAGGCCTGGACAGCTGTGAGAGGGCAGCGATCATGACCATAATCATATTACTTGACCCAAAAATGGGTGGAGAAAGGAAGTCCCTTTGGGAAAAATTCTTTTGGCCATAATCAGTGGTCCTTCCAGGCCTACTATGCTGTTCTTCCTGCTACCCAAGGGAAGTAACAATGAACAGGGAGCTACATATAACTGGTCTGGGCCAGAGATCAAAACAAAGATACCTTCCCTGTGAAATCACCTCCTCTTGGCAAGGCAAGAAGGACTTCTGAAGGACTTCTTTTTTTTTTTTTAATTAATTTTTATTGGAGTATAGTTGGTTAACAATGCTGTGTTAGCTTCTGCTGCACAGCAAGGTGAATCAATTATACATATACATATGTCCACTCTTTTGAAGATTCTTTTCCCATATAGGTCATTATAGAGTATTGAGATGAGTTCCCTGTACTACACAATAGGTTCTTGTTAGTGGTCTATTTTATATATAGTAGTGTGTATATGTCGGGCTTCACTTGTGGCTCAGCTGGTAAAGAATCTGGCAATGTGGGAAACCTGGGTTTGATCCCTGGGTTGGGAAGATCTCCTGGAGAAGGAAAAGGTTATCCACTCCAGTACTCTGGCCAGGACTATATAGTCCATGGGGTCGCAAAAAGTCAAACATGTGAGCGAGTCGGTCCCAATCTCCCAATTTATCCCTCATCCCGCTTACTCCCCTGGTAACCATACATTTGTTTTGGGAGCACATCAACAAGGACTGTGGGAGCTCCTCCTGAAGGCTTGGGAATGGCCTGCTGAGCCAGATTGCACACATTAAAAAATAACATTTGAGGGACTTCCCCAGTGGTCCTCTTTGCAGTGAAGAGGATGCGGCTTCCATCTCTGGTCTGGAACTAAGTCCCATATGCTGTGGAACAACTAAGCATGTATGATGCAGCTACTGAAGCCTGCACACTCCTGAGCCTGTATGCTACAACTAGAGACTGCAGGCCTTAATGAAAGATCCTGCATGATGCAACCAAGATCCCAAGTACCGCAACCAAGACTCAACAGGGCGAAATAACTAAAAAGTAATTTTAAAATGACATTTGAGTTACTATAATAATACAACATTGTAAGATTTTGTCAGGATAGTTTTTGTGGTTCAGGTGCTCAGTTGTGTCAGACTCTTTGAGACCCCATGGTCTGCAGCACACCATGCTTCCCTGTCCTTCACCATCTCCCGGAGCTTGTTCAAACTCATGTCCATTGAGTCGGTCATACCATCCAACCATCTCATCCTCTGTCCTCCCCTTCTCCTCCTGCCTTCAATCTTTCCCATCCCAGCCGACTTTTCTAATGATTCAGCTCTTCACGTCAAGTGGCTGAAGTACTGGAGTTTCAGCTTCAGCTTCAGCATCAGTCCTTCCAATGAATATTCAGGGTCAATTTCCTTTAGGTTTGACTGGTTTCTCTTTGCAATCCAAGGGACTGTCAAGAGCCTTCCCCAACACCACAGTTCAAAGCATCAAACCTTTGGTGCTCAGCCTTCTTTATAGTCCAACTCTCACATCCATACATGACTACCAGAAAAACTACACCTTTGACTAGATGGACCTTTGTTGGCAAAGTAATGTCTCTGCTTTTTAATATGCTGTTTAGTTTGGTCATAGCTTTTCTTCCAAGGAGCAAGCATCTTTTAATTTCATGGCTGCAGTCAGCATCTGAAGTGATTTTAGAGTTGAAAAAAATAAAGTCTGTCACTGTCTCCAGTGTTTCCCCATCTATTTGCCATGAAGTGACGGGAGAGTTGTATCATCTGCATATCTGAAGTTACTGATATTTCTCCAGCAATCTTGATTCCAGCTTGTGCTTCATCCAGCCCGGCATTTGGCATGATAACATTTGTGTATACATTAAATAAGCAGGGTGACAATATACAACCTTGTCGTGCTCCTTTCCCAATTTGGAACCCATCCATTGTTCCATGTCCAGTTCTAACTGTTGCTTCTTGACCTGCATACAGGTTTCTCAGGAAGCAGGTAAGGTGGTCTGATATTCCCGTCTCTTTAAGAATTTTCCACAGTTTGTTGTGATCCACACAGTCAAAGGCTTTAACATAATCAATAAAGAAGAAGTAGACATTTTTCTGGAATTCTCTTGCTTTTTTCTATGATCCAACTTATGCTGGTAGTTTGAACTCTGGTTCTTCTGCCTCTTCTAAATCCAGCTTGAACATCTGGAAGTTTTCAATTCATGTACTGTTGAAACCTGGCTTGCAGAATTTTGAGCATTACTTTGCTAGCGTGTGAGATGAGTATAATTGTGTGGTAGTGTGAATATTCTTTGGCCTTGTCTTTCTTTGAGACTGGAATTAAAACTGACCTTTTCCAGTTCCATGGTCACTGTTGAGTTTTCCAAATTTGCTGGCATATTGAGTGCAGCACTTTCACAGCATCATCTTTTAGGATTTGAAATAGCTCAGTTGGAATTCCATTACCTCCACTAGCTTTGTTCACAGTGAAGCTTCCTAAGACCCACTTGATTTTTCACTCCAGGATGTCTGGCTCTAGGTGAGTGATCACATCATTGTGGTTACCTGAGTCATTATATTGAGTTAGATAAGGCTGTGGCCCACAGCCTTGTGATTAGATTGGTTAGTTTTCTGTGATTGTGGTTCCCTGTCTGATGAAGGATAAGAGGCTTATGGAAGCTTCCTAATGGAATAGACTGACTGAGGGGGAAACTGGGTCTTGTTCTGATGGGCAGGGCCATACTCAGTAAATCTTTAATCCAATTTTCTGTTGATGGGTGGAGCTGTGTTCCCTCCCCACTATTTAAGTAAGTAAGTAAGTTCAGTTGCTCAGTCATGTCTGACTCTTTGTGATCCCATGAATCGCAGCACGCCAGGCCTCCCTGTCCATCATCAACTCCTGGAGTTCACTCAGACTCATGTCCATCGAGTCAGTGATGCCATCCAGGCATCTCATCCTTGGTCGTCCCTTTCTCCTCCTGCCCCCAATCCCTCCCAGCATCAGGGTCTTTTCCAATGAGTCAACTCTTTGCATGAGGTGGCCAAAGTACTGGAGTTTCAGCTTTAGCATCATTCCTTCCAAAGAACACCCAGGACCAATCTCCTTCAGAATGGACTGGTTGGATCTCCTTGCAGTCCAAGGGACTCTCAAGAGTCTTCTTCAACACCACAGTTCAAAAGCATCAATTCTTCGGTGTTCAGCTTTCTTCACAGTCCAACTCTCACATCCATACATGACCACAGGAAAAACCATAGCCTTGAATAGACAGACCTTAGTCGGCAAAGTAATGTCTCTGCTTTTGTATATGCTATCTACGTTGGTCATAACTTCCTTCCAAGGAGTAAGTGTCTTTTAATTTCATGGCTGCAATCACTGTTTCCACTGTTTCCCCATCTATTTCCCATGAAGTGATGGGACTGGGTGCCATGATCTTCGTTTTCTGAATGTTGAGCTGTAAGTCAACTTTTTCACTCTCCAATTTCATCAAGAGGCTAATTTTTAGTTCCTCTTCACTTTCTGCCATAAGGGTGGTGTCATCTGCATATCTGAGGTTATTAATATTTCTCCCGGCAATCTTGATTCCAGCTTGTGCTTCCTCCAGTCCAGCGTTTCTCATGAGGTATTCTGCGTAGAATTTAAATAAGCAGGGTGACAAGATACAGCCTTGACGTACTCCTTTTCCTATTTGGAACCAGTCTGTTCTTCCATGTCCAGTTCTAACTGTTGCTTACAACTTTTTCACTCTCCACTTTCACTTTCATCAAGAGGCTTTTTAGTTCCTCTTCACTTTCTGCCATAAGGGTGGTGTCATCTGCATATCTGAGGTTATTGATATTTCTCCCGGCAATCTCGATTCCAGCTTGTGCTTCTTCCAGTCCAGCGTTTCTCATGAAGTACTTGCATGCAAGTTAAATAAGCAGGATGACAATATACAGTCTTGATGTACTCCTTTTCCTATTTGGAACCAATCTGTTGTTCCGTGTCCACACTTGGGGAAGGAGATTAGGCTCCATCTTTTGAAGGGAAGAGACCTAAGAGCTTGGTGGACGTATTTTAAAGCCTCGATATTATTGCCAGAAGAGTAAGGTAAGACCAGATCTCCGGGGAGAGGAGGAAACGGTCTAGAAAGGCAAGCAGAAAGTCTCTAAAGGCAGCATGCAGCATTCTTGACCTTCTGGCCAAGACACTTGCCCTGCTGATCTGGGTCTTTCTGAGATGAGTCTGAGCAGATCGCCCCAGACCCTTGGGCCAGGCGGCTCCACCCTGGTGTTGAGCGCCCCAGGGGACTTCCTCACGGCCAGTCCCTCCCTGTCCCCATCCTGCTGGACCCGGACACTGCAGGGCTGCCTGCGCCGGCCGAGGAGGGTTTCCCACAGGGTCGCTGGGCTCCGGCGACGCCCCCCAACCACCCTGAGGGCCACCCCTAGGGGACCAGCCGCACATGCCTCCCAGGACGAGCCCTCGGGAGCAGGGCCAGGAGTCCGACCCCGGCGTGGGTCCGGGAGACACAGGAGAGAGGAGGGGGTCCCACCCACCTAGCCGGCCCAGGCCCGGACCACTCACTGCGGTCCCTCCATGCGCCTTCCCCACCTCGCGGGGCAGGGGTGCTGGGCGCCCCCACCAAGCTAAGAGCAGAAACTGCCTCTCCCCTCCCCTCCCCTGGGCCAGCAGGGTCTCCGTGCAGGGGGCACCCCAGGGTGCTCAGGGCCGCTCAAACAGGGGCACAGGGAAACACTGACGGGCTCAGTCAGGCCAAGTGAGCCCTCCTGGCATGAAGGGGCAGGCCAGCCTCACACCCACGTCACGCGGCTCACATGCCACACGCCTGGTGGGGAGGAGAGGCCCCACGGTGACACGGGCCGCCCGCTGAAGCCTGCAGCGCAGGGCGCTACGGAGGGAGCATGCCACGTACTGCTTAAATCACATGGTCGACAAAACGGACGAGAGGTTTAAACAGACCCCTGAAAACAGGGAAACCACAGGTTGAAAAGAAAGTAATTGTAGCACAGGAAGAAGAAGGGAGGAGAGGCAGTCTGTCCGTCCACCCTGGCGGCCTCAGGCGAGACCTCATGGGGTGACCAGGGGTCAGCCGGGTGGGGAGGACTCTGAACCATGGATTTGCCGACCCCACGGTGACCCTGACCCTTGGCCTGAGGCTGTGTTATGTCCTAACACAGGTGGAGCCCACCAGACTGACACTTTTAAACTGGGAAAATAGAGGAAACGTTCTGTTCAGTCTCTCAACAATGTTTCAAGTCAGACACATTCCCTCACGGATAAAGGTTGATATCATGATCAATATACCAAAGAACAAGACACTTCAGGGATTTCTTTGACAAAAGGCAAAAATCAGGTGTCCAGAGAACAGCTCACCTCTCCAGTCCAGGTGTGTGTGTGTGGAGCGGGCAGGCAGCCGGGAAAGTCCGTTTCCATAGTGATAAGAAGCTAGGCTTGGGCTGCTCACTAAAGGACAGATTTGCAGAAAGGATATATTCTCAAAGTAAAGGTGCTTTTTTTTTTTTTTTTAAGAAAAATGTGTTCTTTTTTTTTTTAAGAAAAATAATGTGTTTTGGTTTTTTTTTTTTTTTTTTCAAAAAAGCTTGAGGGGTAAGCGCTGATGGGAAGGCGGTTGGACAGGATCTTGAGAAAGACTCAGAGATTGGGTGACCGCCCCCCGTCCCCCCAACAAGTCATCCTTTGCTTGTCTGTCCAAGTCTCCATCTGTCCATCTGCAAGTTGAAGGCAGAAGAACCCAGACAACAGATAAAATGAATCAAAATCAGTGGAATCTTCCACTTGTTGTCGTCGTTGAGTAGCCAAGTCGTATCGGAGTCTGTGACCCATGAACTGTAGCCTGTCAGGCTCCTCCATCCATGGGATTTCCCAGGCAAGAGTACTGGAGTGGGTTGCCATTTCCTTCTCCAAAATCTTCCAATACTTGTTACTTATATCAGATTGTTGAGTTGCTAAGTCGTATCTGACTCTTTGCGACCCCATGGACTGCAGAACACCAGGCTTCCCTGTCACTGACCATCTTCCAGAGTTTGCTCAGACTCATGTCCGTTGAGTCCATGATGCCATCCAACCATCCCATCCTCTGTCGCTCCCTTCTCCTCCTGCCTTCAATCTTTCCCAGCATCAGGGTCTTTTCCAATGAGTCAGCTCTTCGCATCAGGTGGCCAAAGTATTGGAGCTTCAGCTTTAGCATAAGTCCTTCCAATGAATAGTCAGGACTGATCTCCTTTAGGATGGACTGGTTGGATCTCCTTGCAGTCCAAGGGACTCTCAAGAGTCTTCTCCAACACCACAGTTCAAAAGCATCAATTCTTTGGCACAAAGCCTTCCTGATGGTCCAACATCCATACATGACTACTGGGAAAACCATGGCTTTGACTATATGGACCTTGATTAGCATAGTGATGCCTCTGATTTTTAATATGCTATATAGGTTTGTCATAGGCTTCCCTGGTGGCTCAAATGGTGAAGAATCCACCTGCAGTGTGGGAGACCTGGGTTCGATTCCTGGTTTGGGAAGATCCCCTGGAGAAGGGCATGGCAACCCACTCCAGTAGTCTTGCCTGGAGAATCCCAAGGACAGGGGAGCCTAGTGGGCTACAGTCCACAGGATCGCAAAGAGTCAGATACGTGTGAGCAATGAAGCACAGCACAGGTTTGTCATAGCTTTTGTTCCATGAAGCAAGCATCTTTTAATTTCTTAGCTGGTTAGAGCACTTGTCTAATAAACAGGAGCTCCTGAGTTCAAATCTCAGTGGTGCCTGCGATGGCTGACTTAGATCAGGAGTGAACCCAAAACATTCAGTACACACAGAGGTCTCCCAGCCTGTGGTCAGATCAGCCGGAGGCAATGCGACCCCTCAGTTTCTCCCAAAGGAACAAGGCTGGTGACCTTCCCACCCCTCACGTGCCACCCTGCAGACATGTAGAAGGATCAGGGGTCCCTCAGGTAAGGGTGACAGCTTTGACAATGACAGAGACAGACACGGACCTTCTGAGCTGCAGACATACTCTGAAAACGGTTCTGGGAAGCGTGTGCATGGTCATATGTTCTCATGTCTATAAAATTCATACCTGCCCACTTAAGACACTCTGGAAAATATTTCCAAACATACGGAAAAAATCTTTTGCATGAAAAGTTTCGGGGTTTGAGTGTATCTGTGTGCGTTTACACGAGTGCACGTGTGCAAGTGTGGGCGTGTCCCACAAGAACAAGCACGGATGCCTCAGGGAAGGTGGAAAGTGCATAGCCACGTTCTAGCGAGGCCCTCACGGAAGTGGTGGAGTTCATCTCCATCTGTCCCACCGCCTTCTGTGAAACGTGACCATCACTGATGTCATCAAAACCACGCACAGACGTGGCCAGACTTAGAACCAGACTTTCTCATCACAGCACCACACAATTCTCAGCCAGGATCCCCCAAAACGGAGACAGACAATCAGACAGCGTTCACTAGAAGAATATGTTTAATAATATTTTAGCAAAAACAAAATGCTGATTGAATGCGATTTTAATGTCACTTTAGCAAAGTTTCTCACTTGCAGTAGAAAGCTCTCAGAATGCCCTTCCACGTGTGTAATTTATAAGTGAATAATTACACTTCTGACTCAGTGTGCTTTTGGCTGAGAAGGGGGACCCAGTTTCAGGCTCTGGAGGCACAGGTTTGGGGGGGCGGCAGGGCACACTCTGGGGCCGGGTGCCCGAGTCCAGGTCTGGCCCCAACACACAACAGCTGCGTGACCCTGTGCCCTTCTGCTCAGAGCCTCTGTTTCCTCATCCAGGAACTGGGGGTGGTACCAGGCCAGCCTCAAAGACAGAAGAGACGAGACAGTTAGAGAACCCCCCTCAGCCCAAGATCTGGGAGAAGTCCTAGGCCCCCGTTCACCGTGGAAATGGATCTTACAGGAGAATTTCTTTTTCAACAATCTAAAAGCGGCTAGCCCTCCAACCACACCACACACACACACACCACACACACACACACACCACACACACACACCACACACCACACACACACACCCCACACACACACACCACACACACACACCACACACACACCACACACACCACACATACACACCACACACACCACACATACACACCACACACACCACACACACACACCACACACCACACACACACCACACACCACACACACATACACACACACCACACACACACACCACACACACACCACACACACACACACCACACACACACACACCACACACACACACACACACACACCCCACACACACACCACACACACACACACACACCATACACACCAGACACACACACACACCACACACACACACACACACCACACACACACACACACCACACACCACACACACACACACACACGCCACACACACACACACACACACCACACACACACACACACACACACACACACCACACCATGCACCCACACAAAGTCACCCAATCCTTCCTCCTTCCAGCTTGAGTCCTGCTAACAAAGCACAGGACCAACCCTCCGACAAAGGCGGTCACCATCACCATCTCAGAAGTTTCCATTGGACCCTCCTGATCCGTTTGGAGCCCCCACAATCCAACAAGCCCAAATGTTGCACCAGTTTAGAGCTGAGGAAGTTGGGTCCAGAGTGACCAGACCGAAGCCAAACAGCTGGCCAGTGCGGAGACGGAAAGGTAGGCTCTCCCCGTGTGACCCCAGAGCCTGGGCCAGCCTCTAACCCTGACCCGTCCCCAGATCTGCAGGTCAGCCCAGTTTCATGAGATAGTCCCCCCACGAAAGTTGATCCTTAACATGCTTAATTAAATAGGATCCCTCCTTTAGATGTTTGTAGGATTCATGTGAATAAATCCACAAGCCCTGGGAGGCTCGTGGCCCCCACCCCATCCTCAGGGGGCCGTGGTCCCTGAGTCACCCCGTCCCCGTGACAGGTAGAGGACAACCCGGTGACCCAGTGACCCCAGAGGCAGCCCGCATGGAGACAGAGCGCTAATGAGCAAGAGACATCCTCCCTGAAGACAAGTCCCCAAATAGTGGACCAGATGCCTAATGAATTCTACAGCAAAGAATGGAGCTTAATGACTGACGATAAAATAAACAGGGGGGAAAACTAGCGCTCTCTCCAGTCCCCACTCGGCAGTAAGGGACCAGCAATTGGAGCATCTCCCTAAGTATATGGCATCATTAAGGAAATGCCGAATCCAGGCGCTCCGGGGGGGAGCGGTGACCCTGGCAGGCCCGAGGAGGATTCTGGGCAAATCGCCCTTAGCAGTGTGCACAGTGTGGGCAGGACAGAGGGGGCGGGGGTCCGGAACGAAGACCACAGGTGGGGCCAGGAGGGTCCGCACCCTCGAGGATCAGAGTCGGAGGGTGGGGCTGGGAAAGAGGAGACACGGTGGGGAGGGTCCCAGCCCTCAAACAGGGCAGAGGGAGGGACCGGGCGCACTCTCTGGATGGCATGCATTCAGCTGCGGGGCTGGGCTCCAGGGGGCAGTGAGCTGGGGGCACTTCGGGGACAGCGTCTGGGCCGAGAGGTAGCTGATTCCCAGGAAGGAACATGCAGCCGGTCAGCTCAGAGGCTGCCGGGGATGGAGACTTGTCGGGATCCCACAGCTGCCGGGGCCTCCCAGCTGAGCATGCACTATTGTGGGCATCTTCAGGACCTGGCAAGGCTGCCAGCCCACGGGACACTCTGATCCCTCCCTCCACGTGGTCCGTAAGGGCCTCTCCCCAGACCACTTCTCCCTGGGTCACCCACGTCTCACACTGCTGCCCACACACTCATGCTCACACGTCCCCTTGCAATTCCCCCGGGAGAATCCAGTCCAGCCCGAAAACACAGTCTGCACCTCCTGAGTGCCCGCATCGTGCCCTGGCGGTGAGCTCGGCGGGGAGAGGAAGCAGGAGCAAACAGACCACAGGCCAGGAGGCTGCGGCGCTTGCGAAGAACAGTGTGCAGCACAGAGACGGGGATTCACCCTGGGCTCAGAACTCTGAGAAAGTGACGCTGAGCCAAGGACTAACGGGGATGAAAGGGCGACCCCTGCAGACATCTGCGGGAACACGCCAGGCTGAGGGACGAGCAAAGACCCCCGAGGCAGCAACGGGGATTCACCCTGGGCTCAGAACTCTGAGAAAGTGACGCTGAGCCAAGGACTAACGGGGATGAAAGGGCGACCCCTGCAGACATCTGCGGGAACACGCCAGGCTGAGGGACGAGCAAAGACCCCCGAGGCAGCCCTGTGTGGTGTGCTTGCTGGGCGGCAGTGGGCTTCCGCTGCAAACAGGACAGAGACCCTGGGGAAGAAAGGGCTAGGAAAGCGGGCGGCCGAGGCAGGCTTTCGAGGATGGGCTGCTGCCATCTGCACGGATGCGGACGGGGAGGGCACAGGGCGAAGGAAACATGGATGGTACGGAAACAGGGAGGGGCAGTGGCTGGGCAAGAGGCCTTGAGTACGGTTCAAGATAAATTATTCACCAGGCGCTCGCTGAAACCAGTGAGACAGACTCCACAGGAGCCGCTGCAGTAGGGAGAGACACCTACTGGGATCTGCAGCCGAAGAGTGGGGAGGGGGGTGAGGGGTAGAGGTGGGAAGCTACCAGGAGGGGCTTGATTCCACCCCAAGGGAACGGGGGCTCTTGACAGGCCGGCCCCGCACGACGCTTGCTCAGTCTGGGGGTGCCCCACCTCTGTCCCGCGCACCGTTCTTCCCGAGCTCCGCAGCCACCTGGCCTGCGGGCTGTTTGCTCCCGGTCCTTCTCCCCTCGGGGCTCACGTTGATGCCAAGGGGCGTCTAAGGCACCGGAGGAGCCGGACTGGTCCAGCGGGGCGTCTTCGCCGGGAGGCAGGAGGGGTGGGTTTTGGCCCGAGGTGCAGGGCCTGCCTTGGTGAAAAGGTCCGTCTGTCCCAAGGCACAGAAATCAGCCCGGGTGCAGAGGCCCGGGGCACCCGAGGGTGGGGGCTGGAGTGCGCTAGTTACCGCGGGCCCTGCGGGCAGAGGGTGCCGCCGTGGTCCCCTCAGCTTTCCTGACAAGGCGCTGAACCTGACCACCACACCCACGAGCCTCTCCTCGTGGAGGGAAACTGGTTTCTCTGCAGCCCCATCATGCCAGCGGGACTGGGAGATGCTGGGGGTTGGGAGGAGGAGGCAGGAGTCTTCCACGTGCCCGGTGGGAGGGGCCCGGGTGTGCCCTCCAGCCCCCACTCGGCTCAAGGTCACCCCACCCTGGCGTGGTCCAGGGAAGCTGCGCTCTCGCTGCACCGACAGGGCGCCTGCGGAGGCCGGGAGTCCGCGGAGGAAAGGACTAGGGACGGCCGCCGGCCGGCCTGCGGATCCCAGACTCCGTCCCGAGATCCAGACACGCATCCGCACGTCGCCCCGCCCCGCCAGGCTCAGCACCTGGAGCGCATAATGTGCGTGCGATAAGAACTGCAGCTGGTTCTCAGGACCCCGTCAGGACAGCAGCCGTTCTTGAGAAAGTGCCCGCAAAGGCCCTTCTTCGCAACCCCAGACGGCTGTCCACACAGCCCAGCGCAGGCTAGAGAGGCACGGGGGTGGTCCACTCACCGGGTCCCCTCTGGGTCCTGAAATCCCTGCCCAGCTAACCCCGGACCAGCCCGGGTCTCGGCGGGCTTCCAGGAGCTGAGCATGGATGCGGTGCTCAGCCACCGGGACCCTCCCTTCAGGGGCTGCACTGCCCACCAAAGCCGCAGTGACCGTCTCAGATTCACCGCCCTGAGCTGGATTAAGGGCAGCGCACCCCCGCCCCTGGCGCTTATTCTCCAGGCGGCCCTTCTAGGGGCACAGGGAGGGGAAGGGCTCCTTCTGGGGTCCTGCATTTCTTCTGCTTTGACGCAGCGAAGACCCTGGCCTGGAGCGGCCTCGAGCTCCGTGCCCTTGGCTCAGGCTGAGCCTGTGACCATCGTGTGTGGAGACTGACTGCCGGAGCAGATGCTAATGAGCAGGAGGGGACAGAGGCTGAGGAGGGGGGAGGCGGGCTAAAGCATCCAGTTCCTGCTGAGCCCGACCACGANGAGCGGCCTCGAGCTCCGTGCCCTTGGCTCAGGCTGAGCCTGTGACCATCGTGTGTGGAGACTGACTGCCGGAGCAGATGCTAATGAGCAGGAGGGGACAGAGGCTGAGGAGGGGGGAGGCGGGCTAAAGCATCCAGTTCCTGCTGAGCCCGACCACGAGGGGACATTGGGGTCCCGAGCCAAACAGGTGAGTCCTGAGCCCTCCACACCGGTGGGCAGAGCTCCAGCGAGTCCGGGAAACCCCGATGACTCAGCAAGCTCACCACGGCCAGCGAGTTCTAGATCCTGAAGTCGTTTCTCCGTGTGGACTCACAGGTCCCAGAGATCGGAGGCCCACATCAGGGCAGGATTCCAGGGGTCCGGGTGCGGTGACTTCTGCAGGGGTGGGGGCGAGGCAGGTGTCAGGGTGGAGCCAGCCCCTCTGCCAAGGTCCCCCATCAGGATCCCGCCTTCAGGAGTTACAGAGGCCCCAGAGCTGGTGGTCCGCCAAGGAGGGGTGGGCACATAGTCGACAGTCCATGGACCAGGGGAGGGCTGAGGAGCTTTGTTGAGGGGTATGGTCCAGGAAAACCGGGGGCTGTGTCTGCAGAGGGTGGGGGGACTCCAAACACCCCAACGCCGAGCCCCCCAACAGCAAACACCCCAACTCCAAGTGGACACAGGACGCTGAGTCGCTGTCCCTGGGGTGTCCAGGGCTCTGGGAGGCCGGAGGGCACGGGATCCTGTGCAAAGTACAAAAGTGGGCAGTGGTGACCTTTGTTCTCTTGCCTAAGGACATGGTTGGGGGCGGGGTGTGTTTCTAGATGAGGAGGCAGCCCCCCGCGGGGGGTTGATGGAATAAGTGATGGAAGAGAGGTCCGGGAGACGGGGCGCGGCTGCCAGGGCAGAGACCCAAGCTGGTCCAGCAGCATCAACATCAGAGTGGAAATCCTTCCACATCTGGGGAGGGTGCAGGGGACCCAGGGTCTCAAAAACCCACTGTTCAGGAGCCTCTCCCCCTCCCGAGGCCCCGTGGGCCCCCTGCCCGCTGGCTCCGCTCCTGGGCACAGCCCCAGAGCCAGGGAAAGAGACTGGCCGTCTGCTCTTGACCTCCTTGACGCTCCTTCCTCTCTCAGGACCTGCCAGTCCTCGAACTGCCCACCTGGAAGGATGCTCGGCCAGGCTCCCCCGAGGAGGGAAGGAAGCCCCGTGCAGGTAGCCCCTGGGGCCCAGTCAGTGCAGCCCAGCCCAGCACTGAGGCTGGCCAGAGCTCTGGGAGGTGCGGGAAGAGGGGGCAGGCCCAAGGGAGGCCCCCTGGCCCCCTACTTCCCTCTGTGATGTGGCACCCAGACACCTCTGGGTGTCACCCGGTTTGACGGCCAGGCTGGAGTGACCTGGGCGTGGTGTCCCCTCCGGGGAAGGAACCTTAGGAAGAAGCCTGGCGCTCGAGGATTCAGGTCACTGGAAAGGCCAACGCAAGTGACCCGAACCAAAAGATGAGGTGGGCAGGGGTGCCTGCCGCTGTGGAGCCCCGCCTGGAATACAGGCCTGGCCTCGGGGATTGGAGGACTCGCAGGTCTCCAGCAAAGGGTCCTCGCCTGCTCTTAGCTGAGGCCCCTAGAAGAGGGGGCCAGGCACAGGCCCCAGGGAGGGGCAAGACCAGGGCCTCTTCCCCACAGAGGAGGACGGGGGCAGGGCAGCCGGGCGGAGCTGTGGCCGTGACCGGTTCCGCAGATCCGTGTTGTTCCTGTAGCAGGCAGCCCGCCCCCGCCCCACCGCCCCCCGTAGACACCGAGCCCCCAGGCAGCGCCCCTCCTCCCCGGCTCCGCCACGCCCCTGGCCCCGCCCAGCCCTCTAAGCTCGGAGGTTCTAGTCCCTTCCGTCTTCCCTCCTCTCAGGAAGCTAACCCTAACCCTAACCCGGGGGTCTGAAGACCATGGAGGCACTGGGGCCTCTACAGGCATCTCCCCTCGGACTCCAGTCCCTTCGTCGAATGGCTTCTGTCACCCTCACCCAAAAGGCATCTCCAAGGTCACGTGTCCAGGACCCAACCCCAGTGGACCCCGCCTGAGAGCAGCCCACCAAGACACCTTTCCTTCAGGTCAAGGTGGGGCGGTCCCTTGCACTAGCCAGGAGGGCCGAGACGCTCCCTTGTTCCACTGCCGCTGCAGGATGGGCGTGGTGTTCAAGGCCCCCCAGGGGCTGGTCCCCGCCTTCTTCCAGCCTGTTCTGCTCCTCCCTACTCACCCCCACCCGAGGCTCTGCTCCAGGCTGGACCTCTAGTCGGCCCCTCCCTCACGCTTGCCTGCGCTCTCCCCATAATGCCCTATTCTATCCAACAAACTCCTGTTCATCCTTCAGGGCCCTGCCGTAAGGTCCCATTCTCTGCGAAGAGGCCCCTGACCCTGGATGAGCCCCAAGGGCGCCCAGGTCAGCTTGTCAGATGAGCCCCTCTGTCAGCTGCATTCACGCCTGGGGGCTGAGCGCAGACAGAGACCCAGTGTGACGAGGCCCCTCAGGCCTCAGCTCAGGGCTTGAGGCAGGGTGTGCTGAGCCAAGAGGCCCAGAAGGAGCTAGAACCCGGGACCAGGGGTGAAGGGGGCAGGCTGTGCCATGCCTGCACTCTGACTGCACCCAGTCACAGAGCCCTTGGTCAGAAGGCAAGGAAGATGCCCACCGCCCTCCCACAGGGCCCAGGGCGCCCCGAGGGCAGAAGGGTGGGGGGTAGGAGGGTGCATCCTCACCCTTCCAGGGTAATTATTACTCTGGAATCTTGAACCGCACGTCTTTCTTAGGTTTCCAAATAAATTACTGCATTATGACACTTTAAGTTGACAAGTAAATCTTATTATAAGATGTAACGACACCATAAAAGACATCTTATTCATTCCTCCAGTCCTCTCATCCCGCTGACACTTCATTACAGCTCCCGCGACGTGGAGAGCTAACACATTAATTTGGCAAATCAATGGAAATCTTTCACGAGCACAGTTTCCCAGCTCTGGCCTGGCAGCCCCGGGGAGCATGCAGGGCAGGGACCCTCAGCCTGGGGTGGGGGTCCAACTCAGGGGGCCAGGGACTTGGCTTCTCCAATAGCTGGGACCCTCTGCGTGAAAACCCACACGTGGGGAGGAGAGCCCGCCCACTCCCAGGCCCAGGCCACATTCCCCTGGTCACTCCAACCCACCACCCCAGGCGCCTTCCACCACCACTAATGCCGTGACCTTGAGTAAGTCACCGGCCCCCTCCCCCACCATCCTGGGCCTCAGTTTCCGTCTGTAATGGGCAGAGGAGTTGGCATAAGGGAACCAAGCTGCCACTCCCCTGCCTGCCCTGGGGCCAGGGAAAGATGAGCCATGGGACGCTGGCCTGCTGGTCCCAAGGACCCTGTCTGGATAAACAGAAGTGACCAGGGAGGCCCAGACAGGCGTGGCCAGGACACTTTGCCAGGACCCCAGAGGGTGAGGCTCAGGGACACTGGAGCCTGTCTCTCCCCAGGTCCTGGGACTCACCCCACCTCCCCGCTTCCTCTGCTTCCCAGGTCCCTACTGGCCTCCACCACCTCCATCGTGGAAAAGCACGTGTGGACCCAGAAATGTCACGCCCAGAACACATGGGGTCCCTTCTCATCCCCTGCTGGACACACCCGTCCCCGGCCAATAGGGCAGCCCTCCTCTCGCTGCCCCCCATCCTCTGAAACCAGGAATGGAAGTAGTTCTTGCATCTTCACACTTACCTCTAATTTGGAAGTTTTGCTGTTTAGAACAGTTCAAACGGAAGTTGGGTTTTTGAGGCTGATCATAGATCCCCTGGAGAAGGAAATGGCAACCCACTCCAGTATTCTTGCCTGGAGAATCCCATGGACGGAGGGGCCTGTGGGCTACAGTCCACGGGGTCGCAAAGAGTCGGACACGACTTCACCTTCATTTTTCCTTTCTTCCCCCGAGCATTAGCAAAATGCCAGACATTTCTAAGCAAATTCTTTGGAATAAAGGCAGGAAATGGTCTTCAGAGTTGCGAGGAGAGAACAGGGAATGAGGCCAGAGATGGGCAGGTGTGACCGCCACGCCACGTCTCACCCACCGCCACGCCACGCCCACCACACTGGGCCCACCGCCACACCCACCGCGCCACGCCCATCACCACGCCCAGTGCCACGCCCACCACCACGCCCACTGCCGCACCACGCCCCCGCTGCCTCCTTGCGCAGCCCCTAGATGAAGCTCACGTCCCCTTGAAGTGACCGGAGCACGCCTGGGCACCATCCGGCTCCCCGTGGCCGGGAGTATGGTCACCCCGGGAGAGCGGCAGGAAGCCCTGACGGCTGGGGCTTGGGGCCGGGTCGGGGGCCTCCTATGGTGGTGGAAGGCTCCGCTCCTGCCGCTTCTTCCAGCTGACACCAGGGCTCCGTCCTAGGAGGCCGTCTGGGCTGGGGCCGCTCCTTGCCAGGAGGAGGGCACAGAGGTGGCGGGTCCTCTGCTATCACCTGAGGCCAGTGTGGAGGCCAGTGCCAGGTGGGGCGTCTGGAGGAGGAAGAGGGGTCCCCAGGAATGGGGATGGAGGTGTGCACAGAGGCCTTGACAATGCACCTTAAAGACAGAAGCATTTCTCATCCAGAGAAGGACCTTCTGTACAGAGGGAGGGTCCCAGCAAAGGCGGAAGACGCCAGGCCAAACTGGGGCCAGGAGAGGAGCTTCAGGCGGGCTCCCCCATGCAGGGAAAGCATGGGGGTCACCAGCCCTGAGACCCAGAAGGTGTTGTTCTGAAGGAGGCGGAGCAACCACAGTCAAGGGTCCCAGAAAGCCTCGGCCCAGGGCCCCAGGGTCCTCTCAGAAGCCGGGCCTCCTACCCCAGAGCTTGGGGTGCTGCCCTCTGTGGCCACGGCCCGGTGGGCTCGCTCCTGGCGGGGACTCAGGCTCCCCCAGCCCTGTCCACGGCTGTCTCCCCCCCACCCCCCGCTTCTGCCTACTGCTTCTCTGCAGAGCTCACAGGGTCATCTTTGGGCTCACAAAATTAAATATCTGAAAGATGTTAAGAATTTATCTTGGTTTCTATGGCAACGGGAGAATAATTCACATTTCCCAGGCAAACTGAAGGAGAACAGATTTTTCTTTGCATTGTGGGTGGCCAATTATTTTTAATAGCCGGGTCAGGGCGGCTGTCCCTGGGTCCCTATCCCCATTAGCATCCCCAGACAGCAGCGCAGGCCGGGTGAGGAGAGTGGCCCAAGAAAGGTAATTAAGAGACTCCAGCCTGCAGAGGGGGCAGGGACCAGCTTCCCACCCCTTGTCACCCGGGAGACCAAGGCCAGGCTGTGGCCATCTCTGCCTTGCAGCCTTGGCCCCACGGGGATGACCAAGGAGGGTCACTGCTGGGCAGGAGTGGGCTTGGGGTGTGGGGGCTCAGGTGTCATCGTCCTTACTCACTGAGCTAGGACAGCCTTTCTGCGCTCTGACCCTCAGGTGCCAGCCCGCAGAGTGGACTCCTAGTCCCTGCCAGTGGGGTCACTGTGTGGGTGTCTGGGGTCACCGTGTGGGCGTCCAGGGTCGCCGTGTGGGCGTCCGGGGTCGACGTGTGGGTGTCTGGAGTCCAGGCCCGGGGCGCCCAGGCTGTGTTGTTTTTGTTGTTTAGTCGCTAAGTTGTGTCTGACCCTTTTCGACCCCATGGACTGCAGCACACCCGCCTTCCCTGTCCTTCACTGTCTCTCGGAGCTTAGACTCGTGCATCGAGTCGGTGATGCCATCCAACCATCTTGTCCTCCGTCTCCCCTTCTCCTGCCTTCAATCTTTCCCAGCATAAGGGTCTTTTCAAATGAGTCAGTTCTTCGCATCAGGTGGCCAAAGTATTGGCACTTCAGCTTCAGCATCAGCGCTTCCAAAGAATATTCAGGGTTGGTTTCCTTTAGGACGGACTGGTTTTATCTCCTTGCTGTCCAAGCGTCTTCTTCAGCCCCCCAGTTCAAAAGCACAGGCTACAGGGCCCTGGCAAGTCCCAGGGCCTCTCCGGAGGCCCCAAACGTTGTCATTCATCCGCTCCTGAAATATTATCAAGGGCCAATCAGAGGCCTGGTGGGGACCACCCAGCGCTCCTGAACAAGTGATCGTGGAGGAGGCATAGCCGAGGTTCTGGAGGAACAAAGCAGTGGTTGGGGAGAGGGAGGCGGCCGGGTCCAGGCCCTGGCTCTCGTGACCATAGGGGCCGCGACCCCAGCCACCCTCCATGGTGCTGCCCCCAACTAACGTCCGCCCGCTATCAGAGATAGACAGGCGCGCGCCCGCAGGCCTGGGCGCTGCTGGGGTGGCCACTGGCCTCCCCACTGACTTGCTGCATCCACCCGCTCCACGCCTTGGAGCCAGGAGGCCCGCCCCCACCTCCCCGGTCTTCCTGGTTCTGTGCGTCTGGCGCATCTCAGCTTCAAGTCCCCGTCCATCGCTGATGTTTTTCCGTCTCAGCCTGAGCTGGTCTCCCCTGGAAACCTCTCTCCTCCCCCTCCCTCCATCCTGTCTTCCTGGCTCCTGATTTCTGAGCAGGCGGAGGTCTGCAGAGCCATTCCCCCACCTCCATCCAAGAGGAGGCTCTGGTCTCCTGGCAGTGAGCCCCTCTCCCTTTCTGTTTACTTTTAAGATAAATCTACCCCCAGCTTGGGTCACTGAACACTAAGGCCCTGATCACAGGCTGTAATTAACCTGGACACTCCGAGGTCCACATTTTCTTCCATGACACCCGAATCCGGGTCAAAACCACATGAACATGGGGCAGCCCAGTGCTAATGAGTTCCAGATAAAAGCTGAATTATAAACGCCAAAGCACGTGGAGGGGCCTAGGGCCCTGTGAACTCTCAGCCTGCAGTCTCGATGGGAAAAAATAACCAAAGCGTTAAAAGCAGCAAACACGCCAGTCTCTGGCTGCTTCCTGGCCTGGCTCCCCCAGCTCATCCCTGCTGGGTGTGGGCCACGGGTCAGGCCGTAGCCGGCAGCGGCTCCCGGGGGCCCAGGCCCGCTATCAGGAGACCCCAGAACCACTCCTCGGTTAAAGCCCCACTGGGGGCCTTTTCAGGTCCTCGGAGAGACAGAGCCCCTGCCCAGGCCTTGGAAGCAAAAAGCCAGCCCCCCACCTGTGAAAGCGTGGGCTAACCTGGCACTGTCTGAGGCCGGCCAGGTGCAGCCAAGGCTTCCAGCCCCCACCCGGCCTGCGTCTGGAGCCCCCACCTCAGGCGTTATTTTGCTAAACTCTGATCACTGGGGTTTAGTAGAACAGGCTGTAAAACCACCTGGCGTGCTACCTTTGGAAAGGGAGCTGAGTGGTTGATCGCCTGTTCAAGGTATTCAGTGAGTATTGTCCTACTTGGTTTTCATTTCCTTCCTGAATCAATTTTTGTAATTTGCATTTTTTATTAAAATTCTCCATTTCATCCAGGTTTTCAAATTCATAGGTACAAGGCTGCTCATAGGATGCACTTATTTATTTTTAATTTCTATATTTATTTGCTTCCTTCTGGCTGCAGTGGGTGTCCGCTGCTGTGCCCCAGCTTCCTCTAGGTGTGGCGAGTGGGGCGCTAATCTCTAGCCGCAGTGCTGGGCTTCCCTCGTCGCAAGCGCGGGCTCAGGACTGGTGGCGCGCAGGCTCAGCTGCCCCTCGGCACGTGGGAGGGTCTTCCCGGACCAGAGACTGGACCTGTGTTCCCTGCACTGGCAGGCAGACTTTTAACCTCTGGACCACCAGGGAAGTCCCGATTGCTTTTTTTAAATTAATAGATTGGAGGTTTTAGAGAGGTTTTTGAGTCATAGAAAAATTCAGAGCGAAGTAGAGATTCCCCATGGACCCCCTCCTCCCTCACGTGTAGGGCATCCCCCACCATCAGCATCTCTGCCAGGCGTACATTTGTTACCTACATGGACGCGTCACCATCACCCAAGCCCACCATTGACACTAGGGGTCGCTCTTTGTGCTGGACGTTCTGTGGGTTTGGACAAATACCTAATGACGTGTATTCACCAATGTGGTATCATACAGAGTGATTTCACTGCCCTAAAAGTCCTCTATGCTCTGTTCATCACATCCTTCCTGCCACCCACCCCACCCCCGCCCTAATCCCTGACATCCACCGGTCTTCTTCCTGTCTCCATAGTTTTGCCTTTTCCAGAATGTCACAGAGTTGGAATCATACAGTATGCATCCTGGCTTCTTCCATTTATTAATGCATTTGAAGTTCCTGCATATCTTTCCATGGCTCAGAAGCTTCTTTTTAGCACTGAATGATATTCCACTGTCCGGATGGACCACTGTTTACCCACACACCTGCTGAAGGACATCTAGGTTGCTTCTAAGTTTGGGCTGTTATGAATCCACAGTGGTCTGCAGGGTTTTGCGTGGGCATAAGTTTTCAACTCCTTTGGGTAAATACTAAAGAGCGTAACTGCTTCATCATATGGCTAAGAGTGTGTTTAGTTTTCTAGGAAAACAACAAACTGTCTTCCAAAGTGGTTGCACCACATGTGTATAATGGAATATTACTCAGCCATGAAAACGACTGAAATAATGCGATTTGCAGCAACACCGATGGACCTGGAGGCTGTTACACTAAGTGAAGTCAGAGAAGGACAAGTACCGTGTGATACCGCCTCTATGTGGCGTCTAAAATATGATGCAAATGAACTTACCTGTGAAACAGAAGCAGACTCACAGACACGGAGCACAGGCTTGAGGCTGCCAAGAGGCCAGTGGAGGAGGGAAGGATCGGGAGCTTAGGATCAGCAGATGCGAACTATTACACAGAGGATGGATAAACAAGGTCCTGCTGTGCAGCACAGGGAGCTCTATTCAGCATCTTGTGATGACCCATAATGGAAGAGGATATTAAAAAGAATGTATATATACGTATAACGGAATCACTTTTACAGCAGAAATTAACATAACACTGTAACTCAAGTGTACTTCACTAAAATAAAGTTTTTAAAACATTTTAAAGTGGAGTGTACCATTCTGCAATCCCACCAGCAGCGACGAGAGCTGTGTTGCTCCACACCCTCCCCAGCATTTGCTGTTGTCAAGTCTTCAGATATCGGCCATTCTAACAGGTGTGTCAGAGAAGGCAGTGGCACCCCACTCCAGTCCTCTTGCCTGGAAAATCCCATGGACGGAGGAGCCTGGTGGGCTGCAGTCCATGGGGTCTCGAAGAGTCGGACACGACTGAGCGACTTCCCTTTCACTTTTCACTTTCCTGCACTGGAAAAGGAAATGGCAACCCACTCCAGTGCTCTTGCCTGGAGAACCCCAGGGATGGGGGAGCCTGGTGGCTGCCATCTATGGGGCCGCACGGAGTCGGACGCGACTGAGGCGACTCAGCGGCGGCAGGTGTGTAGTGATGTCTTGCTGCTGCTTCAATTTGCATTTCCCCGATGACATAGGGTGTGGGCCTTTCACATGCTTATTCCCCATCTGTGTATCTTCTTTGGTGAACTGCCTGTTCGGGTCTTTTGCCCGTTTTTTAATCAGGTTGCTTGCTTTCTTACTGTTGCCCTTTAGGAGTTCTTTCTGTATCTTGGATAACAGTCATGCATCAGATTTGTCTTTTGCAAATATTTCCTCCCAGTTAGTGGCGTGTCTTTGCATTCTCTGTTGTCTATTTTAAAGCACCTATAGTTTGCTCCTTTTTTTTTCTTAATATGGTTGAATTTTATCCCTTAGAAATTTGTCTAGTTTTCATTCAACAAATATTTATTCAACCCCTAGTATGTATGGGCTTTCCTGGTGGCTCACACAGTAAAGAATCCGTCTGCAATGTGCAAGACCTGGGTTCGATCCCTGGGTTGGGAAAATCCCCTAGAGGAGGGCATGGCAACCCACTCCAGCATTCTTGCCTGGAGAATCCCATGGACAGAGGAGCTGGGTGGGCTGTAGTCCATTGGGTCGCAAAGAGTCGGTCACAACTGAGGGACTGAGATTCAGAAATTCACCTTTCCACAGCATAAGCAGACAGATTAACATGTCTCTTACAGAAAATGTGGACCTAGGGAAGAAAAAGGCTTGAAAAGAGAAATTTAAATGGAAACGAAGGTGTGATGTAATAGGAAGAATTATGCTGTCCACAAAGGATCGTGCACTTATTTCCAGCACATGAAAACCATTTCCAAGTACTTGACCTGCTATAAGGAACTTTTAATAAACCCAAAGCCTCAATAGAATATAGACCAATACATTCTGTCCATGATGCAGTGATATTAGAAATCAAAACCAAAGACAACCAAGCCCACTATACATATAAATAATCATAAAAAACGGAATCAGACTGGAAGTTTCAAGATGATAGTAGAAGTGTTGGTCATTCAGCCGTGTCCGACTCTTCAGGACCCCGTGGACTGCAGCCCGCCAGGTGCCTCTGTCCATGGGATTCCCCAGGCAAGAATACTGGAGTGGGTTGCCAGTCCCTTCTCCAGGGGATCTTCCCTAACCAGGGATCAAACCCGGGTATCCTACATTGCAGGCAGATTCTTTACGATCGAAGGCATCAGGGAAGCCCTTCAAGATGATAGTGAAAGAATAAAATATCAAAATTTGTGGGGAGCAGATCAAACAGTAAGTAGAGGAGACTTTATAGCCGTAAATGTCTTATTGAAAGACAAATATTTACAAGAGTGTAGCTCAACATTCAATTTAAGCTAAAAAAAAAGAGAGCAACGGTGCAAAAATAAAAACCCATAAGGGTTAAAATAACAAAGAGAAGCAGAAGTTATTGGAGTAGAAAAGAAACAAGTAACAGAAGTGACTGATGAAACCAAAGTTAATTTTTAGAGTAGACTAGACTAACGTAAGCTGATAGCATCACTGACTCGACGGGCGTGAGTTTGAGTAAACTCCAGGACAGTGGAGGACGGCGGAGCCTGGGGGGCTGCGGTCTGCCCGCGCTGTGGACAGAGCGGAGCCTGGGGGGCTGCGGTCTGCCCGCGCTGTGGACAGCTGAACTTCCGCTCCCCACTGGGGTCTTCTGCCCTGTCAGCGTGGGCCCATGGCTCACCGAGGGCGTCCCTTCCTCACAGGACACACCCTTTGTCCTGTGAGCACTCCTCTCAGATCTTTCCGGGGAACACAGGTATTCTCAGCCACGCTTTCTTCTGGTTTAGTATTTCCCTCCCATTTATTGTTTTCATCCTCTTATTTCAGATTTTATGTCATTTTGTTTTAGATGTATCTCACGTCAATAGCATGTTGTTGGATCGTACGGGGTTTTTTAGGAAGCGCGACGTGAATCCCTTTGCACAGGTGCGTGTAAGCCGTGTCTTTGTCACGATCACGTGCACATCTGAACATCCCTGGGCCGTGTTCCTATTTCCTAACTCGCCCGATTTCTCCACCGCCGCTCCCCAACTCCCTTCCTGTCCCCCAGCTTTCCTCTTCCTCCTCTGGAAGTTATACTCTCTCTGTCTGTTCTTTTAAAAGTTACCCTTAACTTCTGAAACCATTTCTTAAGCTTGTATTTTCCGAGATGCTCTCGAGTAAATCAGGTGAGGGGGTCCCCACCAGGGCAGGAGGGCAGCAGTCACTTTGTGGACCCGCCCATTCGGCGAGAATGACAGAATTCCACTACCCGAACCTACTGTGGAAAAAGGTTCAGGAACGAAGGCTTGCCACAGCATCATTTGCAAATGGAAGAAAAAAAAAAGGAAGCAACTTGGTGTACAGGCAGAAAATAAACAAATTATGTTAATCCATGCAACAGGATATTATGCAGTCATTAAAATCATGTTTTTGAATAATTTTAATGATATGAGAAAACGCTTACGATATTAGTGTAACGAGGTGTATTAAGCAGGTCTCTGTTTTGGCTGCGGCGGGAAGGAAGCAGGTTTGGCCACATGATGGGTGTTAGGAGAGAACTCTGAGCTGGTGAACTCTGAGTGTGAACTCTGAGCTGGTGTTTGGACCAGGCTGATGGAGATAAAGGAGCCCCCCAAGAAGGCTAAGGCTGCCCATACCCAGAGCTGGCAGTGAGGATGTGGAATGAGGACCCTCACAACACACCAGTGGAAACTGGAATACATTTGGCAAACAGTTTGCCATCATCTGCTAAAGGGGAAGATACGCACCCCACGTGGCCGTGGAATTCTTCCTCTAGGTGGAGAGACACCCAGCAGAACCGGGCAGGTGTTTGCCCACGGACGTGCACGCAGATGTTCACGGCAGCAGTATCTACAAACAGCCCCGAAAGGGAAACAGCCCAAATGTCCGTCCGCAGTGGAGTGGAGAAGTCGCCACCCTCGCACGTAAGGAAAAGGACGGAGACAGGGAGGAGCGAACCGCAGCCATCCCACCGCAGGGACCGCTCCCAGACGGGGAAGGTGTTTGCGGAAGAGTCTCTCCCCGGTCCCTCTGGAGAACAGTTCAGTGGCAAGAAAACCTCAGCATGGGGTCTGGAGTCAGGGTGGCGTCCAGCCTGGGGTGCCGGCCACGCGCTGCTCCCTGACGGAGTGGCGGCTCCTGGCATCAGCACTGTGACAGCTCACTGTCCCCCCAGATGTGTGTGGTGTGTCTGCTGGTGGTGTGTCAGTACTGTGTTGGTCAGAAAGTTCATTGGGGTTTTTCCGTCACATACAGGAAACCTGAACGAACTTTTGGGCCAACCCAATAGCACACGTCTGTGTATTCCCGGGTGGCCCCAACGGTAAAGAACCCACCTGCCAGTGCAGGAGATGCAATAGACGCCAGTTCAATCCATGCTTCGGGAAGATCCCCTGGAGAAGGAACTGGCAATCCACTCCAGTGTTCTTGCTGGAGAATCCACTGGACAGAGGAGCCTGGCGGGCTACAGTCCACGGGGTCGCGAAGAGTCAGATACAACTGAGCGCGTGCACACACACACACACACACACACACACACACAGTAGCATACATCATAGTTTCAAAGTAAAAACAATAAAAATCACTGCCAAATATCCAGTGGATGGTTGGTTTTCTGTTGCCGTTGACAACTTACCACGCCCTTAGCCGGGTCGCGCGGCCGTCAGATGGTCTGTGACTCGTCTTCACGTCTCTAAACCATGAATGAGTGATGTGAGCGTCTTGTCGGGCGCTTGTTTCTCTTCTGTTTGTGAATGGCCTACTTTATGTCCTGTGCCCATCTTTATTTTCAAGAGTTCTCATTTCCAGTTATTTCCAAGCACTCGGCGCCTCTGGTGGCATTCCAGCCCGTCTCGCCCAGGTCGCCGCTGCGCTTGCCGGGCTTGCTGGCATCTCTCTCTGTGTTTTGTAGAGGTGCTTGAGCTCTTCGGTCCTTGCGGCGCGTTTCCGTGCCGCATACTATATACAGACGTTTATCACCAGTCCTTATTGTTTGGACCACTGGTATCACGCTTAAAGAGCCTCCCACCATTCTGGGTTATAAAAATATCCGCCTATTGCTATTTTGAGTATTGGGGGGGGGGGATTTTTTTTAGATTTAGATCTATTCATCTGGAATTTACTTTGGTATACAGGTTTTTTTAATTTTTTTTTTTTTTTTACTAAATGAGTAATTAGCCTCAGTTTGTCAAGGAAACAGGTTCGGGGGTTAGATGCTTCGAGCAGGCCACATGGTCACAGAGTGGCTGTGAGCACTCCCTCGGCGTCCTTGTGGAGATCGTCTCCGCACCAGAGACGGGGCTGGGGGGAGGCGACAAGACGAGTGAGGCCAGGCCCTGAAGCGGAGAGGGGCAGAGCCCCTGGGTCCAGGGGAGCACTGGGAATGGGGCACGAGAGAACCAGAGGGGCCAGGAGCGGGGAGAGCCAGCTGGGCTGGGCCAGACCCGGGAGGCAGCCCAGGGCGGGCCCAGCTGCCTGGCGCTTTGAGTAAGCTTCACCCAACACCAGCCCTGAGAGCTGACGCACTGGGCTGTGGACCGGCAGTCACCTCCAACTCAGGGTGGACGGGCCCGGAGGCCAGGCTTGCAGCGGCTTAGCCAGGGCCCATCTTCCCACGGAGACGCCCCCACATGGCCAGTGGAAGCAGTTCACTCAAACACAGGGGCTTCTATTTCAGATGCACAGGGAACACCAGCAAAGAGCCCTTCCCACCCGCGAGTCCCTTCAAAAGCGCAAATCGCGCCCACGCCCGGGACCCGCCCTCCCTGGCGCCTGGCCCACCAGCCCTTCCCTCTCGGCTCGGGGGCCCACTGGCAGGGTGAGGGTGAGTGAGACACGGTGGGCCGGCTGCTGCCCAAGTCAGGGGTCTGTCTGGACAGCTGGGATTTCAGCTGCCCACGAGGGCTCGGGGACCCCATGTGGGCCCGAGGAGCCAACTGCTAGGCCACAAACACCATCAATGACACAAAGGACAGTTGTCACCAAGGCTGAGCCGGGACCTAAGCCTGACGCCCCCCGCCTCCCGCCTGTGGCGGGGGACAGTGGGTCTCCACCCCGCAGCCCTGAGCCCACACCTCGGCCTGTGGGGGTCCGCCCGGCTCGGCCAGGCTCACGTGGGGTGGAGCATACACAGCAGCCCCCGCCAGGGGCCTGCAGCTCACCCCTGGGGATGGACCCTCATCCTGGGGTGACAACAGACAGCAAAGTGCCACCCTGCAGGGTTCCCGGTGACGGGGGAGAAGGCAGATATGGGGGCCCCCGAGGACGGGGCACAAAAGCAGCCCTGAGAAGCCAGGGCTCACGGGGCCTTGTTTCACCAACATGGGCGGACGGGCAGCCGGGACACCCGGGGCCAGGCCAGGATGCATGGGTGCGTCCCAGGAGCAGGAGGGGTGGGCCCGGGACCCCAGTGTCTGCTCCGAACAGACACTGGAAAGACCACGGCCAGACGGGGAAGTCCTTTCTGCCCCGGGACTGACCGCAGCTCAACTAATGGTTGAGCCCAACACCCAAACCGAGCAGCCTGGGCTTGGGGTCCAGCTCGAGTCCGAGTCCTGTCGATCTGCACCTTCAGGTCCCCACAAGGCTCTGGCGGGCATCAGCAAGATGTGGGTGCTGTGCCCAACGCCAGGCCGGGCACACTGCAGCCAGCCGGAACGGAAGGCCGGGGACTCCAGGCCCGAATGGAAGACCCAGGACCCCACGGAAGGCCCGGGACCCCGTGGCCTGAACGGAAGGCCCAGAGCTCCAGGCCTGCATGGAAGGCCCAGCAGCTGCTGCAGGGCTGGGCTCCTACCCGGCCTCAGAGCAGACAGCCGAGGGCCCGGCACCTGGCAGGGACACCCCACCCCTTCAGGAGAGTCGGTGAATCACAGGCCGAGGCTGGGGTTTCATTGCACCTTTATTCTGTGTTTCACACCTTGTAATCCAGAAAAAAACAGTCTTTAATCACTTTAGATTGGTTGGCTCAGACTCCAAGGACCCCACCAACACCCCTCACGTTCAGCTTCAGATTTACAAACACGTGAAAACAAGCGCAGGGCCTCACTGAACCACACAGATTCTTCCTATTTGAAAAACAAGCTGCCACCAGGGGCACGCACAGCTTTCGTGTGCCCAGCGTTTTGACCTCAAGGACGACCTGAGTGCGGTAGGCAGTGCCCTGGGTCTAAGCAGGACGGGCTTCCTGTGCCAAGCAGGGGGGCTCTCCCTGGAACTGGGTGTCTGGCAGGAGGGCAGCAGCGGGCCAGGGCTGTGGGAGCTGGCGGGGAGAGCCCCTGATGCTGGGGCAGGGGGTGCTTTCTGGCCTAAGGCTAGCGGGTCTCCCGGATGACCTGGGGGCTTCTGACATTTGCATGATATTTTGTGCTACTTCCATGCACGTGAATGACCCAGGAACCCGCACCATCACACACGTGTACCTGTGTGACCTGATCCTCAACTGCTGTGCAAAGACGGGGTGGCGTCCTGGCTGACCCCCCACCCCAAGGGCTGGCACGTGACGGGAAAGAGATTGCAAGTGGGCGGGAGTCTGGGGCCAGAAGTGGCCACTGAGGTCGGGGGCCTGCCTGGGGGGGTCGGAGCTGTAGCTGCAGCCCAGGGCCCCACGGGGGTGTCCAGGGCGCCAGCGGCCATGTGACCCTGCTGGGTCCTCCCCAGCTCAGGCAGGGAAGCTGTGGGGAACAAAACAGGAGGGCTGGGCGGGCCGGTCTGCAGCTGAGCCCCACAACCAGCGGATCAAGGCCACTCACACCCGGACACACGGCACGGGGAGGGGCTCGGGCCGCTGCAGCCCCGCGGGGTGCGGGGGGGCGGCGTCCTTTAGGGCCCTGATCGCGGGGCAGGAGTGGCTGCACCCGCCTGTCCAGGGGCCCAGGGGAGCCTGAGCACCAGCCAACACTGACGCTGCCCTGCGGAGGGGCTCCCGCCCGCGTGGGCTCCACGGCAGGCCGCCCGGCTGGTTCCCTCTTTCCAGAGGTCATGGGTGCAAAGTAAGGCAACTCGGAGCCTCTCTCTGCTCCGGGCAGCTGGCGGCTGCAGCCAGACTCCCCCCGGGCTCGCCGTCGGCCTTCCAGCCAAGTTTATGCCAAGAAAGCGGGAACGCGGCCCAGCGAAGTGACCAAGTTATAGGAGCCCACCTGAGGCCGAGGCCGGGGAGCGCAGAGAGGTTTCGTGGCTCAGTGCAATGTCTCACTCAACAGCTTTGTCTGTATTTTATTCTTGTCACTCAACAGAATAGAAGTTTTAAATTTCCAAGCAGGTAGGAGGCGGGTGCCACCTCCCTCTGCCCCCGGCGCCCGGACAGCAGGCTTCTGAGGGGGGCTGCCTCCCAGGCTGCCCTGGGTGGGGGCACCACGAGGTGGGCGTTTGGCAAGGGCGCTCCAGGGCGGGGGCCGGGGCGCTGGCCCCCGCGGCCAGCCACCCCCCGGTCTCTTTGGTATCTCGGGAGGCGGAGGCCACCCGCCCTCGCCAGGCCTGACCGTGGCCGGCGCCTCGTCTCGGCGGGCGGCTCCAGCAAGGCCTCTCCTCCCCGGCCGGGGCCTGCAGCCGGCGGCGGGAGCGCTGCCCGGCGTGGGAGGCCCGCTGCGGTGCGCCGGCCTCACTTCTTGTAGTGATTGGGGGCATCTGCGAAGGCGAACTTGAGGCGGTAGGCCTCGGCCAACAGCAGGCTGACGTCCTCATCACCCCAGTGGGTGGTGGGCAGGTTCTGAAGGAAGAGCAGCAGCTCCTGGGGGGACAGACAGCGGTCAGCGGGGGCGGGAGCCCGGGGGGCGACCCGCAGCCTGGGGGAGGGGGGCCCAGTGATCAGTGGTGTGGGGGGGTGGGGGCCCAGGGGACAACCAGCTCCTGGGGTCAGAGCAGGCGACAGGCAGGGTGGGGGGACGGGGCCCTGTAGGAGGGGACCTGGGAAAACATTCCAGCACCCACAAACCCTGTCCCCCCAAGTCGACCCCGACAGGCCTTAAGGCCTGCAGCCGGGAGGAAACCCCCCAGACGCGCTGGGAGGAGGAGGGCAGTGCCGCCCAGCACCGGGCCTCACACGCCGGCCGCCCCAGCGCTCTGGGGCCCAGGGACCTTCCGGGGGATGCGGAGCCCACCCCCTGGGCACTCAGGGCTGGCACCCAGCAGCCAGGCCCGGGCCCAGGTCCTGGCTGTGCTGCTCTCCGGCTGGTGGGCCGGGCAGGCTGCTGACCAGCTCGGGGCCGCAGGTTCCCCACCGAGGAGAGGGTCTCAGCTCCCAACAGGCCGTCAGTGCCTGGTGCTGGGCGACACGGGGCCTGTGCAGGCCTGCTGTCCCCTGACCCCCCGTCACAGGGCCGTCTCCCCCCTCCCGAATTGTGAGCCTCGCGCTGGGACGTGCCGCTAATGTGGCTTCCCTGGAGCTGCTCATCCCCATTTCCTCCTGCATTTTGGACCCTTTCTGGGGGCCTTTAAATTGAATTCACGGAAGAAATTTCACTGGCAGAGTGTCCCCGGGGACACATCAACATCAATCTGCTGTCTTTCACCATTAGATGCAACTTACACGGATGCCAATCCAATTCTGAGCAGGTCGTAAATAAATACCTTTGGTTTTATTTTTAATCCACTTCGCTTCATATTATCATGACCTCGCTACTTGCAAGGTGAGAAGCAATACCCTCCCATTACGGTAACTCAGCGACTCCACTGCACACTCAATTTCAGAATCTAATTTAGTCCCCCAGGTTCACTGGATGGACAGAGAATAGAAATGCCCGGCGCTCCACAGCTTGCGAAGCTTAAAGAAGGAAAAATCTATCCGGGTGACCTTTACGGGAGGCAGAGAACACAGCCAAACACCTCCCTAAATACAGATTTCTTTTTTAAAAAGGCCTTATTTACGTGCTGGGCGGCGGTGTGTCTGACCAGGGAGCCCCAGGGCGGCCTGGGGTCAGCCACGTCGTCCGGGAAAGGGCCATCGGTCACGACGCCGTCGCTGGCTCACAACGCGGGGTGCCCGCTCCCCTGGGGAACGAGACGGCGGCAGGGAGGGCCCGGTGCAGCGGACCGCAAGGGCAATTTGTTTTTCACCTTAACTTCTCTGTAAACGGTGACCACATTCACAGGATGAAAGCTGCAGGACGGTTTGCTCACAGCTCTGAGGTCGGAAGGAATCAAGGTCGGGTCGGGTTCCCATGGTTCTCTGCCGACTGTGCCCATGAGATGCCACCATGGCCGCAAAGCCCCGGCTCAGCGCACCTGCCACCTGCCACTGTTCTCCCACGCTGGCACGCGCTGTCTGCGGCCATCGGGAGGGCCGGAGTGATGGTGCCGCCCCGCCGCACAGCCCGGAGGCCTCAACCCTGAGCAAAGCGCCAGTCACCCCAAGGACAAGCCCGCAGTGCCTGGCGCCAAGGACGGGGGCCCGAATCTCGCGTCGCCCAGTTCTCGGGGTGATGAGCGGTTTGGCTGTCCCCTGGACATGCTAGATGCCACCTCACGAGCATGTGAACCGTGGATGGCTGCCCCTTCCATGAGGGGGTCTCCTCTGGAGGCCCTGCTGGGGCCACCCCCGCCATAGGAGCTCTGGGGGCGCTGCCACGCGGGAATCGCCCTGTGGGCACAGGCAGCAGGGCATGAGGGAGGCAGGCTACAGGGGGGCCCTGAGCGGGGTTGGTGCCGGATGCCTCTTCCAGGCGATCCTTCCTGCCTTTGCCTCTGGGTGGGATCCAAGAAGTGAGCTTTCCGATGTTAAAGAGCAAATAATGTTTACGGCTTTGGGGACTTCTTGCCAAAACGGTTTCATTTGTCCAGAGAGAGGCATTACGTTACCAGCTGCAAAGCACGATTCTCTCTACGTGCGCACCCTCCCAGGAAGGACAAAATGGTGCACCCTGGCATCCGCGAGGGTGGGTAGGGGCCTCCTCTCAGGCCCTGGGTTGTCTGTGTGGCCCCCTGCAGAGGCTCCTGCGTGTCAGGAAGCAAGGTCACAGTCAGCCGTGGAGGTGGGCCAAGCACCCTTGGCACTCTGGAAGCACAAACCCGGTGTGCTCGCCCACGCCACTGGGTGACCTGTCTCCTCCGGGCCCAGTGGGCCCAGGTGACCCCGTGTCTCCCCATGAAGCACATGGCACGCGGTGCTGACCTGTGGGGGATCGCTCGTGCACATGCTCCTGTAAAGGACGCTGACCTTCCGGCCGGCCACGTCGGATCTTCCAAGGGGACACCAAGGAGCCAGGGAGGACACTGCCTTTGAATGTGCCTGGACTGGACTGCCAAATCCTCACGTCTATACAAACGGCAGCGTGTGTGATGAGGACGCTACAAACAGGCGACGAGGAAGCGCAGCTCGTTCCCGGAGCAGGAAGGGCCCTCACTCTGCCGGCCACGTGCCAGGACCACCCATGCCCGGGCCACGTCAAGGCACGTGCTCGTCACATGGCCTGGTCTGGGCTCACACCTGTCAGGCTCTGCCCTCTGGGGCTGGTGTGTGTGTGGAGGTGGGAATCAGGCCACAGACGGACAAACTGTTAGCAGGCAGACAGTGCTCAGCTCGGCGCGGGTGCTGGGCCGGGGGTGTGACTGGTTGCGGCTCTTCTGCCCGCCCGCTGCGGGGGTCTTGGTGGAGCCTGGGTGATTCAGCGCCCGCACCGCAGATGGCCTTGTCTCCACAGCGCTGGGTGACATCAGAGCCTGGGCACCAGGAAGCCTGGAAGCCAAGGGCGCGGAGACGGGGTGACCTCCAGGCCGGGCCCAAGAGGCTGCGACTCTGAGTTGTTTGGTACAGAAGCTGTCCCACTGTCTGCCATCACGTCACCCTCCCCTCAGATGTCTGGGGGCCCTGGGGACCCCGTATCCTCAGAGCCGACGGCCGGCTCCTTCCAGGGCTGGACCTCGGACAGGAGCACCCAGGCCACACAGTGCACCGGAGCCACCGTTCCCGCCCCGGCCCGGCCCGGCCGCTGGAAGCCTCAGGGCGAGTGTGCTGGGGACACAGAGCGGCCGCGGCTGGAATGCACGCGGCGCCCGGGGTGCCCACTGTGGGCGGACGTGCTGCTCTGGCCCACTGCTCAGGCAACCCTGGGGGGGCAAGTTGCCAGGGCCGGCCTCCAACCCCACCCCCCGGGTGAGCGGCCAGGGGCCGCACGCTCTGCAGGGCAAGGGTCCTGTTCCTGGCGCAACGCCCATGCCTAACAGCCAGGCAGGCCTGGACCGCTGCGCTCCCGCCCACGCAGGGGCTGTGGGCCTGAGCCACCTTCAACACAAAGCCCCGTTCCCGGGGAGCACACGTCAAACGGGTCAGTAGGAGGGGAGCCGAGGCTGGCCCGTACCGAAGCGGGCTGTGATGTCCACCGGCAGTGCCATGGGCATTCTGACGGTTCGGTGCCCTGGGCCAGGTCTCCCTGGGAGGAAGACCTGGGGGTGGGGGGACAGGGTGGGCACAGCGCCGCAAGCCAGGGACCCAGGAAGCGCCTGGCACCTCGTCCTGGCGCCGCGCATGACCGTCCTGCCAGCCTGGCTCTCCCGTTTCGGCGCCACCTCCCACCACCTGCTCCTCCCGCCAGGACCTTCCTGCCGCGTGGGAGACATGGGACCCCGCCCTGGGCTGCCCACTGCCATGTGGCGAAGTCTGCAGGTGCAGGCCAGCTCTGCACCCCCAAATGGCGACAACCACAGACGAGAAAAGCATGAACGCGGGTGTCAGCAGGCAGAGCATCTCCCGGTGGGTGGCCGGGACGGTGGGTGGAGGGACGGTGGGTGGCCGTCCCTCCCACCAGTGGTCAGCCGCGGGCCGCCCTGGAGTTCGTTCACTCCGCGCCAAGCATCACGCTGCGTGCTGACCTTACGACCCATCCCGGGCCCTCCCCGCTGTGTCCACGGCCAGTCCCGGGGCCTCCCTCGCCCCCAGAGCCGGGAAGAAGAGGCTAGGGCCCCGGGGGACTTAGTGACAGCTTAGTTCACGCCTGGTGCTCGGCTGTGACCACCCCCAGGGTTGCCCTCCTGAGCCTTGAACCTGACCTGAGCAGGACCCTGCCTCTCTGAGAGGCCGCGTGCTCAGAGGGGACCGCCTCCCTCCAGTGCGACCTCCCCCACCTCCAACTCTTAGAAGGACGTCTCAGTGGGACCAGGCGGTCCTGGACTGGCGGTCTGATGGCTGAAGATCTGACCTGGCCCCCTCCTGGAGCTGAGAGCTGACCAGACGGTAAAACCGTCTGGGAGTCCCCTGGGTGGGGTGCAGGGACTGGGCTAAGACAGAGACCCTGACCCTTCCACGCGTGAACCCACCCTACACAGACACGGCCGTGGGAGGCGCCCAGAAGCCCGAGATGAAAATCGCCTGTGAGATTCACTCTACGTCCCTGACTGTTAACCTTTCGAGCACTCCCGGTGACCTTTAGCCAATAGATCAAAGGGAACAGTTCACCCTCACGCGCGGCAGACGTGAAGGCACACCTGAGGAGGTCAGTCCGCCGGCCCAGGGCTCCTCCTGGGTGGACGCTCGCTTGGGGGGCCCCACTGGCCACGTCCCATCCCACGTTCCCACCGGACTCCGACCCCAGCGTCCAGGACGACAGACACAGCTGTCGCAAGGGCGACACCCTGCCGGCCGGGGGTAGGGGGGTGCGGGCAGCTGCAGGCTGGCCCTGCTTCCCAGGCGGCACCAGGTCCCCCAGGCTGCGGCTCCTCCTTCCCGCCCCTTCCCTCCCAGACGGTCCTGTGACAGCTGATTCCTTTGACAATCCAGTTATTAGTTTGAAAAATCTCGTCAAGCTGCAGGACCAAACCAGGGCTAAAAATAGAAGGGCGCTGCCAGCCGGCTGGGCTGGACGGCCCGCTGCCAGGCCGGCCCGCTGGCTGCTGACGGCCCCCGGAAGGTGGGAAGGGAAGGTGGCACGGCGGGAGAACGCTCTTCTGGGGGGCCTCCGACGGCTCCGGGAGGCGCGCTGTCCTTGCGATTAATTTCGCGTTTCTTTGCCAAAAAAAGGATGTCTAAAGAGAAAACCCCTCCAGGTACCGAAAACACAGGCTTGACACGAGCGCCCTGACTGAACTGCTCTGCGCCTCACGTGTCTGCACGCGGCCGGGAGACGTCTGACCCGCACACGGAGAATACTTAAAATCCTGGCATGGCGATCAGAGCCGCTCCGTCCTGCAGAGGCCCCTGGGCTCTGTGGGCTGGGGGCTGATCGCAGACAGTGCCGGAGAGGGGCCGTCCTCACTGCCAGACGCCCACCCAGGAATCGTGGGCTGGGGGCTGATCGCAGACAGTGCCGGAGAGGGGCCATCCTCACTGCCAGACGCCCACCCAGGAAGCACGCCCACTCACAGGAGGAGGCCCCAGGCCCGCGGGTATCTGCAAAGCGGCAGAGATGCCCCTTCAAACGGGCAGGCTCAGGCTTGGCGGCACCAGCTGCTCACCCCGAGGAATCAGGGGAGGGAGCCACAGAGGGGCGCGGGGCTGTGGTCCCGGCAGCCAGGGCCCCGGGAGCTCACGGGCGCTGCCTGCACGGGGACTGGCGGCCCCCACGTCCCCGTGGCTACCCTGCTGGGCTCTGGGGCAGGGACGCTTCAGCCACAGGGCTCCCCACGTGGGGTCCGTTCCCCACGCTCAGTGGCTCCCCGGGGCGGGTCCTCCCTACTGAACCCTCCTTCCTGAGAACCCCTCACCCCCACCCCGCCCGCAGCTCACCTCTGGCCACTCTGCCAAGCTCCTCAGCGAACCCTCCCTCTGCCCGGCCACTCAGGCTGCGTTTTCCGGGCCCTCTTCACCCCTACGGACCCTATAGGGCAAGGCTCACCGTCATGGGGGTCTCCACACCCCCGCCTCTCCCTGAAGACCACCCGAGTGTCCCTTGGCCGCCTGCACCTCGTCGCCGCCTTCGGGTGGATGACCGTTTGGCCCCCACTCTCCCACCCTGCCCCCTAACCTGCAGGGCAGCATCACCAGGATCACCTATAAAAGAAAACCATCCCCAACTACCCTGCTCTCCACAAGCCAGCCGCTCCGCCCTCCCTCCAGGGTGGGCCCGGGGCCCCAGGGCCCCAGCTGGAAGCGGAGGCTGGTGCCGGCCACACAGCGCTGCAAGCGGGCGGGCGCCCCCCGACGTCTGAATCTCCGTCCACACAGCGGGGGCTCACTGGCACCAAACCCTCTGACCCCCCCGAACCCCAAGGCCCAGGGTCTCAGCCACGGAAGTCGGGTCTGCGCAGGGCCCCTCATACCTGCATGCGTCCCCCGGCAGCGACCTCGAGCACCGGAAGGTGACAAGCCCAGAGTCCCCGAGAGCAGAGTGTGGGGAGCGGGCTTGACAAGCGGAGGCCCCAGGAGGAGCGCCTGCCGATGGGCACGACACACCCTCACCCGGTGCCCGCCTCCCGGGGGTCTCCTCGCCCCGCCCCGCCCCTCCGGAGCCCTTCAGCAGCGCCCGGAAGGCGGGCAGGGGGGCTCTGGGCAGGCTCTGGCCGCCTTGCCCCGCCCTCACCCTCCTGTCTACGCTGCACACAGGGACCGCTTCACCACCGAAGAGGGCCCCCTGCCCCCCAGACACAAAGAACCTCCCAGGGTGAACGCAGGCTCTGGAGATGAACTCCGGAGTCACCATGTCCCCTCACAGCTCACACAAGACGCGCGGCCCCACCGACGGCCCTGGCGGCCCAGAGGCAGGGCTCTGACCCAGGAAAGGAGACGGCGGCCCGGGCTCAGGAAGGTCGGGGTGGAGGCGAGGGCGAGGTTCAGGCTCTTTCAACAAGAGAAGCCAAAGGCAATGAGGCTCCGGAGCATCCTTACTGGGCACTTGGAAGGCTGGGGGCCTCCCATCTCTTCAAGTTACGTGAAGCCCTGAGACCCTCCGTCCACAGGCACCCGGCCTCACCAGGAGCGGGAGGGCCACGGACAGGGGCCTCGGAAACCTCCAGAGGCCTGGCCCTGGCAGGAGGTTGGGAGGGGCCGTGGGGCAGAGCCGGCGGGAAAGGAGGCGGACGTGTGCAGGGCAGCAAGCCGCGAGGCCCTCCCGTGTCTCCTGATGCCGAGGCACCCACCCTACAGTCTGTGCCCGGCCCGGGACCGACTCCTGGGCAGGATCCCTGGGCAGGGCCCTTCACACATGTGCAGAGTGCCCGTCGGAGGGGACCCTGCAGGCAGGGGCAGCCAGGAAGGAAGCCCGCATCCAAGCCCTGATTCCAGCCCCTGCTTCTCACGGGGACGCTGCAGAAACACCCTTCCCGGGGGGGCACTATCCGCCCAGCTGCAGGACCAGGGCCCCCACCCGGAGATTTAAACACAAGCTTATTCCCGGAAACCGTTCAAAACTAATGAAGCACTCTGCAAGCTGGCTTTTACCTCCAGATTCCAGTAACACCCAGGCTGTAAATCGCTGGCCGTTAGGACGCATCCCTTTTGTTTTCAGGAATGTTAAAGGGTCACTGCCAAGCACTCTGGACCCAAGATTTATGGACTTTTAGAGGCAAAAGTTTCTTTTCTGTCTTCATCAATTCAGAGAGGTGTTTAAAGAGGAGATTCTCCCCGACTCCCATCCCCATCTGCTCCGCCAAAGGCCTCAGTGGCAGAGGGGACCCTGCCGGCCTCCAGCTGGGATGGGACCGGGTGGGAAGGGGCAGAGGTGGCTCCCAGGCCCGGACCCACCTGCACGGAGCCCTCCTGGGAGATGGAGGCGCAGTTCCCAAGAGAAGACCCCCACCCCTCCCACCCCCCCAACTCCCCGACAGAGGCCAGGGCTTCGGTCTGGTGTTCTCCTCCCAGAGCCGCCTTCCGAGGAGGCGTGTGGTTCCTTATGACGTCTCCACAGCAGCGGCAGCCTCGCGGCCTGTACCTGATTTCACCATATGAGTCAATTCCTTGAGGGCAAAGGCTCAGATGGACTACGCCCAGCAGGAACCTGAAACTTCATGGTGCTCGACTTAGAGCAGGGCGTGTGTCCCAGCAAATGCTGAGCTGAGGGCAGGTGGGCAGATGGCTGGCTGGGTGGATGGATGGTGGATGGATGGTGGACGGACGGACAGACGGATGGATGGATGGATGGATGGACGGTGGATGGATGGATGGTGGATAGATGGATGGATGGTGGATGGATGGATGGATGATGGATAGATGGACAGATGGATGGATGATAGGTGGACAGATGGATGGATAGATGGATAGGTGGATGGATGGATGGATGGATAGGGGGATAGATGGCTGGCTGGCTGGGTGGATAAGATGGGCGGGTGGACGCATGAGCAGGCAGGAAGATGGACAGATTAAAACCATAAACACAACATCCGGGATGGCCCTAAAAGTAGGCCATGGCCCTATCCCCACTGGAAGCCGCGAGCCCCGTGAGCAGCCAACCTCAGCCTGCATCTGTGGGGCCACAGCTGAGCCAGACTCGGGCCTGTGCCCCCAGCGCCTGGCAGAGGGCCTCGCGGCACGGGGAGGCTCACGTTTGGTCAGCACCGTTACAGATCAAACGGCATACAACTGCAAACACACCCTGTGGCAGGTGACCGGTGGGGACCAGTGACGTGATGAAGGCCCCGCGTCCGGGGGCGGAAGTCTGAATTCCAGGCCCTTCAGCTCAGCACCCGCTCAGGGTTGCCACTTGGCTGCTAATCAGGAGAGGTATGTTTTTTGGGTGGCGGTGTGTGTCGCGTTCTCCCAGGAACGACGCACCATCACCACACCGAGAACCACGTGGCAAGTGGCCCGCCAGGCCCAGGCCCGGCGGCAGGGGCAGGCAGGCCGGGCAGGGGCTGCTCCCCAGGGCCTGGCTGGCTCCCACACCAGGGTCGCTTCCAGGTGAAGAGCCTGAAGCCCCATCCCCACCTCTGAGCCCCACAGCCCCAAGCCCGCAACCGGGGAGACCCAGCTTAGAACAGGCGGAGCCAGCCGGCCAGCAGGGAAGCAGCAGCAGCCCCACACACTCAGCACCTGAGCGAGCTGGTTATCTCCACTGATTCCTAAACACACGCGCTCAACTTCCGCTCAAGTTACATCCACGCTCCCACGGAGGAGAAACTGCGTCGAGTCGCTGGGCTTGGTTGGGGGCCTCGCTGCCCCCTGCCCCCGTCTCCAACGTGACCGAGCCATCCCCTGAGAGCGATTGTAATGCAGACGTAGTCGCAGACGGGTGTTAAGGAGCGTGAATCTAATCAAGAGTGACCAGGGCCCGGGAGGTGACGCGCCGTCTGTCTCTGACAGGTTCCCAGGCTGGCGCGCCCGTCCCCGCAGGAATGAGGGTTATGACAAGGCGGCTGTCTGGAGACATAACGCCGGGTACCGAGAGCCCAGCGCCGCCCCCGACGCCTGAGCACCAGGGTACGCGTCGGCTAAGCAGCACCGTGAGAGCCCACGCCAGCATGACCCCCGCTGGGAAGCCCCCTCCTCCGAAGGAGCTGAGAGCGGTGGAGGGGGTCTGTGACGGAGGCTGCTGCCCATTGCCCTGAGACCCTGGGGAGGTGGCTTCACCCCTGACACTGGGGGTCACTGGGACCCCGTCTTGTACGGAGACCCTGCCACGGCAGGGACATAGGTGTCCGGGGCCTCAGGGCCTGAGCTACGGGGGTCCTGGGTGCGGCACCCGCAAATGGTGTGCGGGAGCTGTGGGCACAGGCGGTACCCACGCCAGCGCCAAGCATGTTCTCTAAGAGGCTCCATTTGCAACCCCCACCCCGGACGCTCACCCAGCAGTTATGCAGGGGCACGGCCTTGGAGGCCTGAGCCCAGGGGTGGCCCAGCGTGAACACAGCAGTGACACGTGCGAGGTCAACGTCCGGCAAAGACTTGGTGTGGCACTCACGCACCTCCCAGGCCGAGGGGCCCGGATCCAGGCTGGGCCACCAGGTGAGACGGCCACAGACTCCAGAGCTGGCCACCTGTATGTCCTGGGCTCCCGCCAAACAGGCAGCTGGAAGGCCCCTGGCGGGCCACGAACACGGAGGGTGCTCCCCAAGGAGGTGGACGAGAAGTGGCGGCACCTGGGGCTCCCACCCCACAAGCCCAGGGGCTGGCGTGCCCCGGGGGAGGGGCTGCAGACACGCAATACTTGCAGCCTCTCCAAGAAAACAGCCACGTCACGCCTGGCGGCAGACACCACTGCCCCGCAAGGCAAGCGCGCCAGGCGGGGGCTCTGTGTCCTCAGTCAGAACCCGCAGAGCACACGGCCAGCATGGGACAGGGTCAGGCCCATCCTCTGCTGCTTCCACAGCCTGCAACCCTGGGCAGCTCTGCCTCGCTAAGGGAGGGGGCTGGGGGTGACCCTGCCATGCTCTGCTTCCCAGCTCCTCGACCAGGACGGGGTTCACATGTGGTGTCTCGGGGCTCCCAGGGCCTCAGAGACGCCCCATCCCTCAGACCAAGATGCTGAGCCCCAGACAGGGCCGGGGCCTGCTCCTGGCTATGAGGGTCACTGGCAACTGGAGGCGCTCAGTGGGGAGGGGTCCCCGCTTCAGGCGCAGAGCGTGAGGCTGGGGGCATCCCAGCTCCCGCAGACAGAGCCCCAGGAAAGCGTGCCCGAGTGGAGAAGGAAAGACAGGGCCGTGGTAGGGCCCGCGGCCCCCTGGTAAGGGGCAGCAGGGGCCCCGTCTGTCTGCTGTGGGGGTCTGGTGTCCGCCAAGCCCCCGTGTCCCGTCCGCCGGCCCCTTGGCCCTGCCCGCCCGGCAGAGGATCAGACGCACCAAACGAGGGGAGAGCAAATATTTTCTCTTTGCATGAGGAATTAAAAAGATCAATGCAACTTCTTCTGTGAGCTCTGTCTCAAAAAACAAACACCCCAAAATTGAATCGAGAAATCCTATCGTGTTTGCCCTGAAAATCCGCAAACTAATTAGGGTAACAAAATGAAAGTTCCGTACAGATCAAGGGCTTTTAGGATTGAAAGTGGTCAGCAAGGCAGATTTCTTCGAGCGCTTCCATCTCGTTTCATCTTATCTCTATTATTTATGAGGCTCAAGGGGTGAGGCCTTGGCGAGCCCAGGACCGCATGGCCAAGCTTGCTACCTTCGTGCTGAACCTGAGGCCCGGGGCTGGGATGGGTGAGCCAGGCCTGCAGGGCTCAGGGGGCAGGGGGGGAGCGTGCCGTGTCGTCACCTTGCCTGGACTCTCGCAGCCCCCAGTCCAGGGCCCAGGGGTGCGGCACGGTGCCCACGCCCTGCCCGTCTCTGAGCTCCTCTCAGGTCCTGGTCTCGAGGTGGGTAAGGGTAAGGGGCCTCTCGGAGTCACACGGGGCTGCGGCCAAGGGTCAAGCCCAGGGCTCCTGGGTCCCAGGCTCTGGGTGCCCAAGCCTCTGGGTGCCAGGCCTGGGGCTCCTGAGTCCCAGGCTCTCTGTGCCCAAGCCTATGGGTGCCAGGCCCGGGGCTCCTGAGTCCCAGGCTCTCTGTGCCCAAGTCTCTGGGTGCCAGTCCTGGGGGTCCTGAGTCACCAGGCTCTCTGTGCCCAAGCCTCTGGGTGCCAGGCCCGGGGCTCCTGAGTCCCAGGCTCTCTGTGCCCAAGTCTCTGGGTGCCAGGCCCGGGGGTCCTGAGTCACCAGGCTCTCTGTGCCCAAGCCTCTGGGTGCCAGGCCCAGGGCTCCTGAGTCACCAGGCTCTCCGTGCCCAAGCCTCTGGGTGCCAGGCCCCGGGCTCCTGAGTTACCAGGCTCTCTGTGCCCAAGCCTCTGGGTGCCAGCAGGCGTGTGCACAGCCTCACCCCCCAGGAGTCTCCTGCCACTGACTGCATCCTCCCAGGAAGGGCCCGGGGAGGGGCCTGGGCCACAGCAGGCTCAGACGGAGCAGTCACAGCAGGGAGCCCCAGGAAGCTGGCATCCAAGCCCTGCGGTCCCTTCACTTCTATGATCCTCGCTTTCCAGCCTGGAAGGGGGGCCAGAGGCCCCCCAAGTCACTCGCTCCTCCTCCCCTGCCCGGGGCCTGTTGTGCCCACTCCGCCGGTGAACCTGGGCAGCCTAAACCCGCACCCCACCCACCTCTCCTGATGGAGCGACCCCATCAGGATGGTGCTGGCACAGAGCCTGCTCTGCAGCCTGGGAGGCAGGCTGGTTGGAGCCCACTTCCCTCCAGGTGGCATGTCCCCATCCAGCACAGAGCCCAGGGGCCCAGGGTGCATGACGGTCATGTGGGAACCAGCACGGGTTTAGATGAGCAGAGAGGACCCAGAGCCACCGCAAGGCAGAGGGGCTCCTTCCACAAAGGCGGCTGGAGCTGGGGACGATTAATCCCGGGTCGGCAGGAGGGCGGGCGGGATGTGCTGTCCCGGCAGTCAATAGGCAGCCAATAGCGATGTCATTTCTTTCTGCCCCAGGTTTACCAGGAGCGCCGCGCGCCTCGCAGCCTCCGCAGCCCGCGCGAGTGGCCACCGAGCCTACAGGGTCAGCGCCCTCCCTCCAAGTTTTGCCACCTGAGAACCTTGAATCAGACCTGCCCATGGCCAGAAGCCTTGCAAGGATCCGGGGCCCGCTGGCACGTCCACGTGGGCCCACCCAGGCCTGAGCGGTCTTGTCTCCACGCAGATGCATTTGGGCGTCCGCATGAGGAGGCGGCAAGATGGAACGCGTGATGGCTGAGGGGGCTGCGAGGGAGACATTTTAATAAGGCCCGCGATGTAATTACATTACTTCGGGGACTGAACAGATGAGCTTCTCCGAGTCTATCTGCCTTAGATATCAAACACCATTAATGAGATAATAAGGGCCTTTCAATTAATGATTTGAATGGTGGGTGTAATTTTTTCTTTAATGGCAAGACTAATTCACGGCAGAAATGAGCAGGGAGAGAGACCCTGGCAGAAGCCGTTGCTCTGGGCTGCCCTCCACTCACCTGCAGGGCAGGCTGGTCCTGATGGAGGCTGGACTGGGAACTGGCCAGAACCAGTGGGCGGACCCGGGGATGCAGGCACCCAGCCCCAAGGGAAAGGGCATCCCTGCTGGGCTTGCAGCGTCACCCTCCACCCGGAGAACGGGAGGGAGGAGGGCGAGGAGGGGACAGGGAGGAGCGGCAGGGGGCACTCGCCAGTGCTCCAGCGGGTCCCAGGGGCACCCCTCCCAGGACACCGGAGTCCCTCCCCAGCAGATCGTGACTCCGCCCCCAGGGCGTCTGAGCCAGACACCAAAGCCCGCGTCGCGGCAGCCCCTTCTACCCGCCAGGCCGACTTTGGGGGCCTGTCTCACACTCAGGCTCCGGGCCCTGAGGACCCCAAGCCGCCCCCGGCAGAGGGGCTCACGACCTGCCTGGTCCCCGACTGGGCACTTTCAGAGATGCCGCGTGACAAACAGTTGCAACGCAGCCAAGCTTCACGTTAGATATACCTTTCCACACGCAGACATAAAAGCGTTTTTCAAATTCCACGTTGGTCATTTGGCGGCCCTCCTGGTGCTGAGACAGTGCTGTTGCGGCCTCTCGAGTTACTTCAATGGTCCACACGGAGGACGTGGCCTCCGTCAAACACGCCTGGTGCCACTGCCCCCGACAGCGACGGAGCCGCTCGGCCACGGCAGGAAGCCGGACGCTGAGGCCACGGCCACGACGGCGCTCAGGGATCCAGGCCGCTCCACGCGTGACCACCGAGCCACCTCCCTCCTCCCGGGCAGGCTCCAAAGCGCCACGGAGAGCCTACCGCTCCTCCAGGGGACAGACCCAACTTCAGCCTCTACGCCCACGCACCTGGACCCGGCTGGCTCACTGGCAGGACCCCCTGCCCGCCAGTACCAGGCGCGTCTCTTGGCACCGGACGCTGTAGCTGGCGGAGCTCCGATCCTGTGTGCCCAATGCAGCCCGTGCCCTGCAGGCGTCCAGCTCCAGCCTGGAGGAAAGGCCAGGCCCCCCGGCCTCCGGCGGGGCTTCGCCCAGCATGCCTGCAGCTCCCCAGTGTCCTTCCCGAGTGGACGGACGGCTGGTCCAGGTCAGGCTCCCCTCCACCAGGGGCAGAGTGGCCTCGGGGACAGGACTCCCTGCTGGAACCTCAGGGCAGCACTGACTGCTCCTACCTTCCGCCACCTGCCTGCCTGCCCGCCCGCGGGACGTGAGCACACAGCTGTCGCCCTGCCACGTGCCCAGCACCGGGCAAGTCTTCATTCCTGAGCTCCACCGTCTCACTGGGGGCAGCTCGTGGCAGGGGTTCCACACCCCTGGACCTCCCGGTCAAGATGGTGCCAGCAGCGGGCCCCACCCACGGCCACGCATCCCCCACCCCTGAACACGCGTGACCCAAGGGAGCACAGGACAGCTCGACGCGCTTAAAGATCGCTTGCCGGCTGATCCAATGTTGTCTTTAAAATGCCTTGAAATGATAAAGAGAGAAACAATTGATCTTCACGCTGGCATTTCCTGACATTTGGTGCGTCAAATGAACACAGGCTGAAACACAAAGCCATGGAGCGTTAACCCGTGGAAGGCCACTCAGTGGCGGAGCGTTGGAACGGTGGCCGTTCCAACCATCCAGGAGAAGGGACCAGGCCGGGGGCTGATCAGTGCATCAGGGGCCCCAGGGCACCGAGGCCAAGATGCAGGTGGACTCGTCCCAGAGGAGCTGGAGCCCCGATCGCAGGCGGGACAGAAGCAGCGAGCTGAGGCACAGCGCGCGGACATCCCGCCACATGGCAAGGCACCTCCGTTTCCACCAGGAGGTGGGACCCGCTGGATGACAGGGCCCCGGGGCACAGAGGACGGGAAACCTTCCGGAACCTTCCCGTTGAGCCGGCCCCCTGGCTTCAGGGCAGAGGGAAGGGCTTCGGGGGCGGGGGGCAAAGGCAGGCGGGGCACCCCGTCATTCCTTCTCAGGCCCATCCGAACAGCGCCCCCACCCTAACCCACACACTCAGCCCCAACCTCACCAACGCACTCCCCTTTCGGAGCAGGCGGGTACCCGACCCATGAGTCCTCGGTTTCCTCCCGTCTCCAGCGCAGGCCCTGTCCACCCTGGCCCGCCTGTCCCCCATGGGGGTGAGGAGTCCTGAGACAGAAGCACAGGGAGGGCCCGGGGCAGGGGGCAGCAGGGACATCAGAGCAGACAGATGATACCCTTGGGCACCGCCCTCACCTGTCCCCACTCAGGCCCCGCTGAGCTGTGATCACAGGAGATGAAAAGAGCCTTGGCAAGCAGAGGCCCCACCGCCGGGCCCTCCCACAGCCAGGACGCGGGGCGTGAGGACGCAGCAGCCACCACGCACGCACCGAGCCCCCGCGGGCCGACTGGGGTTTGCAGACCGGGCCCTGCGCTTGTTCACCGCCTCCCATGGCTGCAGTTACCACAAACGCACGGGAAGCCGTTTCTCCCCACAAGGCAGGTCACCCATCAACAGACACGCAGCCACTGATGGCCTCACCCGAAACGTTTACAGACCTCGGAGCTCCCGAGGGCCGCACGGAGAAGGTCCGTGATTTCCGTGGAAGCTCGGCGCTCTGCCCACCGGACGTTAACTGCTCTCCCCACTGAATGAAAAACGAGGACGCTGCCGTTTTGTGTGCCTCAGGGACGTGCCCTCCTCTACGTCGAGAACCATGCCGCCAGCTCCCACATGGGGGCACCTCCGAGGTCACAGAACATCTCTGCTCCCACGCTGCTGGGTCACACGTCCCGGAGACGGCTGGGCGGCAGGGACCACCCACCTGGGTGCTTCGCCCCCACGGCCCGCCAACAGCAGGGCCAGGGCCACCCAGCCCTGCACAGGGGCTGCAGTCAGACCTCCAGCCCCGACCCCATGTCCCGGAATGCCAAACGAAGCAGCCTGGGCTTCTGGATAAAATAGAATGATCTTCCAGGGAAGCTCACTGTCAGCTGCGTCATAAGCTGCGCTTACGACCCAGCCGAGGAGCCGGGCAGCGCCAGCTCCCAGCTCACCTGCATCCCCGTGGGAGAGAAGGCGCACGCAGGGGCACACGGCCGCTCAGGGCCTGAGCCCTACTTCCAAAGGCGACTTCAGTCACGTGTGCTTGAGTGGGGGATGGTGGGGGCATAGGCCATCCACCCTCCCTGGGCCCTGAGTCTACTCTGAAACACCCCACCGGGGCTGGGACAAGGTCAGTGTGCCAGGCGCGCCTCCAGGGGACAAGACTGCACGTGGAGAGGCTCCTCCCCCAGAAGAGCCTACAGAATCTGGTCAGAGAAAGGCAGGCGGGGGGAGAATCAGGCCCTCGGCGCGGGCTCGGACCTCCCTGGCTCCAGCGGGTGGGCGGCAGGATGTGGGCAGGGGGAGGCGGCGGCTCTGGATGCCCTACGTGTGCAGCCTGTGGGCGGTGTGCAGGCAGAGGTGGGATGCGGTCCCCTGCTCGATGGATGGTACAGCGAGCTCCAGGACCAGAGCTCAGGGCAGGGCTGACCGTCCACTCTGAAAGGGACCTCCCTCCAGTCAGGGCACCCAGCAACCCTCATGGAGGTTCACGGAACTGGACACAACGAGACCGCTGGCCTGGGCCAACTTCACTGAGCTCCTGGGAACTGGATGCGGGAGCCACGCCCATGCCCCGCTCCCCAGCGCCTGCACCGCTGGGCCTTCCTCCTCGAGATACTCCTCGGGAAGTGACTAGTCCCCGGAGATGACACGGCAGGAAACCACGGATCTGCGCAGAGAGAGGCTCTTGGAGCCTTTTCCAGGGATTTCTGCTGCTGGACGCCCGGACCACCTCCCGTGGACGCAGCATCATTTTCCTGAAATGTCAACTGCAGACACGATTGCCCTGTACCCACCAGGGCCCCAAAGGTGCTTTATTTGTTTTCTCTTCTCCTTGCCTTTCCCACTTAGTTCAATTCCCCACATCACACTGAGCGTTCACAGCCTGGCCCCCATCCCTCCCCACGACAGCCAGGCCTGAGTCTGATCCAAGTTTGGGGGAGAGCGACTCTCGCCGCTCCTCGGAGTTGTGGCCACACCAGCTGCCAGGCTGAGCCGGTCCCCTGGCCCCGGTGAATCTTGAGATCAATGAGCAGAGCCCTGGAGAGGCTGCAAAAAGTCCCCACCAGCCGCCCGAGTGGCGCCCTCCAGTCCTAACAGGCCAGAAGGGGCGGATGCTGTCCCGCCAGGCACTTCCTCCTGCGCAGCCCAGGGGCCCCCGCGTCCAGAGCAGCTCCTGGCAGCCTCGGGCCCTGGCAGCACCGCCTCCGTTTGGGAAGCAGGTGGCAGAAACGGCGGGCAGAGGGGCAAGGCCCCTGTGTGAGGTCGCTCCGTGGTTTCAGGCCCCTGTCCCAGCTGGAACTCAGCCATTTCTCGGGCCCGCAAGGTCAGCGGCCGCCCAGCACTGGGGTCTCAAGCTGTCCCTGGGACGGGCCTTGAGCTCGGGCACTCTCGCATGCTCTCACACCCCTGGCTCTTTCCTACCTGCCTCCCTGCACGAGGCAGCCCCAGGGGAGCAGGGAGGAAGCAACGTTTGCCTGGGGCCTCCTGGAACCGTTCCCCAGCCAGAGGCCCCGGCGAAACCGAGGCAGGAACCCTGTGACGGTGTCAGCCGGGCACCCGGGCCCCTGCGTGACCTGTCCGCGAGGCGAGCACTGGCTGGGCGCGGGGGTGGCTGCTGGCCAGGGAAGCCGGGCCTTCTCCCTTTATGTGAATGGTCTGGTTGGCCGGCAGGCTCTCCCGTGCCTGCGTGCACGGTGGCCCCTGGGGAGCCCGGATCCGCCGCCTGCATCCACTTCCCGCACTCAGTCACCCGGCCCGGCGCCCGCCTCTCTCTGCACCTCCACGTGCCCGAGCAGAGCAGGGAAAAATGACCTTGTTCTCCCACTGACCACCTGGAGGCCAGGTAGGCTGGGCCCGGGTTCTGCAGGCCGGGCAGAGGCCGTCCCTGCCCAGTGTCTCCCGGGGGCCGGGCAGGCTGGGCCCTGGGTTCTGCAGGCCGGGCAGAGGCCGTCCCTGCCCAGTGTCTCCCGGGGGCCGGGCAGGCTGGGCCCTGGGTTCTGCAGGCCGGACAGAGGCCGTCCCTGCCCAGTGTCTCCCGGGGGCCGGGCAGGCTGGGCCCTGGGTTCTGCAGGCCGGACAGAGGCCGTCCCTGCCCAGTGTCTCCCGGGGGCCGGGCAGGCTGGGCCCTGGGTTCTGCAGGCCGGACAGAGGCCGTCCCTGCCCAGTGTCTCCCGGGGGCCGGGCAGGCTGGGCCCTGGGTTCTGCAGGCCGGACAGAGGCCGTCCCTGCCCAGTGTCTCCCGGGGGCCGGGCAGGCTGGGCCCTGGGTTCTGCAGGCCGGACAGAGGCCGTCCCTGCCCAGTGTCTCCCGGGGGCCGGGCAGGCTGGGCCCTGGGTTCTGCAGGCCGGACAGAGGCCGTCCCTGCCCAGTGTCTCCCGGGGGCCGGGCAGGCTGGGCCCTGGGTTCTGCAGGCCGGACAGAGGCCGTCCCTGCCCAGTGTCTCAGCAAGGCCTTCGCTCCTGACTCTCGTCTCATTAAAACAAAGACGGTTTTCTCTCTGATCTGGCTGCCAGCCACAGCGGACATGTAGGGCGAGCAGGGCCCGTGGCTTTCCTGCACGGATGACGGGCAGTGATGATAGAAGGCCGGTCTGAGGGGCCCCCACTCCACGCGGCCCCATGGGAGGGGGGCCCCCACTTTCCCACAGAGGCTGATTTCTTGGCCCTGGCCGGAAGGCAGGCAGCCGAGCAGGCACCCTGCCCGGTCACTGCCTGGCCAGGACGCTGACCACAGTGTGGACGGCAGGAGCGCTGCAACCCCCTCCTCGGCCGCTGCCTCAGTTCAGACAAACGCCACCAACGTTCGCAGCTAGGGTGCCCAGGCTGCCACCTGCACTGCGGTGCCACGTCGGAGTGACAGCTGCATGATGCTGCTAAGTTTACGAAGTAAAAAAAAAAAAAATAAAGTCCACATTGCATAAGATGCTGACACCCTCTGGGAAAAAAAAATACTAGGGGAGGAAGAAGGATGGGCAACACCAGGGGCACTCAGGGAGGGGCTGGTGCGTTGAATACAGCGCTCCGTCGCCTAAGTGACATTCAAACAGAGACCCAGAGAGGGCCATCCGTGCAGACATCGGGGTGGCGGAGGAAGGCAAAGGCCCCGAGGCGCGAGGCTGCCTGGCAGGTTCCAGACACAGCGAGGAGGTCAGGGCGGCTGTCCTGGGCCCCTGACCTGCTCACCTCACTCCCCGGGAGGAAACCAAGCTCCTCTTTCCGGTTGCTTCTGAGATGCCCTGTGTGTCTTGGATGCTGTGCATTTTCCTTCTAATATTTATTCTGCTAGAGCTACTCTGAGCGCGGGGAGCTTTCATCAGTTTTGGAAAACCGTCACGCACGCGCCCAGGCAGCGGTCCACGTGCATCCCCCTCCCGCTCTCCATATTTTCTCAGAACCTTGGTGAGGCGGGTGTGAGGCCCTCCCCGTGTTCTGCGCTTCACTCAGCCTCTCTGCTCGTAAGCTCCTCTCGTCTCTCCAGGAGACGCGCTTCCTTCAACTCCGTCTTCCAGTTCACTGGCCGTCTCTTCAACTGGATCACAACTGCCGTCCGGCTCATCGTTACACTTGACACTTGCGTGTAAACTGAGCTTCCCCTCCTCCTCTCTCGCTCTCTGTGCCCCTCTTCGCCACTTTGAGCGTGTTGCGCTTGTTCTCCAGCACGTGGCAGGCAACTCTGCACTGCACTCTCTGTGGCTCTTTCCGCGGCCTGCTCTCTCTGCTGAGTCTCACTCTCGGTAGCCTGCTTCCTCGCACGTCAGTGATTCCCCCTCTCGGAGCTTGTGTCTGATGAAATAAATTTCAGGACAAAAAGTGTCTAACACGAACCCCTCTCTGCCTAGGCCACTGCTCCTCGCTGGCGTGCACTGTGCCCCAACACGCGGCGCAGACCCCCAGGAGACACGGGCCGCCTGCTCCCCCCAAGAGCAGCTCTCCCCCGGCGCCAGCAAGGAGCCTCCTCAGGAGAGAGCAGGCTTAACCCTGGAGGGCTCAGGATGACCTACCGCTTGCCTCGCACGGCAGATCTGGAGTAGGCAAACTGTCAATCTGCCATCGATGTGGAACTCCTTCTCTCAATATCTACTAACATATACCTGTGCTTCTAAAGGGAGGAACAGTCCTCAGAGCTTTCTGAAAGACTGTCTCCCAGGTTATTATCCTCAGGTTGGCCTGAATAAAAGTCTCCATGTCTTAGCATGCATGCTAAGTTGCTTCAGTCATGTCTGACTGCAGCCCCATGGACTGTAGCCTACCAGGCACCTCTGTCCATGGCAAGATACTGCAGTGGGTTGCCATTTCCTCCTCCAGGGGATCTTCCCGACCCAGGGATCAAACCCTCATCTCTTACGTCTCCTGCATTGGCAGGTGGGTTCTCTACCATGAGCGCCACCTGGGAAGCCCTTTTTTTCTTAGGTTGACTATTCACTCATTTTTTTGGCAACATGTTCTTTGGAACTTCCATCTGTTGGAAGTCTTTGAGATGTGTATCGAAAATGTTTTTCTTTAGGGGAAAAAAAAATTCGTATTTGCTTCTGCCAGAAGCCAAAGGCCCTTGCTGTTATCCCGAGACTGGCTTCAGCTGAATCTTCAGCTTGAAATACTGTAGACAAGGAAGCGAAATGAATTGGGACTGCATATCCGTGTGAATGCAGGGCTGCGCTCGGAGGTCCTGAAGGGAAGTGCTTTCCTGCCTTCTTCCCTAACGGCACGGCCGCGGCCGCCAAAGGCCAGTGGCAGCACTTGCTTAGCCCTTGGGCGGGCTCCAGATGAGTCTCCTGCCGGGGGCTCCCTGCTGCCGGGAGAAGGCCTGGGATTGCCCGCCAGGTGCCCGGGGTGAGCGCCAGCTGCGACGCTGCTCCTTACCTCGCTCGATGCACATTTTCTCGAGGCGTCTGGCCTACGATCGCCTCTCTTCCTTTAACACTGTTTTTTAAAAAAATACGCCAGCATCCCGTGGTGCATCCTGTGACGGGGGACCTCCTAATCTGGGTAACGGCCTTTACTTTATCCTAGGAGCGCAGACGTCAGCCTCAGGCCAGCCCCCGGACCCACCTCACTCGGAGTTCAGGAGGGTGGGCTGCAGATGCTGTGTCCATTGGGGTCCTCAACTCCAGGCTGTGGGTCTGCACCTTCAGTCAATCAGCGGCGGCTCTAGGTTCAAGCGCGCAATAAACACCATGCGCTTGAATCATCCCAAAGCCATCCATCTGGTCCATGGAAAAGTCGTCTTCCATGAAATCAGTCCCCGGTGCCAACACAGTGGGGAACCGCCGCCATGAGGTTCCCGAGCTGGCAAGCAGAGCGCAGCGTGAGCCGCGCATTCACGGGAACACGGCATTCGGGGAAAATGGAGGTTTACAGCTTCACTTAAGTGCATTGTTTGTCTTCAATGACTTGGTAAATTACACTAGAATAGCAATTTAATAAATAGAAATTTCATATCCTAATGGAAAGTGGGCTTCTGCTTTAATGAAGCTTAACCTGGACAATAAATATCACCGTCAGCTGCCCAGAGAGGGAGAGACCAGGAGGCAGCGGGCGCTCACACGTCACAGGGCCATGGCCAGGGCCCTCTCGGAACGGGGGTCTCCATCATCTTCGGGATCCGACACCTACAATCGGGGCCTTCCCGACTGGTGTGAAGTCAGCCAAGAGGACCAGCCGTTTCACAACAAGCCCGGGGGATGCGGGAGCACGCGGCACTCTCCAGGGACCAAGGACATGCCCCCAGCAAGCCCCCAGAGGGGCTCCTGATGACCACAGCTGTCATCCCCGGCACCCCCGGAAGCCCCCAGGGGCTCCTGATGACCACAGTGGGCATCCCTGGTGCCCGCCCCGGGAGCCACAGCCCAGGGGCCATTTCAGAGCCGGCTCTGGGGAGGGGTCTGCCCCAGTCCAGGCTTTCCAGCCGCCATGCACTGGGCCAGGCTGCAAACCCTCCTCTCCCACCTCCCCAGGCTCCAGACGACTTGGGAGGAGAAGGAAGCCGGGGAGCTGGCAAGGCCGCTCGGCAGGAGACGGGCCCCACAAGCAGGCCTCATGCGTGGGAGCTTATGCTGGGATAGAAGGGGCACAGACGCCAGCTTCTCATTTCCTCCTGCAGCCCCGGGGAGAGGCGGACGGGGTGGTGGGGAGCGCCCTGCCACAGTCTCAGCACCCCGTCCCTGTCATCCTGCCACTGCTCGGCTGGAGACCTCCCCGACGGAGATCCAGAGGAAACGGCCCCTCAAGGCATCCAGGGCCCCATCCCACCTGGCCAGCCTCCTCCCCAGGTGATCCTCCCTGCCAGCCTGTCCCTGCACTCACCACCTGCACACACAGCCACAGCCCTGGGCCCAGAACCAGCAGTCAGGAAAAACTCTCAAGAGCGCGGGTGGCTTCAGAAACCAGGTAAGCCTGGTCTGGACAGTCTTGTCCAAGCCTGGGCTCTGCTCCCGGGACCCAACTCAACAGGCCCACAGGCGGAGGACTAGGCCGAGGCGTGGAGGAGGGGAAGGACGTCCGCTGGGACAAAGGCAGAGCTCGCCGGTCCACAGGAAGTGCCCCCGACCCGCGCGCCGTTCCTCCCTGCCGGGGAGGCCACGCTCCAGCCTCCTGAGACCGCCAGGCGGTCTGCAGAGCAAACACTCCAACCCTTTAACAAGCGGGTCAGAGATATTTTCCTCAAGATTCTGATGGTTCTGGTTAATACAGCAAGAGAACATTCTGGCAAATCGTGTTTCAGATCCTTCCAGTGTCACCCTGTCTTACTCTCTAATTAAGAAAACGGAGCAGCACTCCTAACATGCCCTAGGACCAGGCGGGATCACCCGCCAGGGGCTCCCGTGAGCGCCACGAAATTCCTGCTGTTGTCCGCACTTTACCCAGCTCCTTCAGGCAGACCCTGCAAGGCTCACGTGTAGAGAGAGGCTGGCTTCCGCTGCTCAGCACCGGGGTGGCGGGGGCTCAGACCACACGCTGCTGGTGACGTCGGGCCAATAGAACAGCCACAGGGAGGCCAGGGCTGCGGCTGGACAGGCAGTGTACTGCCCCTCACCTCTCTGAAAACAAGCCTGGAAGCAGAGTCTCCTACCAAACGTTCACCCTCGGAATTCGCAGGCCGGGGAATGCTGGAGGTCAAGGAGAAACACCACTCCTATAACAAACGCCACGTTTAAACCATAAACCTCTCTAGCTGAGGAAAAGACAATGCACAGAAGATCCCAGACGCACTTGGAAATGACCACGTCAGAGCCCCATTCCCATTCCAATCGGATCAGACATCCAAAACCCAATGCTAATGTGGACATCTGTCTTTGGCAGACAAGGGTAGGCAGACCAGCTGGGGAAGAAAGGATTATTTGATAAATGATACTGAAATAGCTGGCTATCCATACGGAGAGAGTAAAATTAGATCCCTACCTCATGCCATAAGCCCCAGTTCAAAGTGGATTACAAAGCAGCCTCCAAAGGCAAAACCTTAAGAGTGTAAGCATCAAAAAAAAAACAACAACAGTAAATTTGACAACACAAAAATTTAAAACTTCTCTGTGACAAAGGCACCAGAGTACGGTAAAGGTACAAGTCACAGAGCAGCAGACGCCATCTGCAGCGCACAGCTGACTGACAGAGGACAGCAGCCACAAGAGGCGTCTTTTTATCAAATCCCCTATGAAACAGAAGACGACAAGCTACCTAATAAGAAAAGCGGGCCAAGGATGTGAACACACCTTGAGTGGTCAGTGAAAACAGGACAAGCTGCTCACGCTCATGGGTAAGCAGGGATGTAGAGAGCAAGACAGGCAGAAGGAAGAAGTCAGCTCCTGTTTTTCAAATGGGCAAAGCCTTGAAACTGCGAAGACTGCAGAGTACAGGGGAGGACATGGGCTGAAAGGAATTCTGCACGTGCTAGGGGCGGGGGGTGCGGTGGGGGGGTGCGCCTCACTGGAGGGCGTGCAATGTCGAGATGGTCACCTCCTGTAACCCAGAAAAGCCTCGTGTTACACCGGGCACACCCTGAGCCAGAGGGTGAGAAGACGTGGGCAAGAACGTCAGACTGAGCACTGCTGGAAACTGAAAAGACTCAGAGACAGCTCAGATGTCTTTCAACAGGAGAATGGGTAAGTTATAACACATTCATGCAGTGTGAAACTATAAAAGGTAAAAATAAATGAAATACAATGACATCCACCAAGATGCTGCCGCTGCTGCTGCTGCTAAGTCGCTTCAGTCGTGTCCGACTCTCTGCGACCCCAGAGACAGCAGCCCACCAGGCTCCCCCATCCCTGGGATTCTCCAGGCAAGAACACTGGAGTGGGTTGCCATTTCCTTCTCCAATGCATGAAAGTGAAGAGTGAAAGGGAAGTCGCTCAGTCGTGTCCGACTCTTAGTGACCCCATGGACTGCAGCCCACCAGGCTCCTCCGTCTATGGGATTTGCCAGGCAAGAGTACTGGAGTGGGGTGCCATTGCCTTCTTCGTCAGAATATTCATTAAGCGCATACAAATTGTTTATGGATGTATAGGTATGTGGAGAAAATGAAAAAAGAAAGCACATGTAGAAATTTTATAAAAACCAACTTCAAGGTAGTGGTTATCTCTGGAGAATAAGGAAGAAAACCTCAATGGCATATGTGAAATTAAAATTTTAAATAATAAACAATTTGAAACAAAAATGATAAACAAACTGTCAGATTTGACACAACTGGGTAGTGAGTACACAGGCGTGTGCTGCATTATTAGCTGTGGTTCTCTCTACACTTAAGACTTTTAAAATACATATGTAACTAATAAGGACCTACCGTGGGCTTCCCCAGTGGTTAAGAGGTAAAGAATCCACCTGCAATGCAGGAGACGCACATCTGATCCCTGGGCCAGGAAGACCCCCTGGAGGAGGAAATGGCAAACCACTCCAGTGTTCTTGCCTGGAGAATCCCATGGACAGAGGAGCCTGGCGGGGTACAGTCCATAGGGACGCAAGAGCGGACACGACTCGGCAACTAAACAGCGACAAGACCCTCCTATACGGCACAGGAGCTCTGAGTACTCTGCAACGACCTATATGGAAAAGAAGCTAGAAAAGAGGGGCTATATGCACAGGCATGACTGGCTCACCGTGCTGCGCAGCAGAAAGTACCACCACATCGTCAATCACCTAGACTCCAATAAAGAATTTAAGGAGACTTCTGATGATCAAAATAGAAGGAAAGCCCTGGCGACTAACTGGCAACCGTCCCTTGCAGGGTCACTGGGTGCGGGACCGCTGACTCCTGGGGCTCCGGCGTCATCTGGCCGCAGGGTCCCCGCCGTCACCCAGACTCTGCCTCGGTGGCCCTCACCCTTGGATTCTGACCTCCATCAGCCGGGGCGGGGAGAAGCCTTGACCTTTGAGAGAAGCTCAGAGGAGAACATAATGCGGTCCAACTGTCCCTGGGTCTCTCGGTTCTTCCCCTCTCCCCCAGCCACTGGCTGGAGGCGGAGGATGGACCGGGACGCCTCCTAACGTTGTGAGTTTTCTTCAAGCCGCATGTCAGGCTCTGCAGTGGATCGAGGTTTGCTTATAAAATCACAGAATGGAAGTTCGAAACGACTACACGATTAGCTAAATGCAAATGAGCTGCGCACGACACACACTTTTTGAAAAGCAGGCAATCAGGCAAAGAAACAGTTTTCCTTCTATTTTTTATAATAGAGAAACGGTGATAAAAAGAACAATTTTTCACCTTTAATTGCATCATTAAACTTTCCTTGTAATTTTTGGCCCTGAAATAAAACCGAGTGGCCTTCTGGCACGAGAGATTTTCCCGAGCATGTGTATTTACGTAGATGGATTTCTGAGGCCATTCAAATGACGGGAATTGTTCCCGGTTCTTTGTGCGGATTCAAGAGCACCAACTTCAGCTGTGCAAGCAAAACCTTCGCGATGACTTCCTTTGAAATATTCATCACCAGGCCAGTGCATTACACAATTACCTACCACGGATGCAGAGCACGGCCATCTTAAAATTCACACCGACACCCGCGTGTTTGGGGCCTGGTTCCGTAATGGAACTGTAAATCACGTTTCATTATGCAGCCGGATCCTGAGGCATAAATGAGCTGGTGCCCATCCAGCCGGCCTCACGGTGACTGATCTATTATCTCTACGCCAATCTCTATTAGCTCTCGCCAGATACTTATTGGCATGTGTCTGTCCACGTCTCAGGACATTCCCACTGGCTGGGTGACAAAGGTCACGGCCTGTCAGATTCATGCCGGGAGTCACTGGCTGGATGCTCCTCCAACAGGGAGGGCTGGTCTGGGAAAGGGACGGTGACCCTCCTGCGGCTGCTCTGACGTTATCAATAATTCCCAACTCCGAGGAACGTTTTAAAGCTGGAAGAAAGCATCAAATAACAAAGAATATGAAAAATTCTTTAAAGTTCCTAATGAATTTAAAAAATTCCACTCCCTGGGTGCTGTACCAGGGTTCTCCGGAGAAACAGGACCACAAGGATGTGTGTGTGTGTGTGTATGTGTGTGCGCGCTGGGACAACGTAGCACACATGCGCACACGCACATGCACACACACACACACACACACACACACACACACACACTCTGACTGTAGAAGCCTGGAAAGACCAAAATCTGCTGGGGAGTCTAGCGGGCTGCAGACCCAGGGGAGAGCTGATGCTGTTCAACTGCAAAGGCCTACCCTTCTGGAGGCAAAACGGCTTTGTGCTCCGGGGAGGTTGGCCTTTGTTTCATTCAGGCCTTCCACTGACTGGATGAGGCCCGCCCACGCTCTGGAGGGCAGTCCGCTTTATGCAGAGTCCGCTGATTTAAAGGTTACACTCATCCAAGTTATACAGAAACATCCAGAACACTGTCTGACCAAACCTCTGGGTATCATGGCCCAGCCTGGTTGACACACAAAATTAACCGCCACCCAGATCATGACCCATCCACAATCGGAAAGGTGTTCTCTGGCGCTACGTTCCTCGGTCCTCTGAAACGACAAACGAGTGGTTTCAATATACAGAAAAGTCGACAGTCCCTAAGGAGTTACAAGCGTCTATGGCTCAGAGTCACAAGGGAGGATTTGATCCTTAAATGCAGACAAGGCACACCAGTGGAAACCAGTTAAGAGCCAAACAAACAGCGGCTCTGCTTTAAATACGCGGGCACAGCCCGCAGCACAGGCACTGGTCAGAAGGCAGGACGCTCGGCCCCCGGGGGCACGGACCACCCGTCGCCTCCAGGAGACGTTTGTGGAGGGGGAGCCACAAGTTCATGCCTCAGGAGTGTCGCATGCCTGCTGCACACACGTCTCCTTTACGGAGGAAACCAAAGACACTGTTTGAACGCTGCTGTCAAAACCCCATGAATTACCCATGCTCTGCAGGACCGCAGGGCTAGAGCCAGCACCACACGGCCAGGAGCCTCAGCTGCGCGAGCTAGGGCCCTCCCACCCCAAACGTAAACGCCACGCCCCTGACGGCCTGGTGTCTTCCTGGGACCAAGGACCACTGCAGTCTGCAGGCACCACTTACAGGCCTTTCTGCTACGCTGTGCAACCTAAGGGTCTGTTCAGTCCAGTTCAGCTGCTCAGTCGTGTCCGACTCTTTGCGACCCCGTGAATCACAGCACGCCAGGCCTCCCTGTCCATCACCAACTCCCGGAGTTCACTCAGACTCACGTCCATCGAGTCCGTGATGCCATCCAGCCATCTCATCCTCGGTCGTCCCCTTCTCCTCCCGCCCCCAATCCCTCCCAGCATCAGAGTCTTTTCCAGTGAGTCAACTCTTCGCATGAGGTGGCCAAAGTACTGGAGTTTCAGCTTTAGCATCATTCCTTCCAGAGAAATCCCAGGGTTGATCTCCTTCAGAATGGACTAGTTGGATCTCCTTGCAGTCCAAGGGACTCTCAAGAGTCTTCTCCAACACCACACTTCAAAAGCATCAATTCTTCGGCGCTCAGCCTTCTTCACAGTCCAACTCTCACATACATATCTGAGGTTATTGATATTTCTCCCAGCAATCTTGATTCCAGCTTGTGCTTCTTCCAGTCCAGCATTTCTCATGATGTACTCTGCATAAAAGTTAAATAAGCAGGGTGACAATACACAGCCTTGACGTACTCCTTTTCCTATTTGGAACCAGTCTGTTGTTCCATGTCCAGTTCTAACTGTTGCTTCCTGACCTGCATATAGGTTTTTCAAGAGGCAGGTCAGGTGGTCTGGTATTCCCATCTCTTTCAGAATTTCCAGTTTATTGTGTACTGTTGTTTAACGTTTGTCAAGGACATTCTTGGCAAATTAAAAGGGAAAAGATCCTGCTGTGGGTTCTGATTATTTTTTCTTTGAAGCAAGAAATGACATCACACCAGTCAACAACACAAAGCTTCAGTTATCTCTGTAGACAGAAGCGAGCCAGGAGAGCAGAAAGGTCAGAGAGAGAGGGAGTGAGCTGCAGCTTCTGGTGAACGAGCCAGGCTCCCATCACAGCCCTGTGAGGACGCGCAGCACTGCCCGTCGCTGGACCAGCAGGCCGACACGCCTGGCCACCCACAGGCTTGGCCGGGACAGCGTGGGCAACACACCCTGCCTGTCTGGCGAGCGTGCTCAGAACCGGTCCCTACACCCCCACCACAGCCCAGCCCTGCCTCCCCCACGCCAAGTCACAGCCCAGCCCTGCCTCCCCTCAGGTCTCTCCAGAGGCACCTGCCCGCTCTCGGGGCTTCAGAGGGCCCCACATCGGCCTCCCCTCCCCGCCCTGCCCACGGCCTCCCCCGGCTGCCTCTGAGGCCAGTGCGGTCTCCCTCCAGGGCTCACTGCCAAGTCCCCCCCACACATCAGGACACGCGTGTGCAGCTCGCTCCTTAGAAGGCTCCCCAACTGAAGGCACAGCTCCACGGGGACCCCTCTGCCTTCCCAAACAGGGCAGCGGGCCCGCCCCAGCTCCCACCCGGCCTCGGCTGCCACGGGCTCATCTGGGTGGGGCAGAGCGCACACCTGCTCTCTGGGGTAGGGGTGGCATTCGACGTGCCGAGCACCAAGCTCTGCACCTGGACAGAGTCCGAGAACGAAGCTGACACCCCAACACCTGTCCGCTGTGAGCCCGCGTGTGAAACCCGCTAAAGACAGACAGGCGGCTCAGCTCTCGGTGAACCTCAGGCTCCTCCGTGAGGAGGAGGTGCTGGGCCAGCAGACACGTTCTCGGGCCTCAGGACGTCAGGACAGGCCCCAGGGTTTGCACTGCAGGAGAGCGAGGGCCACACATGGACTTCCAGAAGAGGGGGCTCTCTGTCAGCATGCCCGCATGCCCGCATGGCCGGCGGCCTCAGGAGCAGGTCTCTGTAAACTTTCATTCTGCAGTAATCGAACGAGGCGGATTCCCAGAGCAGAGCAATCGTGGCCTGCAGACCCCACAGGGCCTGTGTCCACCTGGACAGGGGCAGACCACTCGTTTGCTACAACAAAGCACCAAGGGACAGGGATTTGGGCCGAAATGTCGGGCTTTCCACCTCCTGGACTGGGGTCCCGGGGGTTACTCAGCCCGGGGACTATGGGGGCAGACGGTGGTGGGGAGGTGCGCGGGGCACAGCCCCTGGTGGTGTCATCCGAGACGGGAGGGGGTGAGCTCGTCCTGAGAAATCACGACGTCCGGCTGGCGCAGAGCTCCCTGCAGGCAGCAGCCAGGCCTCACGTCCCCGTGTCTTCACGCTGCTCCGTGCTTGGCACCAGGAGATGTCCCTCCGGGTAGACAAGGCCCAGATGGACCAACAGATGTCCGCTTTGAGCACGATGCAGAAGCAGAACCCCAGTCTCCTGGTCCCCGGCCCAGACTTTTCATTCCTAACCAGCTCCCAGGAGGCTGTCCGACTCAGGTCTGAGAGCCGCCTGCACTGTGAACTTCTGGGGACAAGGATCCACCCTGCCCTCTCCTGGTCTCCCCCGGGAGCTGGCCCAGAGCTTCTACACACAGCGGGCATTCAGAAAATGACCAAAACCCTGAGTAAGAGAATGAAGGCCGTGTTTCCATTCCCAGTTATGGACAAAGCTTGTCAGCTCCCAGTGACCGAACATTCAAAGGGCCTCAAGCACCTACCTGGAGCCAAGACTTAAACCAGGAGCGAGTGAAAACTGCCAGTTGTGTCTGACTCTTTGCGACCCCAGGGACTAAACAGTTCATGGAATTCTCCAGGCCAGAATGCTGGAGTGGGTAACCTTTCTCTTCTCCAGGGGATCTTCCCCACCAAGGAATCAAACTGGAGTCTCCTGCATTGCAGGCAAATTCTTTATCAACTGAGCTACCAGGGAAAGCCAAGAATACTAGAGAGGGTAGCCTGTTCCTTCTCCAGGGGATCTTCCTGACCTGGAATCAAACCCAGGCCTCCCACACTGCAGGTCGATTCTTTACCAGCTGAGTTAACAAAGGAAGCCCAGGATTTACACCAGCCCCCTTGCAAACAAGGCTGCGAATAAGTCTGTTATCGCTTCGAAACTAATTTGCGCAGGAAGAATCCACATTCACCTAATAGCCATTCTCTAGGACATTCCCAGATTTGGCAGAAAACAGTGACAATAGAGAAGAGAACCTCCTGTGAGCTAAACGAGGAAAAGCACACGGGAATCGCCCTTTGTGTTTACCAGGTGACGCGCGGGCAACCTGCAGAGGCGGGCTGGTGAAGGTTTAATTTAGAAATCACGATGACCTCACAGACCTCAACATGATCTGGTGTGTTTCAGTCCACCGCCGTCACAATGTTTCCCGATGTTCCATCTGCCCATTTCCGATCCCTTTAAACTGGGCTTCTGAGATGACTCCAGCAGTCTCGGAGAGGCTCCGGCACTCTCTACGATGAGATGCTGCAGAGTCTTCTAGAACATTCCTGCCTGACATTGAGGAGCCCGCTTCCTTGTCACAGGAAATGGTACAGAGGCTCCCGGCGGGGGTGGGGGTGGGGTCTGCTTCCCCGGGGTTCGTCACTGGATCCAATAATCTTCAGTGGAGAAAGTCAGAAGAAGGGATTTTACTGCTTTTAAAGAGAACACCTCACAGGTTCATACTGAGTCTTGACTTATATTTAAGATTACAGCGCTTTTCCTTCTTTGATTTTATGCTTGATTCTCTTTCCTCTTAGGTGAAACCCTTATTTCCTGTAACATTATCATAATTACTTACTTGCTTTACCCTAATGTCTGTGTTTATGTGTAATGTGTGCACAGAAGCGATAGTTTCAAGACAGCACTAATGTCAACACTAACCATCTGACTGCCGAGTAGAGTTTTTAAATTTTTTGGCAATTGCTTTTGTGCTTGAGATGTACGCTGCGAGGGCTGTGCATGCAAACTGCTCAAGAGTCTCCTTCAAGTCATTTTTCTCTGTGTCACTGGGGCCACCAACCAGAGATACAGCGAGGTCCATTTTTTACATCTTGATTTTGTTCATGCCTTTTAAGGCCCACTTGCTTAGCTGGAGTTTTGTAATTGTGAAAAGCAGAATGTGATGCCACAGTAAAGACCTCGACCGAGCTGCGTTTGGAGAAGTCAGCGGCACACTTGCCCCCCAACACCGCCCCTCCTCCCCCGAAGTCACAGACTTCCCACTGGCGTCTGGCCTACCTTTTCACTGACTTTTCTCTTTTGTTTGCAATATAGGTAAATGCACATGTGCTCACGAAAACCTGTGTGTGTGTCTGTCTGTCCATGTCTGTTCATACTTTCTCAACCAATCAACCAACAAGAGATGGAGCCCACGCAGTCTGTGCCTTTTCCCTGCCATAAACGATGCGGCCGTGAGCCCTGCAGCCACACACGGGAAGCGCACACCCCTGTGCCCACTGCCGCGAGCCCTGCAGCCACACACGGGAAGTGCGCACCCCTGCGCCCACCATGAGGAGCCGTGGGCCAGCCCCCAAGCGTCAGTCGAGCTGCCCAGGCTGAGGGACGCCCGCGGGGCTGTGGGGCTGCGGGCCCTTTGCGATCACAGGCAGCTCTCTAACGGGAAGGCCCTGTGGACACCGTGTTTTTATTTCCTTCAGCTTGTCTTCTGGACTGTTCCTGGGCCAGCAGGTAAGAGCCTGCGTTGCTGGTGAGAGCAGCGGTCAGCCCCTGGGTGTTCTTACCAGCCCAGCTGCTGACCTGCTGCAGCCTGCCCTCCCCTCCCTGTGGTCTGCCCGCCTGTCCTACCAGCTTCCCAGGCCATCTAGCGGCTGACGGCTCCCCTTGGGTGGACGCTGGAGAACCTCACCCCTCATACAAATATTTTCCTACTACACTATTTCTTCCTAATCTAATCTTATATTAATAATTAAATAAATCTTTCCTCGCCAACGCTGTCCACCCTTCGAATTCCCTGGATCCACCGGCAGGGGACAAGGGCCTGGGTGGCTATTTTCACTAAACCATTTGTTTTGAGATAACTGTAGACTGACACTCAGGTGCAAGAAATAAGACTGATAATAATAATTACAGAGATTCCCCTGTCCCATCAGATTTCTTCTGATCTGCAGAAAAGGATGCTGATCAGCTCCCTGGCCTGGGCCCCAGCCCGTGACACGGGGACAGAAGGGCGGAGGCTCACGGACACGTCACGCTCATCAGACATCCCACACTTGGCACTGGTGTGCTGAAAACGTTCAACCTGGGGTACGTAAGACTTTATCCTCACTGTGTAAATGAAGGTTCACATGCTTTGCACATTCACCAGGACACAGAGGCAGGATGCACACAGCTGTGTGACTTCCTCTAAACAGAGTCTAGCTATTCTCCCTTCTCTGGGTTCCTGGTAAGTAAAGATTAACTCAACAGTAAAAATTATACCGTTTGGACCCTTGGCCATTATTTTTTTCTGTTTGGTAACTGGTACACTGATAAGAGAGAATTAAAGCTCTCCATTACAACTGTAATCTTTCTATCAGATCCTGGCTCTATGTTTTCTTATCTCCGTGACTTAGGACATATATTTTGAATATTATTTTACTACAATAAAATGGCCATCTTTAATTAACTCAACACAATTTCCCTTAGTCTTCTTAATCTTATCGTTCCTGTTTTGCTTCTGCTTGAGTTTCGATCGGCAGAGCTTTGCCCAGCGTTTTATTTCTAATCCTTTTATGTCCCCAAAGGAAGAACAAATGCTAGGAAGGAAAATTCAAGCAAAATCTGACAAATATACTTTAAGATTACATGAATGAAATATTCATCGAATCTCTGGGTATTTAAAATAATATTTTTGGTGGTCAATTTTACTTTTTGGAAAAACTTCATTCATGACCAACCAAATACTCTTATATTTGCTATTTTTAGTAAAACTGTTTAGCTAAATTGTATAACTAAATATTGAATTAATACAAAGTATGTCTTAAATACATGGAAATAAAAGCATACCAACAGAACAAGAATTCTTGGGCTTACCATCCACTGCTTAAGAGAAAAACTAAGCTCTCAGTAAGTTTCCCCAAAGTCAGTCTCTTCTTGAGACTGCAGCCCTTGGAAGGTAAACACCATCCCCAGCTGTGTTTATCATTTCCTTGACTTCCTGTATCTTTGCACTACAACTGTTTCCTTCTGGATCTGAATTTTAGATAAATGTAACACAAAGTGTGTATGCACCGAGGACTTTTACTTCATTCAACACCATGTCCCTGGGACTTGCCTGGTGGTCCAGTGGCTAAGACTGTCCTCCCAGGGTAAGGGCCTGGGTTCAATCCCTGGTCAGGGAGCCGGATCTCACAAGCCACAACTAACAATTCACACACTGCAACTAAAGATCCCGCATGCAGAAATGACAACAACAACAAATCCCACACGCCACGACGAAGATCGAAGATGCCGCGTGCTACAACTAAGGTGGAGCAAAGTGAAACACAAACAACACGCCCCTGAAATACACGGCTGCGGCATCACGAGGCTGCAGGTCACCGCTCGCTTCCATCGCCTCAACGAGGCTCCACAACTTCCTCATCCACGCTACTGCCGACGGGTCTTTAGGCTCTCCTCCATTTCCCGCTACTGTGAATCAGTGCCGCTGGCATCCCTGTGAAGACACCTAAGAGTCTCTCTAGACCACCTTGTGCTCCAGAACCAGGGAGGGCCACCCCAGCACCCTGACCCGAGACACGGCTGGGAGGGGCCCAGCAATCTGCACGTCTCACCACCCCCAGAGCTGCTGCAGCCGCTGGCCGAGGGCACTGTGAGGACCCCTGCACCGTGCAGAATTCTGTGCAGTGGTGGGAATGCCTTACATCTGCACTGTCCAGTCGGCAGCTACCAGCTGCAAGGGAGCCCTGAGTTCTTGAAAGGTGGCTGGTGGAACTAGGGAACTGAATTTTTCAGTTTTTTCAATTCTAAATAATATTCATTTAAACAGCCACACGTGGCTCATGACAGTGCAGCTCTGAGTGCAAATAACCCAGGAGTGGAATACCTGGGGGAGAAGAATGTTTCTTCCAACTTTCCTAGGAAAAGGCAAATTAGTTTTTGAAGAGTTTTTACTAGTTTATGCAGTGTATATGACGGTTCTCACCGCTCTACAGCCTCAGTCCTCCCTAAAGTGTGATATTTTCTTTCACACTTAAGCAGAAGGTCCTTAAACCCTCCCTTGTAACAGGCGCACACACACACAGCTGGGCAGAAAGGTCCTGGGGTGGACAGGGGCTACTGCTGAGCACCCCGATCCCAAGGACAGTGCCCTCTGGGGACGCCTGACTCATTCAGACGGCCCTCCCCTTCACCTCACTGCCTGCGGTGGACATTTCCTTCTGTTCCAATAACTTGGTAAGGCCTCAAAACTGAAGCTCAAGCTCGAAAGATGAAACATGATTTCGGGAACTGCCCTGGTGGTCCAGTGGTTGAGACTGTGCTTCCACGGCAGGGGAAGCGGGTTCGATCCCTGGTCAGGGAGCTAAGATCCCAAATGCAGCGAGGCGAGCCACAAAAATGATGTCAGTGTCCCACTTACTCTGGTTTCTTGTTTTGACCCCGAATTTTGTTTTGTTTATGGTTTGGGGGATTTTTTTTTTCTAGCCAGTATTTTAAAACTTTCATTAACAGTTTTGGGTGTATAATTTACATAAGGAGAAAAACAGAAGCCTAAAAATACTGTCTGATGAGTTTTGACGAGTAAACGCACTGGCGGAATCAACATCCCTGGGAATAAAGAATGTGCCCTTCCAGGCGTCCTGCAAGGCCAGGGTAGGCAGAGGGACCCGCCCTGGGGAGCTGTCTCCCTGCTGGTCCATTCAGCAAGGTCTGAGACTCACCTGAATGAACGCACGCGGCACGCACTCCTGTGACTGGCTTTCACCGGGAGCACAGGGCTTTCGATTCATCCTCCTTTTCGCTGAGACCACTCCCCCGTATGAACTTGTTACCCAGTATGAACTTGTTACCCACCTCCTGCTGATACTGGAGCTGTTTCCAGTCTGGACTGCTGTGAACAAAGCCGCTGTGACCACTGTCCTATAAGTGGGGTGTGTGTGTGTGTGTGTGTGTGTGTGTGTATAAGTGGGGTGTGTGTGTGTGTGTGTGTGTGTGTGTGTGTGTGTGTGTGCCCACCAGCTCTGGACTGCTGTGAACAAAGCTGCTGTCTCCTATAAGTGGTGTGTGTGTGTGTGTGTGTGTGCCCACCAGCTCTGGACTGCTGTGAACAAAGCCGCTGTCTCCTATAAGTGGTGTGTGCGTGTGTGTGTGTGTGTGCCCACCAGCCGAGAGGAAGAGTTCACGTACTTGCCAGTATTTAGTGTTGCCAAATCTTTTCAATTCAGCCACTGGTGAGCGTGCAGTGGTGTCTCACGGTGGTCTGGTTTGTATTTCTCTGATGACTAATGATGTTGAGGACTTTCTCAAGTGTTTACTGGCTATTCATCTATCTTCTGTTGTCAAATGTCTGAGTCTTTTGTCCATTTTTTAACTGAGCTATTTGTCTTTGTAATATTGAGCCATGGGAATTTTTGTACGCCCTAGTTAGGAGTCCTTTGTCCAACGCGTGCATGATAAGTATTTCCTCCCAGAGCATCTCTTCCTATTCTGGACTCTCCCTGGTTCCACTGATCTATTGTCCAGCCTCATGTCAACACCACACTGTCTTGATTACTGCAGCTTTATGGTGTGCCTTGAAATCAGGACGCTCAGCCCTCCATCTTAGTTCCCTTTCAACAAAATGTTGTGAATTCTGACATAGGCTTGACTAGAGTTTAAGTGGTACTGGTCTCTAAACTTCACCTTCTAATTTTTCATTGTGAATACACAGATATTGTTGATTTTTGCATATTAACCTGTATCCAGCATGTTTATTCATTCTTCTTCCTCTTTATCCTCTCCTCCATCTTCTTCTTTTGTCAGACTCTAGGATTTTCTACATATGCAATCCCTAAGGACTTTTAGTTTCCAATCATTATACTTTTTATTTCACTGTCATTCTTGATTGCCCTGGTTAAACCTTCAAGTACAATACTGAATAAAAGTGGTGCGAGGAAATATTCCTGCCTTGTTCTCAACTTAGGGGGAAGCATTTGATAACTTTACCATTAATATAAGGTAAGCTGCAAGATTTTTAGATGCCCTTTATCATCGAAGACACTTCCCTCTATTTCTAGTTTACTGAGAGTTTTCTTAGTGAGTGGCTGTTCAATTTTGTCAAACGCTTTTTCTGCATCTTTTGACATGATCATCTAATTTTCCCCCTTATCCTGTTACCGTGATCAATTACACTGATTTTTTTTTATTGTTACACTAACTCTGCATGCCTGCAATAAATCCCCTTGATTGTGACGTACCATTATTTTGATAATTTACTTGATTCAATTTGCTAAGGCTCTGTCAAAGATTGCCGCAACGTTTGTTACTTAAGGTATCAGTTTATAATTTCTGTTCTTACAATGTCCTTGTCTCATTTTGGTATCTGAGTTATGCTGACTAATAAAAAGAGCTGAGAAGCGCTCTTTCTTCCTCTACACTCTGAATCTCTGTAAGATTAGTATTATTTCTCCCTTAGGTATTTGAGAGTTCACCAGTGAAGTCATCTGGGCCTGCAGCTGTAGGAAGGTTCTCAATTACAGAAGCCATTTTTTAAATGAACACGGGGCTTTTCAGGCTTCCTATTTCTTCCTGTGGTCCTTCGGGGGTCTGTCCATTTCCTCTAGGTTGTTGACGTTGCTGTTATGAAGTTGTTAATAACACCCCCTCATTATTTTGAGTATCTGTAGGATCTGTAGTGATGTCTCCCCCTCCTCACCATAGTGGTCTTTCTCTCATCTGCTGTTTTCTTTTTTCCCTTCATCTTGATTAGCCTAGCTGGAGGCTTTTCAGTGTTGCTGAACTTTTTATTAAACCCACTTTCAGGTTTTATTTCCTCTATTGTTTACCCATCTTCTATTGTATTGATTTTTGCCCTTTTCATTTTGATTTCCCTGGCAATTAATTTCCCCTTCTTCTTCAAGATTCTGAAGGGAGAAACTAAAATTACCGATTTTAAATCTTTCTTCTTTTCTGTGACGTGTGCATTTACAGCAATAAGGCGGCTCTCCAAGCACTGCTTTAGGTGCATACCACAAATCCAAATGTCACACTTCTGTTACTCATTCAGTTAAAACACCATCTGACGTCCTTCTGATTTCTTTGACTCAAGGATTCCTTAGTGAGTATGCTGCCTAACTCTCAAAACTTTGGAGAATTCTAGACATCACTCTTACTGCTTTCTAACTGCTTTCTATTATGGTTAGATAACATACTCTGTACAATTTCAACTCCTTAAAATTTTCAGACTTATTTTACGGCCCAGGAAATAAAACTACTGTGGTTATTGGTCACTGTGTACTTGAGAAGAATGTGGTTAGATACCCCAACTCATTGGTGCCTAACTCTCAAAACTTTGGAGAATTCTAGACATCACTCTTACTGCTTTCTAACTGCTTTCTATTATGGTTAGATAACACACTCTGTACAATTTCAATTCCTTAAAATTTTCAGACTTATATTATGGCCCAGGAAATAAACTACTGTGGTTATTGGCCACTGTGTACTTGAGAGGAATGTGGTTAGATACCCCAACTCATTGGATTATTAACAAACTCCAGCAAATTGCCTGATGATATTTCTGTATCTCCTATATTTTTACAGATTTGGAGCCTATTTTATCAATCACTGGGACAGAAGAATTAAAATCTCCAGCTACAATTATGTGAGGTGTTGCAGGGATATTAACAGCCATTCATACCTTTCTGTGCTAACTGCTCCGTTTACTGGCTTCCAGATTAGATAGCTGCTGTCATTCCAAGTGCTCACTGCTGGCCTGAGTAGGAAGTTAACAGGGACGAGCATCCCTCCCTCCACCCTCACCCAAGAGCCTAGCCTGAGACAGAGGCGTGTGTGGTTGTCTCTAGTCCATCCTTCGTCCAAGTGTCTGGCCTGTCAGTCTGGCCTCACCTAAGTGCCTCGGCTCTGCACTCCTGACCTGCGAGGGCCACAGACTCCATCCCCTGCCCCAAGTGTGTGTTCAAACCCAAGCCTAGAGACTGGCAGAGCCCCCGCCCCGCACCTGCCCTCTATTATCACTTGGCCTCTGGGATGTCTCTGCTATCCTGCTGGGGTCCTGCACTTACAGGTCTGTCTTTGATAGACAATCAGCATTTCTGGGTGATCTGAGGATCATGAGACCTGCGGGTCACGTGACACGCCGTATTTCAGACTGCTGTTGTTGCTGTTTGGACTTCCCAAGTGATGCTAGTGGTAAAGAACCCGCCTGCCAATGCAGGAGACATGAGAGACGTGGGTTCAATCCCCGAGTCAGGAAGATTCCCTGGACGGCACGACGACCCACTCCAGCGTTCTTACCTGGAGAAGTTCCTCAGTCCATGGGGTCACAGGGAGTTGGACATGACCAGAGCAACTTAGCACGCACAGGGCCATTTGGTCGCTAGGTCGTGTCTGACCTTTTGTGACCCCATGGACTGTAGCCCGCCAGGCTCCTCTGTCCATTGGATTTTCCAGGCAAGAACACTGGAATGGGTTGTCATTTCCTTCTTCAGGGGATCTAAAGCTCAGCACGCTTTAAATAAGGACATGTTGGACCAACACAGTAAGTGATGTGGGGTCTGAGTTCCCTAGAACTCCTGGTTTGCCCCTGGCTCTGGACTGCCGCCTCTTCAGTCTGACTTACCCAGCAGGCAGTGAGCTCAGCAGGGGGCGGGGGGCGGGGAACAAGGGCTGCACCCCACTGGCCTCTGTGCTCCTCCCCATCCCCGCTGGCCCGGCCCAACACAGAGCAGATGCTCCCCAGAGTCCCGATGGACGGGCTGGAAGTGCAGGCGGGGGCTGGAGGGGGAATCTCCCAAACATCCAGCCGAGGCCTCTGGGCTTCATCTGACAGGAGGAGAGGCGCCAGTGGAGGGGATGAGGTGGAAAGCAGCGGGGCAGCTGCCCAGCTGGATGGAGCTTCTGAGACCCCCAGGACCAGCCGGGCAACAGAACTGAGGCAGCTGCACCTGCAGGGTCCCGCCTCTCCCGAGCAGCCGGCTATCACAGCGCAGCTTAAAGAAGCCGACGCTGAAGTGTGTAGAGAGAGAGTACTAGACGGACTGTGTGCGGCTCTTCTTCCAAACCTATACAGAAAGGCACATCATTCACTTGAGTGGCTGTGGCTTGGGAACAATGAGAGACGCATTCACAAATGAGCCTACTTCTCTCCAGGGCAAAGACTGCGGGCTGCCCGGGAAGGGTCAGGGCTCAGAACTGACAACGAGCCGGCTTCCGGCGCCTCCTGAGCTGTCATGGTGACGCTGCCAACTGGAAATGGCTGACACCCGTCAGGCCTGTCCCCAGGTTCTCCTAGTGGACGTGGCGACACGTGTCAGAGAAGAGTGAGCACAGGTGCCAGCCCGGGCCACCCCACCCGGTGCCACCTGGAGCTCCGCCTAAGCCACACCCTGGCGGGATCCCAGGACATCAGCACCACCACGCTCACGGCTCTGGGGGGAGACAGTCGGCAAGTCAAGCCTCAATCGCTGTTGTTTTATATGTGCTCTTTACAAAACCCCCATGCAGGGACGCTCCCGAGGCCCACCAAGAAGCAAAGGGCTGTCTGCCCTGCACTAGCTTTCCTACAGCGAAAGCAATGGCACCCCACTCCAGTGCTCTTGCCTGGAGAATCCCAGGGACGGGGGAGCCTGGTGGGCTGCCGTCTATGGGGTCGCGCAGAGTCGGACGCGACTGACGCAACTCAGCAGCAGCAGCTCTCCTCCGCCTGCGGAGGGGCCTGAGTGCCCGTGTCCGCCCTGTGCTCGCCTCGCCCTCCTGGCTGCCGGCCTGTGGCCTGGCTCAGGTCACCTCTCCACAACCATCACTGGGTCTGGTTGGGCACTGCTAGTCCTCTAACTAGTCCTAGTTCTGGGTGTTCACTGGAAGGACTTACGCTGACGCTGAAGCTCCAACACCCTGGCCACCTGATGCAGAGCGGACTCATTTGAAAAGACCCTGATGCTGGGAAAGACTGAGGGCAGGAGGAGAAGGGGACGACAGAGGATGAGATGGTTGGATGGCATCACTGACTCCATGGACATGGGTTTGGGTGAACTCTGGGAGCTGGTGATGGACAGGGAGGCCTGGCGTGCTGCGATCCATGGGGTCACAAAGAGTCAGACACGACTGAGCGGCGGAACTGAACTGAACTAAGTCTTTTAACCACTGCCTCTTATGGCTCAAAACTAAGCTGGCAGGACTCCCCTGGTGTCCAGCGGCTAAGCCTCCATGCTCCCAACACAGGGGGCCTGGGCTCGATCTCCGGTCAGGGAACTAGACCTCACAACGGCAGCTAAGAGTTTACATGATGCAGCTAAAGATCCCGTACGCTGCAAATAAATGATCCCGGCACAGCCAAACAAGTAATTAAAAAATAAACCAAAAAACCCCAACACCGTGTTGTTGGAACTCTCTAGAACAATCCCCCGAGGGGTCCAAGGAAGGTTCGTGTGAGTAACGGGGACTTTCTGCCTTCGACCCTGGGGCTCTGGTCTTCCCTCCTCCCCTGCTGGGACTCCGTGACGTTCCAAGCCGAAAAGCCGGCAGGATGGATCCCCAGGAAGGTATGAGATTCTTGTGTTAATAAAGGTGCCAACGCCACAGAACAGACTCAGCACTTCAATACNCCCCCATGCAGGGATGCTCCCGAGGCCCACCGAGAAGCAAAGGGCTGTCTGCCCTGCACTAGCTTTCCTACAGCGAAAGCAATGGCACCCCACTCCAGTGCTCTTGCCTGGAGAATCCCAGGGACGGGGGAGCCTGGTGGGCTGCCGTCTATGGGGTCGCGCAGAGTCGGACGCGACTGACGCAACTCAGCAGCAGCAGCTCTCCTCCGCCTGCGGAGGGGCCTGAGTGCCCATGTCCGCCCTGTGCTCGCCTCGCCCTCCTGGCTGCCGGCCTGTGGCCTGGCTCAGGTCACCTCTCCACAACCATCACTGGGTCTGGTTGGGCACTGCTAGTCCTCTAACTAGTCCTAGTCCTGGGTGTTCACTGGAAGGACTTACGCTGACGCTGAAGCTCCAACACCCTGGCCACCTGATGCAGAGCGGACTCATTTGAAAAGACCCTGATGCTGGGAAAGACTGAGGGCAGGAGGAGAAGGGGACGACAGAGGATGAGATGGTTGGATGGCATCACTGACTCCATGGACATGGGTTTGGGTGAACTCTGGGAGCTGGTGATGGACAGGGAGGCCTGGCGTGCTGCGATCCATGGGGTCACAAAGAGTCAGACACGACTGAGCGGCGGAACTGAACTGAACTAAGTCTTTTAACCACAGCCTCTTATGGCTCAAAAGTAAGCTGGCAGGACTCCCCTGGTGTCCAGCGGCTAAGCCTCCATGCTCCCAACACAGGGGGCCTGGGCTCGATCTCCGGTCAGGGAACTAGACCTCACAACGGCAGCTAAGAGTTTACATGATGCAGCTAAAGATCCCATACGCTGCAAATAAATGATCCTGGCACAGCCAAACAAGTAATTAAAAAACCAAAAAACCCCAACACCATGTTGTTGGAACTCTCTAGAACAATCCCCCGAGGGGCCCAAGGAAGGTTCGTGTGAGTAACGGGGACTTTCTGCCTTCGACCCTGGGGCTCTGGTCTTCCCTCCTCCCCTGCTGGGACTCCGTGACGTTCCAAGCCGAAAAGCCGGCAGGATGGATCCCCAGGAAGGTATGAGGTTCTTGTGTTAATAAAGGTGCCAACGCCACAGAACAGACTCAGCACTTCAATACCTTGAATAAAAATTGGTGTGTTCTGCAGCCTGAAACAACGTTACGCAGTCGTGGCTTCCACAAAGTACACGATTTCCTGTTTCCTTGTGAGTTTTCTGGGTCACATATATTTCCTCACCGAGTCTACACTTCTGCTTCAACAGTTAGAAGAGTCTTTCGGTATCATTTTTCCTGGAATAATTTGTTATCCATCATTTTTATGGCAGCATTAAATTTTAAGAGAGAATTGAGAGGGATAGAAAATCTATCGCATATTTCCAGCCCCCAAAGAAAGCCTTTAATAAATTTAGAACTTTTCGGTGTTACATTGTGATCTGATCCCAGGAGCAGGAAGCTGCCTGGGCCATCTGTCCTTCCTGCAGGGCTGTGGGTCTGTCTGCAGCAGAGGACCGCCCCCTGACCCCCAGCTGGCAGAGAAGAGCCTGGCCTGCGGACGCAGGCCGCAAGAGCAGCTCAAGAGGCACAGAGCCTGGGGGCGGCGGCGTCACCCTCCCCTGAAGCCAGGCCTGGCAGGTGTTCACCCGCGAGCACTACAGGACACCAGGCAAAGCGGTCCCCTCCACTTCTCCCTGCAGCCCTCGGCGACACCGGCGTGCCAGGCTGTGTGTATGTGTGTGGGCACAGAGCCCAGCCCAGGGGCCCCACCCTCCAGGGCTCCCTGGCTAGTGTGGGCAGGTGTGAAGACAGGGACCCCATGAACCAGCAGGGGTACTAAATGGGCCCAGCAAAGCACTGTGGGTGAAGTTTCCATCTGAAACCAGGTGGAAAACGCCACTCTGCTGAGCCAACTTGAAGGTCACTTCCAGCTGAGTGTGGAATGGGGCACTGCACTCCTGGAGCCAGGAAGGCCCTGCGGGGACGCTCCGGGGACTGTTTCAGGATCACACAGGAGCCGCAGGCTGGGAAGCAGGGAAGGAGACAGAGGCCGGACGTCCCTCCAGGCAGCTGCACAGCCTCCCTTCCCTGCACTCCCCCAGCCCCTCCCCAGCCTCCCGGGCTCTGCCCCGACTTCCCTCCAGTTCCCAGAGCTCAGGCATGTCCCCTCAGCCCATGTCCCCACCCCAGCAGACCCTCCACGAACAAGCACACTTCTGTGCACACACGCAGAGGGTCTCTGAACACCCACGCTGCCCCCATGCACCCGGAAACGAGAGGCTTCCTACAGTAAGGCTCTTAAAGCCCGGGGGCAGGACGTGACTCCAGCCCTAAACTGAGCGCATCATCTGCAATCTGAAGAGGCAGCAGGCCTCCGGGGAGGGAGCCTGAGCCCAGCCAAACGTGCTTCTCATCAGAGCCTCCCCCCCCCCCACCGCCCGCACCAGCCTGACTCACCGGGAGGCCGCACAGAGGGAAGATTGATGTCCACATCATATGGCTCTCCGGACAGGGAGATTCAAATGAGGAAATAACTTTTATTTATTAGGACTCACCAGTTTGTTTTCCTCTTTCCCAAAACTTCGGCAAACCGCAGCCATAAAGCATCAGCAAGTGTTTCTGGGCTGACAGATCGCATCACAGGGGGATGAACAGACAGAGCTCCGTTCAAAAGGAAAGAACGGGAGGGGCAGGCGCTCCCCTTTCCCTCTGGCCGTGGGCTAAGCGTTCCCCCTTTAATTCTCACGGTGAAGGCCAAGAGCAACGGCAGGGTGCAGGGAAGCCCGCTGGGGGCAGGCCTTCGAGAAAGACAGGTGCCCTGCAGGTCACGCGGCGCGGGGAGGAGAGAGGGCCGGCACCAAATGGCAGCAGAGTGTTGGGACCAAACAGAAGCCATGACAGGCTTCAAGGACTAGGGCAGGCCTGAGTTTCGGTTTACGGGAAAGCCAAGTCACTGTTCTGGGAGATAAGGTCATAATAAAAAAATGCAAAATTCTCGCCGGTGGCAGAACTCAACCAATAAATATATTCCCCATAGCCTGGCCTGAACCAATCAGGAGAAAGATGGAAATCCCCTAAGAAAACCCGCGCGCGCACATAGACTAACCAATCACTGTCTGCCAACTCTTCTATCGCAACATTTGAACAGATCTAAATGTATAAATACTGCTGTAATCCAGACTTCGGGGCTCTTGTCAGATTCTACTGTGCTGGATGAGACCTGAGCCCTAGCTCAAGCTAGCAATAAAACCCCTTTGTGCTTTTGCATTACTGTGGATGTCTTTTTCTCTCAGTTTTGGGGATCCGGACCTCAGGCATAACATTTGGGGGCTCGTCCGGGATCCCTTTAACCGGGAAGAATAACACCCTCCTGGTAGAAGGGGTTTCCTCACTTAGAGGAAAGGTATCCGAACACCGGTGTCAGGTCTGGTTAAGGGTGAACTAATCGCCCTAGCCAGCATAAGGCCAAGGCCCAGCGAGCCAGCTGGAAGGCAGCTGGCTCTGTGGGGAAGAGAGCTCCTCTCTTGATCCCGAATCTGGTGGGCAGTGGACGCCCTTCGGTAAGGTAACCTCGAGGGAATCGCCCTAGCCAGTGTAAGGCCGAGGCCCAGTGAGCGTGCTGGAAGGCAGCTGGCTCTGTGGGGAAGGTTCGGGGGGCCCTAGGGAGACCTAGTACTGTGTTCTCGGCCGATGTTTGTTTGCCCTCTGTTCGTCGCATCTTTGTGTGTGCCGGCATTGTCTCTGCCCTCTTTGTGTTCATTTTTTCTCCTGTGTTAGGTTCGATCATCATGGGACAAACGACTTCCACTCCCCTGTCCCTTATGACTGACCATTTTTCTGATTTTAAATCTAGGGCACAGGATTTGTCGGTACTGGTAAAGAAGAACAAATTAGTAACTTTTTGCTCCTCTGAATGGCCTACTTTTAAGGTCGGATGGCTGCAGGAGGGGGACCTTCAACCTGGCCACCATCCGAGATCAGACACCCTACATCCTAGTCTGGCAAGATTTGGTGGAAAACCCACCAGCCTGGCTGAAGCCTTTTATTTCCCCCTCCCTTACCTCACAGGTTCCGCAGGTACTTGTCATGGAGACTCCCAAAAAGGAAGAACACAGAGATCGCGGCGGTCGGGCAGGGCGGTATTTCAAGAGTCCTAGCTATATCCAAACTTAATTGACTTGGACACCGAACTCTCACCCCCTCCCTATGTACTGCCACCTTTGCCCCCCACCCCAGGTACCACAGATATCGTCCGGAGAGGCGGGAAGGGGGACAGAACCCTCGGCCCCACACCAAGAAGGGGGCCCTGCCCGAGGG
>SJYT01049725.1:0-79851 GCA_006410635.1 Cephalophus harveyi
GGTCAGAAAAGATGCTTTGAATGATTTCAATTTTTTTGAATTTACCAAAGCTAGATTTATGGCCCAGGATGTGATCTATCCTGGAGAAGGTTACGTGAGCACATGAGAAAAAGGTGAAATTCATTGTTTGAGGGTGAAATGTCCTGTAGATATCAATTAGGTCTAACTGATCTATTTCTGTTTACGGCATGCAGGATCCTCAGCTGCAGCTTGTGAAATCTAGTTCCCCAACCAGGGATTGGACCTGGTCCCCTACATTGGGAACATTTAGCCTCTGGACCACCAGGGAAGTCCTAGGCCTTCTCCTTAGCATTCCTGGTCATGTAGTTGAACTTATAGTATTACATCCACTAGAGTATGTTTAGTAGTGTCTTCAGAGAAAGTAAGTTGCAAAGAATAATCTCCCCCTAGACTGACCCAAAATCACTGCTCTACAAAGCTCTTTCTGATCTGTATTGCTCTTCTATTTATCTTGCTATTTTCTGTCAATTCCTATGGCTATTAATGCATTAGAATATACTATTTATAAACTTGTTCTATACATAATCATCTGGTTATATATCTCTGCAAGATACTCTTACACAGTAAAGCACAAGTTTTGGGGACCACAATGTATCTCCTTTATTTATTTATTTTTTGATAGTTTTAGTGGCAAATCATAGTGAGATGTGACGGTATGAGGACACAGCATCATTGAAGAATCTGCCACCCGGGGTCTCCTGACTTAGAGCCTTGGAGGAGAGAAACGGCAGCCTCCTGGTGGAGGAGGTTGCAGGGAGCTTTGCTGACAGAGGAAGTCGCCACACTCACAGACACGGCGTTGTGGCATCCTCCAGATCACAGTCATCTCATTATTGTGGAATGTCCCTCCCTGCCAAGCACCAAACACTATAGCAGCTGAAATTTTCACATCAGGAGGATCAAGGTCCCCCACAGAAGAGGGAGGCAGGGCCAGGGTTTGATGCAGGCTTTTGACACTTCAAATTGGGCAAAGGTTTTGGTTTCAGCAACACGGCTGAAAACCACATTTTCCACGGTCTGCCTGAACTTTGACTCAGAGCCTAAATAGCTGGCAGAGGTGTGGCTGGCTCTGAGGTTTCTCTTGGCAGTAGCTCCACTAACCACTGGGCCAGCAGCCTGTCATCCTTTTAGGTGTAGAGTTTCAGGCCTGGGGTGAGGAATCACCAGAAACCCCTCTCGTTTTCTCTGGGTCAGAGTACAGGGGTGGTTCTCAAAGTGGAGTCCCCTGACCAACTGGAGCAGAATCATGTGGGAATCTGTTCAAAATGCAAGTTCTCAGGTTCCATCCCAGACCCGCTGAGCCAGAAACTCTGGTGATAGGCCCAGCAAGATGAGCTTTATCAAGTGCTGCAGGGGACTCGGAAGCACCCTGGACTTGAGAACCACTGTGTGCATGCATGCTGAGTCACTTCAGTTGTGTCCAACTCTTTGCAGCCTCATGGACTGTAGCCCGCCAGCCTCCTCTGTCCATGGGGTTCTCTAAGCAAGAATAATGGAGTAGGTAGGCATTCCCTTCTCCAGGAGATCTTCCCAATCCAATGATTGAACCTGGGTCTCCTGAATTGCAGGCAGATTCTTTACCATCTAAGCCAGCCACCAGGGAAGCCCAAGCAATTCAAGGCAAACCTCTCTTCACTCTGCTTCACTGTACTGTGCTTTGCAGATACTTCAGTGTTTGCCAGTTGAAAGTACAAACTGAACCTTGCATTGATGAAGTCTATGAGCACCATTTTCCAACAGTATTTGTTGACTTAGTATCTCTGTCACATTGTAATAATTCTCATAGAATTTCAAATTTCTTAAAATCCTTATTACATTAAAATGATCTGTGATCAGTGATCTTTAATGTTCCTGTTGTAATTCTTTTGGGGTGTCATAAATTGAACCATATGGTGAACAGAATAAATGTGTGTGTTCTAACTGATCCCCTAACCAGCCATTACCTCGCCTTTGGCTCTTTATGCAAGTCTCACAATTTCCTCAGACACAATAATATTGAAATCAGGCCAGTTAATAACCCTACAGTGGCCTGTAAGCATTCATGTGAAACAAAGAGTCACATTCCTCTCACTTTAAATCCAAAGTTAGAAATGATTAAGCTCAGTGAGGAAGGCATATAAAACCCTAGATGGGCCAAAATCAGGCCTCTTTCACCAGACAGCCAAGTTGTGAAAGCAAAGGAAAAGATCTTGAATGAAACCAAAAGTGCCACTCCAGTGTACAGTGAATAATCAGAAAGCAAAATAGCCTTATTGCTGATACAGAGAAAGTTTGAGTGGTCCAGATAGATCAAACCAGCTAACACATTCCCTTAAGCCAAAGGTAATCCAGAGCAAGGCTCTAACTCTCTTCATTTCTATGAAGTCTGAGAGAGGTGAGGAAATTGCAGAGTGAAAGCAAGAAGCTGTGTGTGCATGCTTAGCTGCTCAGTCATGTCCAACTCTTTGCGACCATATGGACGATAGCTCGCCAGGCTCCTCCGTCCATGGGATTCTCCAGGAAGCTTGGTGTGCTGCAGTCCAAGGGGTCTCAAAGAGTCAGACAGGACTGAGCGACAGAACTGAACTGATAGCTGTCATAAATTGTGATTCTTCTGATGAATCTGGTAAAGTCATCTGAAAACTTTATGGAAAACATTCACCATTCTAGATGTAATTAAGGACATTCATGAGTAAAGGGAAGAGGTTAAAATATCCATATTAAAGGAGTTTGAAAGAAGTTGATTCCCACCCTCATGGATGACTTGAGGGGTTCAAAACTTTTGTGGAGGAAGTGACTGCAGATGCTATAGAAATAGCAAAAGAACTAGACTTAAAAGCAAAGCCTGATCTGACTGAACTTCTGCAATCTCATGGTAAAACTTTAATGGATGAACAGTTGATTCTTATTGATGAATAAAGAAAGTTTTGCTTTAGTTTTTTTTTAAGATGGAATCATCTCCTGATGAAACCGCTGTGAAGATTGTTGAAATGACAGCAAAAGATTTAGAGTATTACATAAACTGATTGCTAATCAAGGCAGGGTAGTCTCTGCTCTGTGTGTGTGTGTGTGTGTGTTGTGTGTAAGTGCCCGTGTATGTATGTGAATTTTATTTTAACGAGGGAGATGTTAGAGAGAAAGTACACAAGAAAAAATGCACCACAACGGTTATTCTGGTTGTCTCCAGGCCCTCCAACTGCAGGACTCATTTTTCTTGTATTTGCATGTTTGAAAATTTCCCTTTCAGAATTAGGAAAAGCAAATGTGATGTAAACTTTAAAATAAAAATGTATCCAGAGGGATTTGTCTTACAGAAGGCAGGTGATTCTGCCAACACAAAACCCACGTCACTCTTGGTTGAATGTCCTCTTAGCAGGCACGAAGGTTCACATTCAGAGATAATTACATACTTGTAAGGCTAAATGCCTTTCTTTCATCCCGAACTCAGATGTTCAGGAGCAATAGCAGAGGTTGCAAGGCCTCCCCAGCTCAGCACATAGGCTATTCCGGGCTTTCTTAGGATCTGTAACTGGGCAAGGCAGATTTTAGAATACACTCACATTTTCTAAACCCTCCTGAGGTGCCAAGCCCTGAGCTAAGTGTTTTACATATGATTTTCATTTAATTGTCACCACAAACTAAAGGCTTCCCTAGTGACTAAGACGGTAAAAAATTTGTCTGCAGAGCAGGAGACCAAGATTCGATCCCTGGATCAGGAAGATCCCCTGGAGAAGGGAATGGCTACCCACTCTAGTATTCTTGCCTGGAGAACTCTATGGACAGTGGAGACTTGAGAGCTGCAGTCTATGGGGTCACAAAAGAGCCAGACACGACCGAGCAACTAACACACAGACAAACTAAGGGGACAAATATCATTGTTTTCTTCCACTGAAAAATAAAACAGAGGTTCAGAAGGCCAGAGTGATCTGGGGGATGTCACACAGCGGTCTGAATCCAGGTCTGTTCTGACCCAGACAACCTTCTCTCCCCTGGACTGACTTTATGGAGTAGGACAATTTCTTGCGACCTTCTTGTGACCTTCTTCTTCATTTTCACATCATCTTCAAGGCCTGTCTCTCTGCGGAGCTTTGCGATAGTGGAAACACTTGTTTTAGATTAAGACAAGACTACTTCTCTGAGTACTGTCCTTGAGCATGAGGGTCAAGAGATTTACCAGATGGCTGAACATATCTGTGTGGCTAGGAGTTCTGTCAGTGCATGGCTCAGAAGGATGCTGATGTTTTGCAGGTTTTATCTCTATTAAAGTCAACATGTTTGGCTCTTGTTTGAATTTTCATCCATGGTCAAGTTTCCAAAAGGAGTTTTCACCTAGTGATAATCGGTAACCCTGCAATCTTGCTCTCCTGTGTTTTTGACTAAGACCCTGTCTTCACATTAGGCTTCCCGACCTGGAGCCTAATGTGAAGACATGCCTCCCTCATCTTCCCGCTGGTTTCATGGTGCTCACATCTTCCTCCCTGACACCGGAGCATCTGCTTGAGGCAGAGACTGTCCACCTGAGTCCACTGCTCAGTTCTGACCAGGTCAGGATTCTGTGTCTCAGAGGGGCTGTGCGCCTGAGGACATTTCCATGGAGGAGCTGGAGACTGCTGAGAAAGGGCTAGATGAAGAGGAGTCAAGCAGAGAAGTGTTCTATCTAGATTCTCTCTCTGGCCATCAGGAGGAAAAGTGACAGAAGCAACTGCTGTCTAATTTTGTTCGGATCTTGCTGCATCCATGCATTGCGACAGCCCTGAACAGACACAGGAGAATGCACACAGCTGGGTCCAGAGCTGGTCCTCCTCAGTGAGAGGGACAGGAAGGGCTTGATGGAAGCCTTTCCAGTGCTGACCAGGAGGTCCAGGGTGGAGCCTGGGCATCTGCCTTTCCAACAAACTCCCAGGCGCTGCAGCCACACAGTTTCTGTGCATAGTTGAGCCCTGAGTTCATAGAGCATCCCAAAGTCGATTATGGAGATGAGGGTGGTGAGTTCATAGTGGTCCTTATCCTACTGGGGCTGCCTTCCATCCCACCCTCCATGGAGGCCGAGAATCCCTGAAGCTCTTCTGTACTGGCCTTTCACCAGCCCCTTCGTCCTGAATGTAGGTCTCCCTTCTTTCACACATCGCCCAAAGCCTGCTTGTGGATCACTCAGCTCTCTGTACCTGGAGCTATGAGTCTGAGGCTCCTCTGGAGCCCCCTCGGATTGCATTCACACCTTACTGCTATAACACGGATGCAGTCTCTGCTTCTTTCCTCATTTCCATCAATCCAATCCAATCTGTGTTCTATTTCCCAAGATACCTCAAACTATCTGGCCCACTGCTGGCTCCTTTCCTTATTTTGAAGCAGTTTCATGTTTTCTGCCAATTTGATGAGTATTTGAGGAAGAAGTTACAATGTTCAGGCCACTTTCATGATCCAGAAACCTGGGCCATTTTCAAAGGCTCTGCTGTGGTTCTTAAATATTATGCTGAATCAACAAAGAACATGTTGCCAAACTGAAAATCTTGTGCAGTTGGCTGCTTCTCTACCATGGCTCAGAACTAGGGTACACAATAAAATGATAAGACATATAGAATATTTTTATATCTTTTTTTTTTTCATCAAAGCATAACATACATTTAGAAAAGTTGGACAAAACTGGCAGGACTCAACTGTAGAATTTCATAAACTGAACACTCTCATGTATTTAACTAGCACCCAAATCAAGAAATCAACCCTGAATATTCATTGGAAGGACTGATGCTGAAGCTGAAGCTCCAATACTTTGGCCCCCTGACACTCATTTTCCAATGAGCCAACTCATTGGAAAAGACCCTGATGCTGGGAAAGACTGATGGTAGGAAGGGAAGGTGGAGCAGAGGATGAGATGGTTGGATGGCATCACCGACTCAACAGACATGAGTGTGAGCAAACTCTGGTGAAGGACAGGGAAGCCTGGTGTGCTGCAGTTCGTGGGGTCACAGAGTTGGACACGACTGAACAACAGAACAGCAACAACAAAAGCAAAATCAAGAAATAAACTATTAAATAGGAAATCTAAAGGCGGCCCTGTCCTGTGCCTTCTTCTACTTCTTCCCTTCCCGCAAAGGTAACATTTATCTTCATGACACAGATCAGTGTATTGATGTAAATAGAGTCAAACAATATGGGCTCTTCTGGGTTTGGCTTCTTTTGCAAACCATTATCTTTGTAAGACACACCCATTTCACATGCAAATTTGTTCATTCTCATTCCTGTATGGCATTTAAGGTACAAATCAATCATATTTTATCTCTTTTTTTAAATGGCTTTATTGAGATATAATTCACATACCATATGATTCATCCATTTAAAATATATGATTTGATATTTTTAGTATATTCACAGGGTCGTGGAACCATCACTAGAATCTAATTTTAGAACATTTTTGTTATCACTGAAAGAAACTCAGAAACCGTTACTACTCACTCCTCATTTTCCCCCATGTACTCCTCTTACACCCTGCCCTCAGCTATCACTACTCTGCTTTCTGTCTGTAGATTTGCCTATTCAAGATTATATAGAGATGGTATCATACAATATGTGATGTTTTGTGATGGGCTTTTTTCACTTAATGATGTCAAAGATGATTGTTGAATGTATCAATTCTTCCTTTTTATCATTGAATAATATTCCATGGTATGGATATATCATTTTTATTTATTTATTCATTGGTAAGTGAACATTTGGGTTGTTTCTAAACCTGGATTTATTAGCTTAATAATAGATTGTCAGTGGATCCCTCAGATTTCCTATTTATAATATCATGTCAACTGAGGGGAAAAAAATGTGACTTCTTTTCTGATCTAGATGCCTGTTTTTTAAAAAAAGACTTTAATTGTCTTGTCTAGAACTTATAGTACAATGTAAAACAGAAATTGCAAGAATGAACATCCTTGTCTTATTCCTGATCTTTAAATTTAGGTTATTACACTTTTCAGCTTTAATTGCTGATATTATCAAAATACTTTTCAAAGAAGCTGTATCTATTATACTCCCAATGTAGTCGACTTATCAATATTTTCATAGGTAGTATTTTAGTGAAGTTAAACAGCTTGAAAATATTAGATGCTCAGCTGTAAATCAAAATCCAGAAAGTGAATAAAATACTATACTTCTATTTTTTAACATAGTCTATATTGAAAGCAAAAAATAAAAAGGTTCTTACAGTTTCTGCATACAGATTCAGTTCAGTTTTAGTCACTCATTCATGTCCGACTTTGTGTGACCCCATGGACTGCAGCACACCAGGCCTCCCTGTCCATCACCAACTCCCAGATCTTACTCAAACTCATATCCATTGAGTCAGTGATGCCATCCAACCATCTCATCTTCTGTCATCCCCTTCTTCTCCTGCTTCAATCTTTCTCAGCATCAAGGTCTTTTCAAATGAGTCAGTTCTTCACATCAGGTGGCCAAAATATTGGATCTTCAGCATCAGTCCTTCCAATGAATATTCAGGACTGATTTCCTTTAGGATGGACTGGTTGGATCTCCTTGCAGTCCAAGGGACTCTCAAGAGTCTCCAACATCACAGTTCAAAAGCATCAGTTCTATGTACAGATACTTATTGACATATATCAAACAGAGCCAAATAAATCCCCTTGAAAATTCAGTTGATGATAAAAACTATATATTTATTGAACACTTACCTGCAGAGTTGTCCTGGCCTCACCTCACCATTTTTGCATCACTGAAGTATTTATTTAAAAAGAGCTGCCACATCTCTCTCCCACGGGCTCAGGTCAGTTGTCCTGGGCTCTCAAGCTTCTTCCAGGTCCTCTTCACTTTCTTCCACATTATTTCCTCCTTCCAGATTCTAAAAATTTGGCTTTTCATGTCTGAGCTATTTTTTTCTTCGGAGATGACAAGATCCACTTCCTCAGTTCTAACTCTTGGAGCTTCTGAGACATATATTAACATTCTGGTTCTTCCCACTCCTTGCTGTTATCAGTAGAGAGTACTGTGGTTGATTCTCCAATACCTATTCTTGTACTTTGTTGATGCAAAGTAAGTTGGAGAACTGAAGTCAGATCAAGCTGTAGGAATGATTGTTCTAAGAGTAATTGCATTGCCTTTGGCAATTAATTAATTCATATTGGGTATATGACAAAATTTGGGCTAATGAATTATGAAAAAGAGGTTGCTAGAGGCTTTTTGAGAAAGTCTACAGTCTCTATCTTTTTTTCTATCTCTGTCTCTCTCTCTCTACCACTGGATGTGAACAAAACAAAAGAACACTGAGTGTTACTAGCAGCCCTGTTTAGAATGCAGTGGGTTGTGGGTTTGGGGTAAAGTCAATAACATGGACAGCAGACCAGGGTGGCAAAAAACTTGAGCCTTATTTGCAGTTGATAAAAACATTAACATCCTACCCTAAAGTTTCTCTTCTCTCTGAAATTAGTTATTTGATATAAAAATTGTCTTACTGTTTCATCCGATATGAACTGTCTTCTTATTGACTACAGCCAAAAGAATCTTCAAAGATTAGTTAACTTAGTTCTGCTCATTTTTTTTCCCACAAGTGGAAAAGAAATAATGGTTTCCTCATAGAAATGTTGTGAAAATTTCATTACATTTTACAGGGGAATCACTCACTGAAATAGCTGGTGCACAGTAGGTACATGTTAATTTTTGTTATATGAATGAATGAGGGGATGCATGAAAAATGCTGTTTTGTCAGAAAGAGAGGTAGAAATTCTGTTGGAACGTAATCTCAAAAGGTCAGGGGTCCTTCATATTCCAAGCATCTAGAACACTACATAATGCAAATCAAGCGCTGACCATGTATATTGTGGTTTCTAAGCTTGTAAAATCAAGAATGAAGGGAAGTTTATGGATTCACCAAGTTCTAATGAGCACCAACTGTGTGGATGCAGTGATAGAGGAGAGTACGAAAAATGCTGTTTTGTCAGAAAGAGAGGCAGAAATTCTGTTGGAACGTAATCTCAAAAGGTCAGGGGTCCTTCATGTATTCCAAGCATCTAGAACACTACATAATGCAAATCAAGCGCTGACCATGTATATTGTGGTTTCTAATCAAGAATGAAGGGAAGTTTATGGATTCACCAAGTTCTAATGAGCACCAACTGTGTGGATGCAGTGATAGAGGAGAGTCCTCACAAGCTTGATCTAAGCAGGTAAAGGTGGAGCAGACAATAAGTCAGCAGGGTAGCGTACAGTACAGAGTCACACAGGGAGCAGAGAGTATGAAGGAGGAAAAGCCACACCATGCCCGAGGGACTGAGGAAGACAGCACAGGCGTGAGACCAGAAGGATGAACTGGACAAGAAGATGGAAGCGGAGGCTTTTGTGAACTTCAGGCAGAGATGCCACATAGCCACAATATCTGCTGGGTGGTTGTTGAATTGATGAGTTCCAAAGATGATTCAAGCCGGCCTGAGGAGGGGCAGGAGGTGAAGAATGACAACGGACTCACTAAAGGCAAGGTCAGGAATTGCAAGCCAGCAACTTAGCTTTTCTCCTGTCAGAAATGTGGGAGGTTTTGAATAATTCCATAAATTCTCTGATGATCCGATCCACAGAAGCACATCTTTCTGGATTCTGCAGGCTCTTCCTGGGTGTGGGATCTTCGAGGAATGATTAGGGATCAGTCTGAAGTAGTGCAAAATCAAAGCAAACTTGAACCCTCAACTTCGGTCTCAAAAAGAGGAGGAATTGAATCTTCTGTGGGTGAAGAAAAGAGCCAGAGGTGCCTTTTCCTTTCAGATGCACCAGTTGGATTAGAATGGGCTTCCCTGGTGGCTCAGATGGTCAAGAATCTTCTTGCAACACTGGAGATCTGGGTTCTATCCCTGGGTTCGGAAGATACCCTGGAGAAGGGAATGGGAACTCACTCCAGTATTCTTGCCTGGAGAATTCCTTGGACAGAGGATCCTGGCAAACTATAGTCCATGGGGGCACAAAGAGTTGGACATGACTGAGTGACTAGCACACACAGCTGGCTTAGATAGTCCAGTTTGGCTTTCCAGATATGAAATGCTAGTATTGCTTTATAAGTTTTCATTAGAGCCACATGCCTGCCTAACTAAACTTTGAATTTCTCTTAAAAAGGGGGAGGTTATTTTTAAATTATCCTAATCCCCCTCTCTCTTAGCATAGAGCAGTGACTCCACTGAAAGTTGGTGCTTATTAAATTACTGATGAAGTAACACATGAGAAACTGGAAAGATGGAGCATTAACTTTCTAATGATTATTACCATATTTGGTGTGCCATTTATATTAATTTACTGTCAAGACTTAGGAAATGCAAAGGTATGGTGTCACTCATGTGAAATGCTATTGTTAGACATGTATGTTGTTGATAGACATTTATGCTAAAACAGACATTACTGTTTGATTCAGAACAATGTCTGGCTTTATTAAAATTGTCCATTACATTGTGCATGTGTGCTAAGTAGCTTCAGTTTTGTCCAAGCAGAGAGTATGAAGGAGGAAAAGCCACACCATGCCCGAGGGACTGAGGAAGACAGCACAGGCGTGAGACCAGAAGGATGAACTGGACAAGAAGATGGAAGCGGAGGCTTTTGTGAACTTCAGGCAGAGATGCCACCTAGCCACAATATCTGCTGGGTGGTTGTTGAATTGATGAGTTCCAAAGATGATTCAAGCCGGCCTGAGGAGGGGCAGGAGGTGAAGAATGACAACGGACTCACTAAAGGCAAGGTCAGGAATTGCAAGCCAGCAACTTAGCTTTTCTCCTGTCAGAAATGTGGGAGGTTTTGAATAATTCCATAAATTCTCTGATGATCCGATCCCCAGAAGCACATCTTTCTGGATTCTGCAGGCTCTTCCTGGGTGTGAGATCTTCGAGGAATGATTAGGGATCAGTCTGAAGTAGTGCAAAATCAAAGCAAACTTGAACCCTCAACTTCGGTCTCAAAAAGAGGAGGAATTGAATCTTCTGTGGGTGAAGAAAAGAGCCAGAGGTGCCTTTTCCTTTCAGATGCACCAGTTGGATTAGAATGGGCTTCCCTGGTGGCTCAGATGGTCAAGAATCTTCTTGCAACACTGGAGATCTGGGTTCTATCCCTGGGTTCGGAAGATACCCTGGAGAAGGGAATGGGAACTCACTCCAGTATTCTTGCCTGGAGAATTCCTTGGACAGAGGATCCTGGCAAACTATAGTCCATGGGGGCACAAAGAGTTGGACATGACTGAGTGACTAACACACACAGCTGGCTTAGATAGTCCAGTTTGGCTTTCCAGATATGAAATGCTAGTATTGCTTTATAAGTTTTCATTAGAGCCACATGCCTGCCTAACTAAACTTTGAATTTCTCTTAAAAAGGGGGAGGTTATTTTTAAATTATCCTAATCCCCCTCTCTCTTAGCATAGAGCAGTGACTCCACTGAAAGTTGGTGCTTATTAAATTACTGATGAAGTAACACATGAGAAACTGGAAAGATGGAGCATTAACTTTCTAATGATTATTACCATATTTGGTGTGCCATTTATATTAATTTACTGTCAAGACTTAGGAAATGCAAAGGTATGGTGTCACTCATGTGAAATGCTATTGTTAGACATGTATGTTGTTGATAGACATTTATGCTAAAACAGACATTACTGTTTGATTCAGAACAATGTCTGGCTTTATTAAAATTGTCCATTACATTGTGCATGTGTGCTAAGTAGCTTCAGTTTTGTCCAACTCTTTGTAACTCCACAGAATCTAGTTTACTGGGTTCCTCTATCCATGGGATTCTCCTGGTAAGAATATGGAGTGGGTTGCCATTTCCTTCTCCAAGGGATCTTCCCAGCCTAGGGATTGAACCCAGGTCTACTACAGTGGCAGGCAGATTCTTTACCACTAGCACTACCTGGAAAGCTCATTCATTAGTTTAGATGATACGAAATGGATAGTGAGCTCTTAAAGAGTAAACATCACATTTCCCAGAACCATTCAGAATGCCTGGCACATAATAGGTGCTGATTTTTTGTTTGTTTGTTCTTACTTAACAAGTAGAGTATTGAAGAGGTACCGAGCTGTGGCATCACCATAGACCTATGATAGAACCTTAGGGTAAATGCTGAGAGCTCTAAATGCCTAAGTGTTCAAACCTCTGCTTCCCAACTCTGCCCCCAGGATTCCTTGCATCCAGGGAGATAGTAAAAGTTGTCTAACCAAAAATGGCTGTCTTGTTGAATACTGAAGAAACATGAAGTGTGATATTTATGGGCTCCTTTCATGCTGAGTAAATAAATGAAGATATGTTATGGTCCACCCACCAGTGGACATTTATATCTCAGTTCTATGACTACAAATTAACTCTTAGCAACATCCTCACTGGAACCTTCTTGTGGAGTAATCTTATGGGATATAAAGATATTTGAGTTTGCCTCTAAGTTTGTCAGTTAAAAGTCATTCCAAGAATAAGAGAAAGAGGAGAAAGAATGGGAGGAGGGAGAACATGGCCAAATAGTTATCTGAGTAAAGGAAAGTCTTCCCGGTCTGGAGAGGATTGCAAAAAGGAATACTCCTTTAAGGAATGAACAGGACATGCTTAGACGGTAATCATCTATAGATTAGGTCTCCAGGTGAAGAGAATGAGGGCAGGGAGGCTGTGCTGGTAATTCAGGGGAAGGTTTCTAAAGCCCCCTGGGAAGAGAATGGATTCCCAAACCTATAGTATGTTAGAATGCTCTAAGCCCTGTTTTGGCCAGTCTTTCATTCACTTCCGAGCTCTGAATTTAGTGAATTTAAATGCACAAGGACTTTAGGCAGCTTTGAGCTGGGCTGAGCTGGGGCCGAGCTTAGGTTTTCATACTGGAAGTGTTTGCAGATACATTGCTGCTGCTGTTGCTGCTGCTGCTAAGTCACTTCAGACGTGTCCTACTCTGTGTGACCCCCATGGACAGCAGCCCACCAGGCTCCTCTGTCCCTGAGATTCTCCAGGCAAGACTACTGGAGTGAGTTGCCATTTCCTTCTCCACAGATACATTCAAGTATCTTAAAGAATAGACACATGAACTTCCGAGAGACCTGAATGGCTGTATCTCATCCAGTTAGGGTCCATCACCCTCAAGGAGCCCATGTAACTCAGTCTCTCATCTCCATGTAGACTGGTTTCCAAACCATCCAGGGCTGAGTCTCTTTAAAAGTCAGTTGGCATCAAAAGATAGAACTAAAACCTGCATCTTGGCACCTTTTCCATTTTTTCTCTGAATATTGATAACTCCTTGCTTATCCCCTGGGACCCCAGGAGATGAAGGAATGTCCTCACTGAACTTCCTTCCAGCATCCTTATTTTCTTGCCTGTCCATACCTGCTGAATTATTGTTTGTTTGTTTGTTTTTTCAGCCTCTCTGCACAGCTTGTGGGATCTCAGTTCTCAATCGGGACCTGATCCTGGGCCCCCTGCTGTGGAATCACCGAGTCCTAACCACTGGACCTCTGCAGAAGCCCTCACATTTGCTGTCTTCATTTTCCCCCAACACTTCCCTAAATTTACTCTTTACCTGTTACAAAGGGGAAAAGACACAAAAATAATATTTACAAAATAGTGTCTTTTTGTTAAATAGATGGTAATAAGTTCAGTCCAATAAATATTTATGAAGTCTTTACTAAGTGTCTGACTCCAGAAGAATTAAAAAAAAAAAAAAAATGACAAGGCACAGCCCCTGCATGAAGCCGAAAGTGGTAAGAACAAACATAGATAGACAACTAAAATAAGAACAAGAACTACAACGTTTCTAATGGGAGAGAAGCCATACATTTAGGCTGTGTTCCTCAAAGCTTGGCCCACAGATCTTCCGAATCAGAATCATCTGAATGTTTATGCAGCTAGATATTTTGGGGTCCACTCTAGGCTGCGCAAATCAGAATTTCTAGAAGCAGGACTCGGGGATCTGCATTCTTACAAAGAGAAGAACCGGACAGAACTGAACTTGCTGTTCTCAGAATCACCCACAAGAGTCAGAGATCTGTCTTGGAGACAGGAGAATTAAGGATGTTTCAGATTTCAAAAGGCATTCTTTGCAGAAGAAACAGCAAGGCAAAGGAGACATAAAAGGCCTTGGGGAACACATTAGAGAAGAATCCAATCAGTGAGGGCACAGGATGTGGGAAGAGGAACCACAGGTGATAAGCTGAAGCCTGAACTTTTGTCTCCTGTCGAAGTCAAGACCAGTGCCATTTGTTCGAAGACTTCTAAAGAGAAATTCCCACTTCCGTTCATTTTTGTTAAGCCTCTTATCTCATGAGGATATTTAATTTCTTTTCACTTACCTTGGTTTCCTGGCATGAATTTAATGAAAACAACTTAAGCCTTTTTTTTTTTTTGAAATCATATCAACCTTACTTAAATTCTGGCTCCATCACGTTTTAGCTCCGTGACCCTGTGCTAAGCAGCTGTCACCTGCAAGCCTCAGTGTGCCCCAACAAAGAGGTGTAATACCTAAGCCCTGTTGGGAACCTTTAGCAGGAGCAGGAGGGCACAGCAGAGGGAATGGGTCGCCAAGCATGCAGTCAGTGACAGGAAGTGTTCTGGGTGTAATGGGGCTCACAGGATGCTGGGAAACTGGTTTGCTTCTTCTTGACTTCTCCTGGGATTTAATAACTCATGCTTTGATTCTAATCTCTAGCTTCAGCTGTCTACCTGGCATATTTATGATCCCACACCATTTCACCTTGTGAAGCTCTTCTAAGGCGCGTCAGCCTGGGACCGCACTGCGGCCTTGTGTTAGGATGGCCGGGTGCCAAGGCAAATGTTTAGACTTGGCTGAGGCCTTGGTGTTCAGTTAGCGCTCGATGTTTTAAAGAAAATGCAAATCGGGGAGCTTTTTTTGGGAACAGAAGGGATGGATTCTCAGCCAGCGCCTCACGGCCACACAGGTGCACAGCCTCCCGGTGACAAGGGGCGAACGTTTGACCCGGGAGCCCAGTGCCACGTCCCAGAGTGCCTGGGGCAAGTGCATCCCTGACTGTGGGGAGCCCTGTTTGACTTGGCTGCAGCCCCATGAACCTGGCGGCGGGCACAGCCCAGAGGAAAACAGCCTCAACGTTGACTCTCATCACTGTGCTGCTCAGGGCCACCTGTGGGTTTCACAACCTACCTCCCCTTTCTCACAGCGTCCTAGCCAGTTTGTTTGCGTTCCTGGAAAAAAAAAAAGAGAGAAAGAGAGAGATCCCATTGCTCTCTTTGCTCCGAAGTTCAGTGTCTGCTCAGGGTCGCTGCCTTAAGGCACTCACCTGTGTGCACCTCTGAGCCCAGGCGCGAGGCCAGCTGCACCATCAGAAACCTCTGCGAATGCTGGGTCTCTCTCCTGCATCCAAGCATATATAAATATACAAGTTCTGCTGCAATGGGGAAGAAGGGAACATTCATTAAGCACCTGCTTCAAGCCAGGTGCTTTCACACACAGAACCTTGTTTAATCCTCCAAGCAGCTCCGTGAGAAAGGAGTTAATATGTTCAGGCATTGGGTAAAGACAGTCAGGTGACACGTCAGAGGAGCCAAGACGTGGACTTGGCCTTCTGACTCCAAGTTCATGGTCTTTGCATCTACTGTGCCGCCTCTTGCCGGGTCCCAGAAAGAGCAGCCGGCAGGGACAAGACATGGATTCCAGCCCAGGTTCTGACAAGGCTGGCTAGTGACAAGCCCCCCTGCCATCTCAGAAGGTCTCGGCCTCTGTAGGGAATGAGGGGCCAGGACAAATGTCTTCTAAGGCCCTTCCAGGTTTAATATGTATCTTGGGCCTGCATACAGCACTAGAGACCACAGGTAGGGACTGGGTCCTTTGCTGCCTTGAATCAGTCCCAAACAAGTTCTGTGTGTCCCCAGACAGAAGTGGTCTTGGCAGAAATCCATCCCCATATGGTCACAGACTTGGGTAAAGACTAAGGCATGGATGGGTTCCTTTCTATCTCAGATAGTTTTTAATAACTGTGACTTCTGCAAAGGGAAAAGGCAACACATCGATGTTTCCAAGAAAGGGGCAGTGGTGGTTGATACATGCCTGACACCACTGTGGGCACTTATGTCTATATATTGACCTGCATCACCTTCCTGACACTAGGAGAGAAATACAACTAGCTTCCTCATTTTACAAATGAGAGGAAATGGAAGGTCAGACAATGTACACACAGCTACTATGGGAGGGGCTGGGATTTGAACCCCATTGATCACTCTGAACCATTGCATCCCGTGGTCCTTTGGCAAAGGGAGACTGAAGGGACCTGCTTGTTAAGGACCTTGCTCTGTATTTTGAACAAAGGAATAAAACTAATGGTCATTGATTGACCGAGTCACCTGTGTTGCTTCCCTTAATTCTCACAGTAGCATTTCAGATGGGTGACACCTCCAGGGAACCAAGGGCAAGAAGCGAGAGGCTGTCCATGAAGACCCAGGCAGAGATTTCTGACTCCCATCACCTTTCTGACCGCGTACCTGTGTTTCTTTCACTGCCACACTGCTTGAAACCCAGCAGGGCCTCAGGCTAACCCTCCCTCCTGCCCTGCATTGGCCCCCCTGTTCTTCATAGGAAATGAGGAGGATGTAGAATGGACTGTTCACCGGTACGATTTTGCCTGCATGCTAAGTTGCCTTAGTCATGTCTGACTGTTTGCAAACAACCCCATGGGCTGTAGCCTGCCAGGCTCCTCTGACCATGGGATTCTCCAGGCAAGAATGCTAGAGTGGGTTGCATGCCCTCCTCCAGGGGATCTTCCCAACCCAGGGATCAAAGGCACATGTCCTGCATCTCCTACATTGCCAGCGTATTCTTTACCACTGAGCCTCCAGGGAAGCCCACGATCTTTCCTACCCATCCTTATTTGGGGAGGGTCCTTGGCTTACATCCACTCCAGTATTTTTGCCTGGAGAATCCCATGGACGGAGAAGCCTAGTAGATTACAGTCCACGGGGTCGCAAAGAGTCGGACACGACTGAGCAACTCCACCTTCACCTTCACCTTGGCTTACGTAATAGAAATAAAGAATGTTAAAACTAATCCTGTATGGCCTAGCACTTATCTACAAGTTTTAATCATTGCTTTACAGATCAGTTTTTCCATCAACCTACGAGGTGCTTGAGTGCAGGAACCACAGCTCCTGGACCATGGTGTGCAGGCCACGGCCCCAGGCACGAGGCCACATTTCCTTCTTCTGCTCTGTGTGCAGGTGCTTATGATGCCCCGGGTTAAATATGAGAAAGCAAAACAGAAACTGGGTTCCTGCTGCCAGGAGGGAGCTGCAGGCTTTGATTCTTCTCCCTGAGACCATTCTGAATAAAGCAGACTCTTGAACCAAAGGATGTGGGGAAAACTCTAGAGCTGGAGGTCCAGTATCACTGTCTGTTTTAAAATATGTTAAGGAACCAGAAAAGCGGACTCAGTGAAGTTTCTGAACATACCGTCAGACAGCCTTGTGGTGTGGATCTCGTTTATGGAATCATCTTGCTAATTAAACGAAACTGACTTAACTAAGACAATTGCAGCTTAAATTGTTAAGGTAACCAGAAAGGCAGAGGGAGAGAGAGGCTGTTCAAAATGAGGACACGTCTCTCAGCCTTCCTACCTTCCCTTCCTAGGTGAGCAGACATGGCTCACGTCTGCTGTTTAAACCTCTTTTTATACACACTTTGTCGCCTCGTTTCATGGAATCGCATGCGTCTCTAACCTCTACTTATGTACTAAAATGCATGACAATCTGTTCAGAGTTAATCCCACTTGAAAATTAGGCAACTGCCAAATTGTCTCAGCCTGGGAGAAAGGGACAAACTCATCTTCTGGGCTGTCGGTGGGCCTTGAGTCAGGACACCAAATTCCGTCAGAAACGATTCGCCTTCTTAAGTCAGCAAGACATAAACAAACAACAACACAAACTGGAAAATGCCAAGCACTGAATTTGAAACTGAGACCTCACGTTTCTTACTGATGTAAGAAAGCACAACACGCTTTTGGAAATTGTCAGCACACAGGTGCACAGGAAACCAAGCGGCTCTCACTCACCTTTTGGCTCCTTCCCAGGTCCTGTGTCAGCGGGGACTGTGGCTGCCCCACCAGTGAGGGGCCTTATGATTTTAATGAAACATGCAGCAGAGATAAGTTTGGGGTGGGAGTCTCCTGAAATGCCAAGTATCCTCAGGAAGGGTCACTTTACTTACACGTGCATCGCTTTTCCCATAAATACGGAAACCCAAGATACAAGGAAAGAGGAAGCTTAATGGTGTGTGTTTGTGTGTTAGTGTGTGTTTCCCCAGAGCTGTGTGCAGGAGGCAGGATCAGGTTATTGACTTGGAAGGACTCAGACTCTAACTCTGAGATGCCCTTATGTTGGCCCGCGGAGTCCATGCTGCCTCTTGCAGCCTAAGTTGCTTCCTGGAATCATGCTTCTGGGTTCCTCTCATGACCTGCAAAATCAGAAACTCCAAGGACTGCAACCATGATATTAAAAGACGTTTGCTCCTTGGAAGGAAAGCTATGACAAACCTAGACAGCATATTAAAAAGCAGAGACGTTACTTTACCAACAAAGGTTCATAAGCCAAAGTTACGGTTTTTCCAGTAGTCATGGGCAGAGGTGGATGTGAGAGTTGGACCATAAAGAAGGCTGAATGGTGAAGAATTAATGCTTTCAAATTGTGGTGTTGAAGAAGACTCTTGGACATCAAAGAGATCAAATCAGTCAATCCTGAAGGAAATCAGCCCTCAATATTCACTAGAAGGATTGATGCTAAAGCTCTAATACTTTGGCCACCTGATGCAAAGAACTGACTCATTGGAAAAGACCCTGATGCTGGGAAAGATTGAAAGCAGGAGAAGGGGACAACAGAAGGTGAGATGGTTGGATGGCATCACTGCCACAATGGACAACAGTTTGAACAGACTCCAGGAGATGATGAAAGACAGGGAAGCCTGGCGTGTGGTCGTTCATGGGGTTGCCAAGAGTCAGAGATGACTTAGCAACTGAGCAACAACAAGAAGGACATATTCCAGAATCAATGTTTCTAAAGAGCTGCCCAGGGTATTTTGATTCTTGTCTTTGTTTAGCAACTCTTTATTTAAATCCTTTATTTTATAAATGAAAAGAGTAAGATGTTAGAGACTTTTGCAGAAGTCGCCCCGGGCCACCCATCTGGTGAGCGGTGGAGTCCCATCCCTCCCTATGCAGGCCTCCTGATTCCGGCCGCAGCTGCCTCCCTGGTGCCCCGAGGACCACGGACGACACAGACACGTGGTCTGCCTGACTCAGGTTTCACTTTGAAAGCCTTTTGTTTATCAAGAAGGAATCTCTTTTCCCCTGGCAGGCTGCCTTCTCTTCCCCCACAAATAATGATTCCTTTCAAGTAAAGCTAAGCTTTTCTAAAGCTTGGAAAATCCATCCTAATCACAGTTTAGTTTCCTTCTTGTAAGTTCTCTGAAAAGATTAAGCCATCTCCTTGCTGGGCTGTATGGAAGGGAAGTTGTCCCACATCTCGATGTCATTGTGGAGTATTGATGGGGTAGTTTTATGGGCAATAATCCGCTTAATTTCCTTCATTTGTCTGAAACTGTAAAGAATGTTATGATGACCTAGGGCAGGGCCTGGCAAATTTGTTCTTTAAAGGTCAGGGAGTAAGTGTTTTCTTGGCCCAATGGTCTCTGGAGACTACTCGTTGCTGCTGTTGGCAGGCAGCCATGGGCAGCACCTGAGCAAATGGGTGTGACTGAGTGCCAATAAAACTTTATTTACAAAATCAAGTGACAGGTGGGATCTGACCTGCAGAGCATGGTGTACTGACCTTTGGTCTAGGAAATCCAAAGGGGGGAAAAAAACAACAGAAAAACAGAATAATTTGTCTTAGTAACTCAGAGTCGAGGTTAGATGGAAGACCTGAATTTGAAGTAAACAATACAGAAGTTCGAAAGAACTGCTTAGTTTTCATGTTAAAAGGGTCATGCAAAGGTCACTGTCAGGCCAAGGTCCAGAGGTGGCGGAGGGAAGGCAGGAAGTGCTGGGGACCAGGCCAGGTGTTTCGGTTTCTGACCTCTCCTGGGGGTCCTTACACCCACATGGTCAAAGCCCCTGCCCACTCAGGAAATTTCTGGAATCCTCTATACAGTGCTCCTCCAAGCCCCCTACAGAGAGGGCTCAACAGGGGGCTACCTTCGAAAGGAACACCTAGAGGAATTCTCCCAGGACCACAGAGCATGTATTGAAAAGGTGCATTTGGATTCGGGAAGCAATAATTTGGTAACAGGGCCCTGTTTCAGAGTCTTGTTAATTTTCTCGATCATTATTGTTCTGTTTCCTTTTCCTTATTGAAGCAATTTTCTAATAACTTGGAAAAAGACTCATTTCATATTATCTCCATGCTTTTTACGTTTATGATTTTGTTGGTGGTGGTTTTCAGTTGACAAGTCATGTCTGACTCTTTGCAACCCCAGGGACTGCTTCCCTGTCCTTCACCCTCTCCCAGAATTTTCTCAGATTCATGTCCATTGAGTCAGTGATGCCACCCAACCATCTCATCCTCTGTCGCCCCCTTCTGCTGCCTTCAATCTTTCCCAGCATCAGGGTCTTTTCCTCTTTGCATTGGGTGGCCAGAGTATTGGAGCTTTAGCTCTAGCAACAGTCTTTCCACTTACTATTTCATTAATACAGTTTTCAATTAATAAGTTCTATTAGTGTAAGCATTAGTGCCTTGCATAAAATCATCCATTTAATCTTTGCACACACTGCCTCTCACAAGCTGCTTTTCCACCAGGAGCTACCTGCTTACCAGCCTCCCCTCGCTGATTCTCCAGACACTCGGACGTGACTCCTTCAGAACCGCCCAGCAGCCTCCAGGCTCAGGGCCTTTGCCCTGCCGAAAGGAAAGAGGAAGCTTAATGGTGTGTGTTTGTGTGTTAGTGTGTGTTTCCCCAGAGCTGTGTGCAGGAGGCAGGATCAGGTTATTGACTTGGAAGGACTCAGACTCTAACTCTGAGATGCCCTTATGTTGGCCCGCGGAGTCCATGCTGCCTCTTGCAGCCTAAGTTGCTTCCTGGAATCATGCTTCTGGGTTCCTCTTATGACCTGCAAAATCAGAAACTCCAAGGACTGCAACCATGATATTAAAAGACGTTTGCTCCTTGGAAGGAAAGCTATGACAAACCTAGACAGCATATTAAAAAGCAGAGACGTTACTTTACCAACAAAGGTTCATAAGCCAAAGTTACGGTTTTTCCAGTAGTCATGGGCAGAGGTGGATGTGAGAGTTGGACCATAAAGAAGGCTGAATGGTGAAGAATTAATGCTTTCAAATTGTGGTGTTGAAGAAGACTCTTGGACATCAAAGAGATCAAATCAGTCAATCCTGAAGGAAATCAGCCCTCAATATTCACTAGAAGGATTGATGCTAAAGCTCTAATACTTTGGCCACCTGATGCAAAGAACTGACTCATTGGAAAAGACCCTGATGCTGGGAAAGATTGAAAGCAGGAGAAGGGGACAACAGAAGGTGAGATGGTTGGATGGCATCACTGCCACAATGGACAACAGTTTGAACAGACTCCAGGAGATGATGAAAGACAGGGAAGCCTGGCGTGTGGTCGTTCATGGGGTTGCCAAGAGTCAGAGATGACTTAGCAACTGAGCAACAACAAGAAGGACATATTCCAGAATCAATGTTTCTAAAGAGCTGCCCAGGGTATTTTGATTCTTGTCTTTGTTTAGCAACTCTTTATTTAAATCCTTTATTTTATAAATGAAAAGAGTAAGATGTTAGAGATTTTTGCAGAAGTCGCCCCGGGCCACCCATCTGGTGAGCGGTGGAGTCCCATCCCTCCCTATGCAGGCCTCCTGATTCCGGCCGCAGCTGCCTCCCTGGTGCCCCGAGGACCACGGACGACACAGACACGTGGTCTGCCTGACTCAGGTTTCACTTTGAAAGCCTTTTGTTTATCAAGAAGGAATCTCTTTTCCCCTGGCAGGCTGCCTTCTCTTCCCCCACAAATAATGATTCCTTTCAAGTAAAGCTAAGCTTTTCTAAAGCTTGGAAAATCCATCCTAATCACAGTTTAGTTTCCTTCTTGTAAGTTCTCTGAAAAGATTAAGCCATCTCCTTGCTGGGCTGTATGGAAGGGAAGTTGTCCCACATCTCGATGTCATTGTGGAGTATTGATGGGGTAGTTTTATGGGCAATAATCCGCTTAATTTCCTTCATTTGTCTGAAACTGTAAAGAATGTTATGATGACCTAGGGCAGGGCCTGGCAAATTTGTTCTTTAAAGGTCAGGGAGTAAGTGTTTTCTTGGCCCAATGGTCTCTGGAGACTACTCGTTGCTGCTGTTGGCAGGCAGCCATGGGCAGCACCTGAGCAAATGGGTGTGACTGAGTGCCAATAAAACTTTATTTACAAAATCAAGTGACAGGTGGGATCTGACCTGCAGAGCATGGTGTACTGACCTTTGGTCTAGGAAATCCAAAGGGGGGAAAAAAACAACAGAAAAACAGAATAATTTGTCTTAGTAACTCAGAGTCGAGGTTAGATGGAAGACCTGAATTTGAAGTAAACAATACAGAAGTTCGAAAGAACTGCTTAGTTTTCATGTTAAAAGGGTCATGCAAAGGTCACTGTCAGGCCAAGGTCCAGAGGTGGCGGAGGGAAGGCAGGAAGTGCTGGGGACCAGGCCAGGTGTTTCGGTTTCTGACCTCTCCTGGGGGTCCTTACACCCACATGGTCAAAGCCCCTGCCCACTCAGGAAATTTCTGGAATCCTCTATACAGTGCTCCTCCAAGCCCCCTACAGAGAGGGCTCAACAGGGGGCTACCTTCGAAAGGAACACCTAGAGGAATTCTCCCAGGACCACAGAGCATGTATTGAAAAGGTGCATTTGGATTCGGGAAGCAATAATTTGGTAACAGGGCCCTGTTTCAGAGTCTTGTTAATTTTCTCGATCATTATTGTTCTGTTTCCTTTTCCTTATTGAAGCAATTTTCTAATAACTTGGAAAAAGACTCATTTCATATTATCTCCATGCTTTTTACGTTTATGATTTTGTTGGTGGTGGTTTTCAGTTGACAAGTCATGTCTGACTCTTTGCAACCCCAGGGACTGCTTCCCTGTCCTTCACCCTCTCCCAGAATTTTCTCAGATTCATGTCCATTGAGTCAGTGATGCCACCCAACCATCTCATCCTCTGTCGCCCCCTTCTGCTGCCTTCAATCTTTCCCAGCATCAGGGTCTTTTCCTCTTTGCATTGGGTGGCCAGAGTATTGGAGCTTTAGCTCTAGCAACAGTCTTTCCACTTACTATTTTATTAATACAGTTTTCAATTAATAAGTTCTATTAGTGTAAGCATTAGTGCCTTGCATAAAATCATCCATTTAATCTTTGCACACACTGCCTCTCACAAGCTGCTTTTCCACCAGGAGCTACCTGCTTACCAGCCTCCCCTCGCTGATTCTCCAGACACTCGGACGTGACTCCTTCAGAACCGCCCAGCAGCCTCCAGGCTCAGGGCCTTTGCCCTGCCGTCTGCTCTGCCTGGAACCCATGCGCTGCATACAGCTGCGTAGCCCTCCAGTCAATTTCCTGCAAGTCTCTTCTCTAATCAGAGAGCACATGCCCACCTAACCTGATCAGAATAGCATCTGCAAGGCTGTCTCTCGCTTTACACTGCTTTATTGTAATCCTCAGCATTGATCAAGCCCTGACATGATACATGCATTCTTTTTATTGTTTTATCTCAGCTACCTCCCATTACTAGGACGTATGCTAAGAAGAGCAGGGACTTAGCTTCTGTTTCCTGCTGTATCCTTGGCACCTAGAACAGTGGCTGACATGTAGTAGACTGGCAATCCATTTTTGTAGTTGAACCTGTTATGACAGTAGAAGCAAGTGACAGCTTTTCTTTACTTGGGCTCCAAAATCACTGCGGCTGGTGACTGCAGCCTTGAAAGTAAAAGATGCTTGTTTCTTGGAAGGAAAACTATGACAGACCTAGACAGTGTATTAAAAAGCAAAGACATAACTTTGCAGGCAAAGGTCCATTTAGTCAAAGCTATGGTTTTTCCAATAGTCAGGTACGGATGTGAGAGTTGGACCTTAAAAAAGGCTGAGTGCCAAAGAATTGGTGCTTTCGAATTGTGGTGCGGGAGAAGACTCTTGAGAGTCCCTTGGACAGAAAATAGATCAAACTAGTCAATCCTAAAGAAAATCAACCCTGAATCCTCTGTGGGAGGACTGATGCTGAAGGATAAGAATGGTTAGATAGTATCACCGATGCAATGGACATGAACTTGAGCAAACTACAGGAAATAGCTGAGGAGAGGGAAGCCTGGCGTGCTGCAGTCCAGGGGGTCACAAAGAGTGGGACATGACTCAGTGACTGAAAAATGAACAACTCTTGTGACAATGTGGGGTTGGAGCCACTTAATAATATTCGATGAAGTTAATGGCCTGGGGAAATTCATGAAGAATAGTAGGCCTGAGATTTTACATGAGAAACTGTCCTAATTTTGCTGGTAATTGGCGAGCATCTCAGGCAAGGACTTGGCATTATGGGTTGTCAGTCCCTTAGTAAAACCTTAACACACAGCCATGCATTTTCCCAACTCCTTGCAATCCTCTCCTGTGTTTGGGCACATGGGTGCATAACGTGGGGATTGCTGGTCTGTCCTCCCAGCCCCTGAGTTCCGAGTTCCCTACCTTCCTTTTCCTCTTGCTGGCTCCCAAGACCACGGGACACCCTCTCACCTATGCGGAGTCTTCTCCCCTGTGTCCCCAGTCCTCGTTTACCCCTCGTAGTGATGACTTAGCTTTTCTCTCCAAATACCTGTGGAGCAACACAGGATAAAAGTGAATAGTTTGTTATTGATAGTCTGTTATCCTGCATGTAACTTCCTTGGTGGCTCAGATGGTAAAGCATCTGCCTATAATGCAGGAGACCCAGGTTAAATCCCCGGGTCGGGAAGATCCCCTGGAGAAGGAAATGGCACCCCACTCCAGTACTCTTGCCTGGAAAATCCCATGGATGGAGGAACCTGGTAAGCTACAGTCCATGGAGTCGCAAAGAGTCGGACATGACTGAGCGACTTCACTTCACTTTTTAGTCTGTTGTTGAGGGTCCTTGGTGTGGGGGGATCTTCAGAGTCCATGTGGGTGTAATTTTCCCACCGATGGTCGCTCGCTGAGCCCTCGCCTGCAATGAGTGTAGGAGCACTGAAGCACGGAGACCTCCCGGCAGGTGGAGAATGTATGACACGAGTCAGATGGGCTGTGAGTAATGTAACATCAGCGTCAGGAAAGCAACGCTCACTGGAACATTTCTCCTGGCCTTCCCTCCACAACCACCCAAGGCTTCCACTAATGTGATTTTGGAAGATGCTCTTGTTTCACAGTCCAAAATACTTGGGGGAAAAAAAGGCATAAAATTGACGTGGTGGCTTGCTTTTTCTCCCCGGCACCTCAGGAGATTCCTCTTTAAAAACTTACATATGTTCCCTTTTATTATTTTACTTGCAAAGAAGGGAATTTGAACCTATGGAATTATAATAATTGCACATCAAGCAAACCCAACTCTGAGAACTATTTCTGTACACACATTAAACTAATTTATACACTGAAAGCCCTGACCAATGGGCTGACAGAGGGGCCTAGAGAAATACTGATCTTTCCCACTTCAGCTATCCTCTCACTAGAATATTTCTGTTTTCTTGTAGGCAAAATAATTCTGAAACAAAAATTCGACACTATTTCCCAGATCATGTTAGTCAGTCACACCTAGTTTTGCTATGTCTGTTTCTATCTTTTTAGAAACATTATACAGCTTCAGAAAAACATCTATTTCTGCTTTATTGACTACGCCAAATCCTTTGACTGTATAGATCACAATAAACTGTAGAAGATTCTTAAAGAGCTGGGAATACCAGACCACCTGACCTGCCTCTTGAGAAACCTGTATGCAGGTCAGAAAGCAACAGTTAGAACTGGACATGGAACAAGAGACCGGTTCCAAATAGGAAAAGGAGTATGTCAAGGCTGCATATTGTTAACCTGCTTATTTAACTTCTATGCAGAGTACATCATGAGAAACGCTGGGCTGGAAGGAACACAAGCTGAAATCAAGATTGCCGGGTGAAATATCAATAACCTCAGATATGCAGATGACAGCACCCTTATGGCAGAAAGTGAAGAGGAACTAAAAACCTCTTGATGAAAGTGAAAGAGGAGAGTGAAAAAGTTGACTTAAAGCTCAACATTCAGAAAACGAAGATGATGGCATCCAGTCCCATCGCTTCATGGCAAATAGATGGGGAAACAGTGGCTGTCTTTATTTTTTTGGGCTCCAAAATCACTGCAGATGGTGATTGCAGCCATGAAATTAAAAGATGCTTACTTCTTGGAAGGAAAGTTATGACCAACCTAGATGGCATATTAAAAAGCAGAGACATTACTTTGTCAACAAAGGTCCATCTAGTCAAGGCTATGGTTTTTCCAGTGGTCACGTATGGATGTGAGAGTTGGAGTATAAACAAAGCTGAATGCAAAAGAATTGATGCTTTTGAACTCTGGTGTTAGAGAAGACGCTTGAGTCCCTTGGACTGGAAGGAGATCTAACCAGTCCATCCTAAAGGAGGTGAGTCCTGGGTGTTGATTGGAAGGACTGACGTTGAAGCTGAAATTCCAATACTTTGGCCACCTGATGGGAAGAGCTGACTCATTTGAAAAGACCCTGATGCTGAGAAAGATTGAGGGCAGGAGGAGAAGGGGACGACAGAGGATGAGATAGTTGGATGATATCATCAACTCAATGGACATGGGTTTGGGTGGGCTCTGGGAGTTGGTGATGGACAGGGAGGCCTGGCATGCTGTGGTTTATGGGGTCGCAAAGAGTTGGACACAACTGAGCGACTGAAGTGAACTCAACTGATACAGCTATGAAGTTTGTCAACATAAAAAAATTGTCCAGTGAGTAAAAAATTGTCTATATCAAGGTTGGATGGCATCATTGATTCAGTGGACATGAGTTTGAGCAAACTCCAGGGGATAGTGAAGGACCAGAAAGCCTGGCATGCTGCCGTCCGTGGGGTCACAAAGAGTTGGACCCAATGAGTGACTAAGCACCAGTGCATGCACCCTTTACATTTTTAGCCCAGTGGTCTTAACTTTGTTCTCCAGATCTAGAGGAGAGACCCAGGAGCCTGAGTTGGGCATAAGTGTGGGGGAGTCGGGGAGAGGTGCATGGGACGCAGGCATGGTTGGTCTGCATGGCTGAGGAACAAACCCAACAGCCAAGTGGATGGAGCCTGGTCCCTGCCTGTTAAGGAACCAACTCCATGAGAGGCTCTGCCTGGGATGCTTTCAGTGAAGCTGGACCTGCAGTTACCTAGCACTAGGCTGCAGGGGTAAGAGCAGGGCTCAGATCCCCCCATGAGCCCACATGCAGCACACACGCACACACACACACACACATGAGCTCCTCTTCTCCATCTGTTCTATTCACTGCCCTCCACCTCCTCTCCAGAAGACTCCTCTGGCCTTCTGGACGTTGCTGCAAAGGAAGGGTGCTGAGCAGGGACAGTGGAGATATGTCAGCCTACAGCTCAGTGGACAGTGGACACGCCTTGGTGGTTTTGGCAGTGGGAGGGATTCCATGGTCGAGAGATTCAGAGAGGGGGCGGGAGGCAGGGTCCAGGGTGGAGGTGAGCGCAGAGGGGTGCGAGGACGGGAGAACAGCAGCGGGAACGAGGGTCATCAGGTCCATCCTCTCGGCCTAACGGCCAAAGGGGGACCTCCCTCCCGGTGGGCAGAGGCTGTTGGCCCTCCCTTAGCTGCTGGATGGCAGCAGGAAGGTCTGGGCTCAAAGACTCTCTACCACGTGCTCAGTTCCCTGGCTCCTCTGCAAAATGGTGCAGGAGCTGGAAGGGTTGAGAAGAGATGCCCGCATGCATCCTCCTGCTGCTGGATCCCTGGGACCTGCTGGGAGTCAAGGCCACGGCCCTTGGGGCTGTCAGAGTCTGCCCTGGAAACCAGGCCACCAGATCTAAACCCAGGGATCCTCTGGTGTGCAGAGCACTTCCTAAAATGCAGACTCTGAGGACAGCAGGGCTGCTGCTCAGAGAAGTCAAACCGCCAGCCCAAGGAACCACAGCAGGTCAGCAGAGACCTGGATCCCACAGGTGTTAGAAGTGACGGGCAGTGACTGGGGAGGCTCCCAGGGCACTCAAGGTAAAGAACCCGCCTGCAATGCAGGAGATGTGGGTTCGATCCCTGGGTCCAAGAGATTCCCCTGGAGGAGGAAATGGCAACTCATGCCAGTATTCTTGCCTGGAGCATTCCTTTGGCAGAGGCGCCTGGTGCGCTGCAGTCCATGGGGTCGCAAAGAGTCGGGCACAACTGAGTGACTGAACAATGAGCAACTATCAGATGTGGGAAAATTATTTTTAATTTTGAAAACAATGAAGAGTGCTAAACATAAATTGTAACACAAAAATATAGACTCTGAACACTGACAGGTGGAGAACTGGACAAATGCAGGAATGGAGGGAAATGGAGGTACAAACAGAGCTTTAGGATGAAAGGGCTTTTTAAGCAGTGAGCAAAGGAACGATGTATGTGATAAATTATGTCAGGACAAAAGACCATCCAATTGGGGAAAATGTCATACTCCTGCTTCATGTTGTATTCAATTTTAGGCACAAAGAGAGATGAAATTGTTGCAATCTCCCAAAAGATTATTATACTAACGTTTTGAACTTTTTATACTTTTCACTACTTCTTTGTTTGAAACAGCTAGTGACTCTGTCGAATGGCAGTGATAAGACTTCACTTGATTGGTTTTTAGCTTCTAGTGTCCCCCTATTTACTGGTCTTTAACTTGAGATACTTGTCATCATTTAAGAAAATATCTTCCTATTCCAATTCATTAGTGTTTTGATAAGGACTTGTAAGGTTTATAACATTTCTTTTTAGTCTCTGTAAAAATCCCCTATAAAACAGATTTGTTGGGCCCTTAGAGTATATCTATTTTTAAGACTTTTGAAATGTATTATCAGATTATCTTCCAGAATCCTTACCTCGCATTTAGAGTCTCGCCAAGGGTACACACCCTTGGCACAGTCTAACTGTGTAACAGTCTTACATCTAACTGTTTTAGCGCTCTGAAGCATATTAGAAGTTCATGTTATGGTGTACATACTCTTCTACCTGCTGGCCCACATAAGATCAAGTGACCATGAAATATCCCAGGTATTTTTCCAGGGTTTCTTTAAGCACAAAGAATTCAAATTTAAACTTATTTCCTTTCTTTTGTTCACGAGAGTTAAATGTGTTTGAAATATTTCTGTACATACCTGTAGAGCACTGTCCTTATGCTTCCTAACAGCTAGATAGGATTTCATGAACAGAGGCAGCACCAATTATTCAAATAGTAGCCTATTGATGGGCACTTAGCTAGTTTTCAGCACTCTGCTATCACCTCGGTGCTGGGGAGCATAACGCTGTAAATCCATCACTTCACATACTTGCAAACATACCCACAGAAACTCCAAACTGTACAGACCTTGTCTGAGGCTACATGAACCTGTAATGCTCAGAGCTATTGCTGAATTTTCCTTCAAAAGGATTTTAATGACAAATAATCCCATCATGCATGTCTGACTGGCCACTGACACAGACTGCCAACAGTGTTGTGACGTTCCCTGTCTTTGCTGATCCCAGAGGTGAAAAACTATACCTTGTGTTTTATTGTATCACTCGTTTCTTACTGTGAGAGAGGATGAACATCTTTTCCTATGGGTAAGAGCCATTTGCATTTCTTCTGCTGTGCATTCATCTATTTTTCACTCAGGTTTCAATTGTTTTGTTTGCCATTTCATTAAAAATTTTCTTGAGTTCTTTAGGTATGATGAATCTCAGTCCTTTTTGTGATAGGACCTATAAATATAGTTTTCTTGCTTATGATTTTGCTTATATGATTATTTTTATGCACAAGGGTTTTTTGTAGTTTATTTTTTGTTTAGTCAACTTTATCATTATCTTCCTATGTGAGTTTTTAATTGTGAGCTGTATTACAATGGTCTTTCTGAATGTGTGTGTGTATGTGTGTGTGTGTGTGTGTGTGTGCTCTTGGTCATATCTGACTCTTTGCAACCCCATGGACTATAGCCCACCAAGCTCCTCTGTCCATGGAATTTTCCAGACAAGAATACTAGACTATATTGCAAGTTCCTTCTTCAGGGGATCTTCCAGACCCAGGGATCGAACCCACTTCTCTTACACCTCCTGCATTGGCAGGGGTGTTCTTTATCAGTTGAGCCAACCAGGGAAGCCCATCTTCCTGTACAAAACTATAATGTCATGTCCCTGTGCTTCTTTTACTATGTTTGTGCTTTTACTTTTTAAATTCTTTTTCATTTTTTATATGTAAATCTTTGATCATATGTTTAAATCAATGATCAATAGATCATTGATCTCTCTTTAATTATTTTCATCAGAAATACATTGAAGTCATTGCTCTGTAACAACCTGGAGGGAAGGGCTAGGAAGGGAGGTGGGAAGTGGGGATTCAGGAGGGAGGAAAAATATATATATATACCCATGGCCAATTCATGCCGATGTATGGGAAAACCATCACAGTTTTGTAAAGTAATTATCCACCAATTAAAATCAAAAAAATTAAAAAAGAAATATGTTGAAGATGTTTTTCAAATTTAAAGATATTTTTCCTAGTTATTTTAATAACTTTAATGCATTGTAGTTAAAGATGCTGTTTTTTACTATTATTCATTTTGAAACACATTGAGTTTTATTTTGACCTAATATATGACTACTTGTCATGAATCCTGGAAAGCCTCCGTAAGAGAGCAGAGGTTGATCTATAGGAGTCAAATGCACTCTGTCTGTGAAGTTTTCTTTAGTCATATTGGGCTACATGGTGGGTTTTTTCAGTTCCATCGACCGTCTCCTTTCTCTCTTCTCAGTGCTCTGTGCAGATTAGTGCTTGTCCTCACAAACAGAGCTGATGGGAGTGCGATGATGGGGTGAAACGCAGTGCATGTATGATGGACCGTAGCCTTGAAGGCAATGGCACCCCACTCCAGTACTCTTGCCTGGAATATCTCATGGGCGGAGGAGCCTGGTGGGCTGCAGTCCATGGGGTCACTAGGAGTGGGACACAACTGAGCGACTTCACTTTCACTTTTCACTTTCATGCACCAGAGAAGGAAATGGCAACCCACTCCAGTGTTCTTGCCTGGAGAATCCCAGGGATGGGGGAGCCTGGTGGGCTGCTGTCTATGGGGTCGCACAGAGTCGGACACGACTGAAGCGACTCAGCAGCAGCAGCAGCAGCAGCCTTGATGAAGTGAAGTGCTCAGGATGAAAGGTTCTGCAGGTGGTGCCTGCCTCCCTGGGTGGCCCTTGACTCCCTGGATGATGTAACCCGGGAAGCCAGGTGACTGGGCTCCTGCAGGTGAATTCCGACCACTTGAAGTCTGACAGAGAGATTCCTCTCTTTTCTTGCCTTAAGAAACTTTCTGAGGTGTAATTTCTCCTTGAAAAATCGAGCCAAGAAACATCCTATACTGAAAGAACACAATTGCTGAAACCCCGAGAGGCCGGCCCTGAACCATGGCCTGTGGTATTGCCCCAAACCTCCCTTTGACTCCCTACTTTTTTCCTCAGTTTCACAGCCTTGGGCTTGAGACTGTGTCAGCATTTTCATCCATGCTTTACTATGTTTTTTCCTAGGAGACCCAGGCTAAGGAAATAGTCATACTTATTTTTTATTCACTTGATTAATGGCTGGAGAGAGATAAAGCAGAGACAGGAGTTAATATATTTTACTCCTATTATGTTTCTATTTCAGCATGTATCTCATAATTTCTTCTTTAAAATGTCATTGATGTTATTTTGTGCATGAATTCTCACAACATTTCATATCATTATTCATCAAGTATTTGTTGAAACCTGCAAACTGTCAGGCCTTGACCTTGGATATAGCAATAAATGAAAGTAACTAAAATTCCTGCCCTCAAGTATTTAGATTCTAGTATTTATCCACTGTGGAGTTCAGCATTATAAAATAGTATCTTTAGGTCATTTTATGTTTATGGAGTGAATTCCATCTTGTCTGACATTAAGGTTACCGCCTGCTTAAGTCTTGCAGATGCCATTATGCTATGTCTATTGATTTAGTTTCAACCTTCCTCAATTATTTTTGTTTTAGATGTGTCTTTTTATACAGCATAGAGTAGGATTTGTTATTTTGTTTTGTGATTCTTCCTGAAAATCTTTTGTATAATAGATAAGATTATCTATTCGTTGATTAGTAAGGCACATATGCTTGAGCTTGGCTTTCATATAAGTCAAGGTTCAACTTGAGACACAGAACCATTGGGTTATTTACCTTAAAGTATTTATTGCAATGGAATGACTAATAGAGTTGTGGGGGTCACAAAGTGAGCCCAGAATCTGGGAAGCAGTCCATCAGAAGAGGAAAGCTGGAGCTTTGAAGCACAGAGCAAACCTGCTCCCCAGTCTGCCATCCCTCCAAGCACAGACCTAATCAGAAGACAGCAAATGAGCCACTTTTCCACGCAGAGGGTCTTTGTGGAGGAGGGCATTGGACAAGAGGGAGGGACGCTGACAGAGCCAAGATCCCCCCATGAAAAATAAAAGAGATGGAGGCAATGGAACACGGACTTTTGGCCCTTAGATCCCCCAGAACCAACCCTTACAAATCTTCCCATGGGGTCAGGTCAGCAATGTGTGCTGACTACCCACGACTTAGCCTCTATCCTGTCTTTACCTACGACTAGTACCAACCCTACACTCCACCAAGCAGAAGCCCTTGGAAACTTGTAGTCAGCATCCTTGACTGTTACTACAGCCAGTCAATGGCAGTCTGAGAAAAGCAGATTCCAGCCACATCTGCCAACTGAGCTAAGGGGTTGAACATCAAGAGATTATGAAAGAAAACAATAAAGCAAAGATTGAAAGGCTCTTCAGACAGAGGAAAGAGCAAACAAAGACTGAACACAGGTTGTGTTTTCCTTCAGAGAGCTGCATAATCAGTGCAGACTTGAGTAGAAAGGTCCAGAAGCAGCCCTAGGAGAATACGCCCAAATGCAGCTTGTGAACTAGGTCACTTTTCTCTCCACTGCAGCTGTGACCTGAAAGTTAGACTCTGGCACTGTGACTTTCGAGGGAAACTTTCATGCAGAGTTACTGGTCAGCAGCTTTTGCCTGTGATCCAGCAGCACCCTGGGGTGGTGCTACCAAAGTGGAATTCTTTTATTTAATCAACATAATCTAAAAACTCCATGCACAATCCTTTCATTCATTTACTCATTCTTTTATAAATTCAGTTCAGTTCAGTTTAGTCGCTCAGTCGTGTCCGACTCTTTTAGACCCCATGAATTGCAGCAGGCCAGGCCTCCCTGTCCATCACCATCTCCCGGAGTTCACTCAAACTCATGTCCATCGAGTCCGTGATGCCATCTAGCCATCTCATCCTCTGTCATCCCCTTCTCCTCCTGCCCCCAATCCCTCCCAGCATCAGGGTCTTTTCCAATGAATCAGCTCTTCGCGTGAGGTGGCCAAAGTACTGGAGTTTCAGCATTAGCATCATTTCTTCCAAAGAAATCCCAGGGCTAATCTCCTTGAGAATGGACTGGTTGGATCTCCTTGCAGTCCAAGGGACTCTCAAGAGTCTTCTCCAAAACCACAGTTCAAAAGCATCAATTCTTCGGCACCCAGCTTTCTTCACAGTCCAACTCTCACATCCATACATGACCACTGGAAAAACCATAGCCTTGACTAGACGGACCTTTGTTGGCAAAGTAATGTCTCTGCTTTTCAACATGCTATCTAGGTTGGTCATAACTTTTCTTCCAAGGAGTAAGCGACTTTTAATTTCATGGCTGCAGTCACCATCTGCAGTGATTTTGGAGCCCCCCAAAATAAAGTCTGACGCTGTTTCCACTGCTTCCCCATCTATTTGCCATGAAGTGATAGGACCAGATGCCATGATCTTCGTTTTCTGAATGCTGAGCTTTAAGCCAACTTTTCACTCTCCTCTTTCACTTTCGTCAAGAGGCTTTTTAGTTCCTCTTCACTCTCTGCCATAAGGGTGGTGTCTGCACATCTGAGGTTATTGATATTTCTCCCGGCAATCTTGATTCCAACTTGTGCTTCTTCCAGCCCAGCATTTCTCATGATGCACTCTGCATAGAAGTTAAATAAGCAGGGTGACAAGATACAGCCTTGATGTACTCCTTTTAGCAACAGTTAGAACTGGACATGGAACAACAGACTGGTTCCAAATAGAAAAAGGAGTACGTCAAGGCTGTATATTGTCACCCTGCTTATCTTATAAACTAGTTTCTTCTAAAATACAATTTCACTGCTATGTTTCTAGAGACAGAATCAGGGTCTGGTACATCTTAGGCATGCGATAAATATATTTTTGAGTAAATGAGGAAACAAATTGAGCAGATTATTATTAAAATGTGTATTGAGATATAAACAATTCAAAAAAATTCCATTCCCAGCTGTCAGAGCATTGTGTGCGGGGGAGGCAGTCACATCTACTGTATATCACAGCAGGTTAAGTACCCCACCCTAGCAATACTTTTCTCCTCAGTCTCTCCTTTCCCCCTTAAGCTTTCAATTAATGTGAATTTGCTGTTGCCTCTAGAATCGATATCAGAGAATTCCCTGGTGGTCCAGTGGTTAGGACTCAGTGTGATTTCATTGCTTAGGGTACAGGTTCAACCCTTGGATGGGGAACTGAGAGCCAACAGCCCATGCAGCCAAAATAAACAACCAATGTTCAATGTGAAATTATTTTTAAAAAGTAAAGTCTGTATCAGAGCAGAAGTGGATCCTAAGTCAATTCAGGCGTGTCCGACTCTGCTACACCATGCACGGTAGCCCACCAGGCTCCTCTGTCCATGGGATTCCCCAGGCAAGAATACTGGAGTGGGTTGCCATTTCCTTCTCCGAAGGACCTTCATGACTCAGGGGTAGGACCCACGTCTCTTCTGTCCCCTGCATTAGCAGGCAGGTTCTTTACACTAGTGCCACCTGGGAAGCCCGTATCAGAACACAGACTGCCTTTGAAATCTCAGCCTCTGGTTCAAGTTTTCTACTGAATTTCTCCTCTTAGGAGGCCCTGCAGGCTCATTAGACTAAGTAGGTAAAATCTAATGTGTTCTCTCACCCCATCTCCTAACTAAGCCTAGTTAGTTCTATTTTGTTTAAATCACTCAGATCTTTATCCTTCTCTTCACTCCATAGATATTACCTTAATTCAGCCTCTATTAAGTCAATTTTACAGCCATACCAAATGCTGATCAGAAGTTTCAGTGCTTTTCTTAGTTATTTAGGTACAGATGGATTAAAATATGTGTTCTTTCTATAAGACCTATTGACCACCCGTGAGGGGCTAGAGAAGGTGACAACCTGAGAGTCTCTCGGGAGCTCTGAGTCTCAGGATGGGGCACTGCGTGAGGGCAGGGCCTGCTTCTGGAAAACAAAGCTGAGTCCACTTTGGCCTGTCCAGAGTAGGAGGAAGGACTGTCTGTGACCTCAGTGAGGCCAGGCCAGCCGTGTCTGCAGTGCAGGCGGGCTTCTGGTTGCATTTTCTGCTTCTGTCTCTCTTTGAGCCCCCATCTCATCCTTTCTGCTCTCTGGAGGCCTCTTTACCAGCTGGGGGCATGAGATGCTGGTGGTGACAAGATTTTCTCTTTCAGGGCTGACCTGAGCCTGCAAAGCCTGTGTCTCTGGTTTCAGTCTCCCCCCACCTCCATCTGCTTCAGAACCACCAAGAAAGAAAGCAGAGGGGGGCCCAGGCCTCCTCGGGATGTATTTGAAGTGCATGCAGAGCCCCTTCTTCTCTGGGGCCTCGCTGCTTTCAGGAGATAGGTTTGCATCACAGAGCGCTGTTTCCCTAACAGGATCGGTGGGCAGCTGGGGGAACAGCCAACTGTGCAGAGAACACGTGGCGGGAAGGTCCTGCTCTGCAAGCGTGGCCCCACCTGCCACCGGGGACCTCAGCAGTCTCCTGGGTGGAACACGGGGGTGAAACTTGGACCACCTCTGACGGCACACTGTGCATCAGATTCAGCTAAAAATGCAGTAAACTTTAAGCTTGAGATCCTGCATCCCTTCACGAGAAGCAAGAAGACACCAACATCTCATGCTAAAGTCACACCCAGCCCACTTCCTCCCTGTCCTCCCACACGAGATCCTCTCATCCCATATGCCTGCATGCTGCACCTGCCCCCACCCACACCTCAACCAGACCTTACTTCCCAACGGCCGTTAGTCTCTCATACATAGATGGAGGATATGTAGATATATATATATATATATATATATATATATATATATAACAAATAAATATCTGTCTTAGGTATCTAATGCATAAATATGTATAATTCATTAAAATAAATATCATATATGCACATATTTTAAGGGAACCGAGAATGGGAGGAAGGAGACCACTTTGAGGTAGGAGATGGCAGATGAATCAGCATTACATTTTATACTGACAGACACTCATAGTGGGCTTCCCAGACAGCTCAGTGGAAAAGAACACTCCTGACGACACAAAGGATGCAGGTTCAATCCCTGGGTGGGGAAGATCCCCTGGAGAAAGAGACAACAACCCCCTCCAGTATTCTTGCCTGGAGAATCCCATGGACAGAAGAGTCTGACGGGCTAGAGTCCACAGGGTGGCAAAAAGTTTTTTGTGACTGAGCACACACACACACAAACTCACAAGTATATTTAAGTATATGCATATTTATATTTTATTTTATTACATACAGAGTATTTTCATGATCTCTTTGATAATTAAAACATCTTTTGAAGGAAGTGACAGTGTTATCCCAATTTTGAAAATAAATAAATCTTCAGTTTCACAGAGCTTAGAATTTGCCCATGATCACAAAGCCATTCAATGATAAACTGAAGTAAAAATGCAAATCTTATATCTTTTATGTTTTACATTTTAAAGAGGCCCAAGCCCCCTTTATCCCTCTGACACTATGCTGCATAATGTTCAATTCTTTAAATCCTTAAGTTTTCTAAAATTAATCATGCAGTGTCTGGTGGAATATTTTTCAAATCCATTTCTATGGAAGAAATGGGTTACAGTAGGATGAGATTGACCAGGACCGAAGGACCATTAAGCCTCAGTCCAGACGGCAAATATCAGTTCTCTTCTACAAGCCTGCTCGTGGCAAATTTTTTCCAATGTGGAACACGCCCCAAAACTCATTGACTGGACACTAAAACTCCAGAAATTCCTATGTTATCTACTATCATTGGTTTTGTCAGCAAAAAAATAAATACTATTGTCATTCTAAGATGATACATTTTTAGCCAGAAGGAAATACGCATTTGAGCCTCGTTATTCACAGACTCTGTGTTTGTGAAATCGCCTAGTGGCTGAAGTGCATTTGTAGCCCAGTGCTCGTGGCGCTCTCATGGTGATTCAAGGGCGTGTGGAAGGCTCTGAAGGGCCTTGGAGTCAGTCCACGTGGCATTCCCCTCTGAAGTCAAGTACAGCAAGCCTCTGCTTTCTTGTCTCAGCTCTCACCCTGTAAACAAGAGCCCTTTTCGTGGTCTATTTTATGACATGTTTTTCACTTTTTTGTGCTTTTTGTTGATGACTGTGCCGCTTAACATGGTCCACAGCAACATCCAAGTGCTATCTAGTGTTCCTGAATGCAGGACGACCGTGATGTGCTTTATGGAAAAACAAGCGTATTAAGTCAGCTTCAATCCGTTGTGAGGGATGGTGCTGTTTAGTTAAATGTTAATGAATAAAAAACTTGTATCAAATAAGGCTTCTTTGGGGCTTGCCTGGTGGCTCAGACGGTAAAGGAGCTGCCTGTAATGCAGGAGACATGGGTTCCATCCCTGGGTCGGGAAGTTCCCCTAGAGAAGGAAATGGGAGTCCACTCCAGTATTCTTCCTGAAAAGCTCCATGGACAGAGGAGCCTGGTGGGCTACAGTCCATGGGGCTGCTTAGTGAGACAGGACTGAGCAACTAACACTTTCACTTTTTTTTCAAGGTTTATTTAAACAGAAGCACACACACAATAACATTATATACTGACCAGCTAACAAAAATGTGCCCAGAGGTTTTTAGGACCCTAACCCTGCATTTTCCCCAGCAGCAGTGGCCCCGTGTTCACTAATTCAGCCTTCAAGAGAACTTTGTAGATTGTAATTATTGCAAATCATAAGAACCAACTATGAGTCATTCTGTGTTAGTTTTTTTTTTTTTTTTTCCCAGTCTTTGTTGCTTTACCATGAGCTATTTCTGAGAAGCAGTATAGCAAATGTTTAATAAAATCTGAGTTTTGTTATTTCCATTTAATGTTTTCAAAAACTGAAAGCGTAACTCCATGAAATTCCAGTGGCAACCTCAGTTGCTTTATAAGCATGTATAAGTTCCACGTAGGCTCTATGTAGGTGGAAATGCTGGAGTTCATCACTGTTCCCTGTGGTGAACCTCCCGGTGAGGGCAGCAAACTCTAACAAGGAATCACACAATAAATAAAAGGAATGAAGCTGTGCTAAGAGTCAAAAGAAAGAACAAGAAGAGATGGAAATCACTGAGAAAGGGCTACTCCTAACATGAGTTGTGGGAGAAAGCCCTTGAAGTTAAGCTATCAGTTGACCAGGCAAGAATGACAAGAGATCAGACATGGCACCTGTGAGGCGAGGGGGACTGTTTCAGGGAGGGAAAACTGGCAAGTGCAAATGCCGTGAGGCTAGAAAGAAATGCAGCCGGTTCAAGTGAGTGAATGACTCCAGGAAGGCAAAAACAGAGACCCATGTGTGAACGTGTGAGATCTCTCAGTGTTCCTGGATATAGGTTCTAATGCGTGTTCAACTGATGTGCCCACACTTTATCATAAATGTTATATTTCCCTTTATTTGCCTACACCGCAGAGGAAAGTACCGCTCCAGTGCACGCACCAAGAATTTGAAAAGCTCACCTTCCTGTATGACACCAAGTCACACACAGAGGTCTGCTCAGGGACGGCCAGAGTGTGGGCGCTACCTCTATGCTGTGGGTGTTCCCAGCATTTAGAGACTGTATTTGGGAAAACGTGTTTTTATTTGTGGCTGATACAAAGGCCCTTCAGCTTTCTGAATCGTTTTGTAATCTTACTCTTCTTTTCTTTGATATTATTTCTCTTTGAATCATAGAAAGAAAAAAGAATCACTTTAGTATAATCTTTTCAGTTGACCAGTTAGCTCTATTTCTGTTACAGTAGCGTCTGCCTTACTGAACTATTTGATGAAAGAAGAAGCTGCCAGACACCAAGCAGCACAGCCCAGGGCCCATAACTCTGTGTGTATTTGTGTGTATGTGAGAGCTGCTACTTTACATAGGCTTATTGTGGGTCAGGCATTGTAGTAATCGCCTTTATACATTCTTTCTAACCTATGCATGTACCTTTGAATATACATTGTATACCTGTATAATAATAGCATGTCTAATTTATACGAGATTTTGTTACCCACATTCCAGAAACAGGTTTATTTAGTAACAAACTTGACGAATGGTAAATGCCTAAGAAGATTTGACAATAAAACCCCTTACCATGCTCTATCCCTCTTAAGATGCACTCCCTTGCACTGACAAATAGATACTGTTGATCACCATAAACAAGTATCCATCTATTGATATTCTAGGAAGAGTCTGGGGTATTATTATAGTACAATCTTAGCACAAGCTGAGTTGTCTAAAGCGACAGAAATTTATTCTCTCACATTCGCAAGGCCAGATGGTGTTGTCAGGACTCTACTTCCTCCAAAGTCTTTAGGGAAAATTCTCTTCCTTTATGTCCTCCAGCTCCCCTTGGCCACATTGCTCCAATTTCTGCCTCTGTGGTCATGTGGCCTCTTTCTCTTGAGTCTGTGTGTCTTCTGTGTGGTTCTTAAAAGGACGCCTGCCATTGGCTTTAGGGACAACACAGGTAATCCAGGATGATTCCACCCCAAGATCCTTAACTGCTTTCCATTTTTAAAGACCCTTCTTCCAAACAAGGTCACATTTCCATTTTTCAAGGACAAGGAATGGACCACGTTTCAACCCACTAGATTTTTAGATGTTTTTCAACCTTTTAAAAATTCCTTCCATTTTTATTGGTCTATTCAGATTAATTGCCTTCTCAAAACTATATTATCTTCAGTTCAGTTCAGTCGCTCAGTCGTGTCTGACTCTTTGCGACCCCATGAATCGCAGCACGCCAGGCCTCCCTGTTCATCACCATATCCCGGAGTTCACTCAGACTCATGTCCATCGAGTCCGTGATACCATCCAGCCATCTCATCCTCAGTCGTCCCCTTCTCCTCCTGCCCCCAATCCTTCCCAGCATCAGAGTCTTTTCCAATGAGTCAACTCTTCGCATGAGGTGGCCAAAGTACCGGAGTTTCAGCTTCAGCATCATTCCTTCCAAAGAAATCCCAGGGCTGATCTTCAGAATGGACTGGTTGGATCTCCTTGCAGTCTAAGGGACTCTCAGGAGTCTTCTATTATCTTAGAAAACCAATTTCTAGTTTTTCAGAAATATTAAAACAAGATACTCATACACACATAACATTTCTTGCAATTAGTTTATTGTCCTCAGACCATAAGCCCCACATTCCTATAAGACTTATTTTTTTCTTCTCTTTATTAGTTTGCTGCTAAGTCGCTTCAGTCGTGTCTGACTGTGCAACCCCATAGATGGCAGCCTATCAGGCTCCCCTGTCCCTGGGATTCTCCAGGCAAGAACACTGGAGTGGGTTGCCATTTCCTTCTCCAATGCATGAAAGTGAAGAGTGAAAGTGAAGTCACTGAGTCGTGTCCAACTCTCAGCGACCCCATGGACTGCAGCCCACCAGGCTCCTCCATCCATGGGATTTTCTAGGCAAGAGTACTGGAGTGGGGTGCCATTGCCTTCTCCGTCTTTATTAGTTTACTGGTTAAATATATAGATTTCATATTAGAAGTTTTTTGTGACTTTTCTATTCTATATTGTATTCTTTTTTGATATTTCCTAAACTACCTTTTCATAAAATACTATATTTTAAGGTGATTTTCTTATTTAGGGTTAGTAAATGAGCAAGCTTCTTGATGAAAGTGAAAGTGGAGAGTGAAAAGGTTGGCTTAAAGCTCAACATTCAGAAAACGAAGATCATGGCATCTGGTACCATCACTTCATGGCAAATAGATGGGAAAACAGTGGAAACAGTGTCAGACTTTATTTTTGGGGGCTCCAAAATCACTGCAGATGGTGACTGCAGCCATGAAATTAAAAGACGCTTACTCCTTGGAAGAAAAGTTATGACCAATCTAGATATCATATTCAAAAGCAGAAACATTACTTTGCCAACAAAGGTCCATCTAATCAAGGCTATGGTTTTTCCAGTGGTCATGTATGGATGTGAGAGTTGGACTGTGAAGAAGGCTGAGTGCCAAAGAACTGATGCTTTTGAACTGTGGTGTTGGAGAAGACTCCTGAGAGTCCCTTGGGCTGCAAGGAGATCCAACCAGTCTATTCTAAGGGAGATCAGCCCTGGGTGTTCTTTGGAAGGAATAATGCTAAAGCTGAAACTCCAGTACTTTGGCCACCTCATGCGAAGAGCTGACTCATTGGAAAAGACTGATGCTGGGAGGGACTGGGGGCAGGAGGAAAAGGGGACAATAGAGGATGAGATGGCTGGATGGCATCACTGACTCAATGGACGTGAGTCTGAGTGAACTCCGGGAGATGGTGGTGGACAGGGAGGCCTGGCGTGCTGCGATTCATGGGGTCGCAAAGAGTCGGACATGACTGAGTGACTGAACTGAACTGAACTGAACTGAAATGAGCAAGGAATACCATTCCTCTATAATTTTTCTATATTTCTCAGTTAAATTTAACTGTAAAAAATTAATACTCTTTAAAATGGAATTTGCAAGAAATGAAATTTGTTTTCTTCCTTTGACCTTGGAGCCCCAGTCCAGCCCCATGCTGTCACAGCAATTTTTATCTCTGCCTTTAACCTTCTCACCTCCTCATCCCACCAGGGGCATTGCTAACATCTCCATTTAATAATGGAGTAACAATCCAGAACTCCATTAGCGTAATAAGCATTTCCCATCTGCACTGAGGGGTCTTCGCATCATAGGCTAAGAAGTAGTTTCTGTACCAGAAAGTCCACAGGAATGATTAGAATGGATGTGTGCGCCCCTCAGTGTGATGTTCTTCCTGCCTTGGGGTATCACTAACAGGTGGTACAGACTTGGCTGTTGTCACCTCTGCACAAACTAGATCCTAAGTCTCTGAATTTTGGATAACAGGCCCTATGTCGAGGGTTTCCCAGGTGGCAAAGGGGTAAACAATCTGTGGCCAGTGAAGACGATGCAAGAGAGGTAGGTTCAGTTCCTGGTTGGGAAGACCCCTGGAGAAGGAAATGGCTACACACTGCGAAATCCTTGCCTGGAAAATCCCAAGGTCAGAGAAGCCTGGTGGACTACCATCCATAGGGTTCCAAAGTATCAGACATGACTGAGCAACTGAGCAAATTATACTTCATGTAGCTATCACCTAAGAATTTTAGCTCAAAACCACTTCTTCTGAGCACCATCCCCTGATAAGTCTGTTTTCTATGCTCCCCCAGAATCCCAGTCATTTTATTTGTCTGTATTATGCATCTGTTAGTATAAACATTCAATTAGTATCTTTCACTCTGTAGGAGTTCCATAAAGGTGTGGACAATATCTGGTTTTGGTCTCTGTTCAACTCAAACCTGACCCATTATAAGAATGTAATAAATATTGATTAAATTATCATACTCCAGTAGGAGCATCTGATTTTTAAAAGATGTGTCAGGGATTTTTTTTTTTTTCATCACTTGGTGTCACTGAGTCATATCAAACAGCTCTGCACATATATGTTATAAAATACTGAAAGTTAGACTAGTGGGTTGGGGAAAGTGGGGGGGTGGGTGTTGGGAGTCAGTTTCACATTGTTTCTGAAATAGATACTGGAAAAATATATGTTAGAATGAAATTTAGAGACAACTCGACTCATCAAATCTCATCACTATATAACAGTGTTCCTCTCTAAGCTTCAGTTACTTCCTCTATAAAATGGAGCTAATAGTATAAGAATTAAATGACCAGCAACACTGACTGGTATCTAATAGGAATATAGTTAGAGCAGACATTACGATTATTAAAATTCTGGCAAAGGCTGAATTAGACCCATGATCCCTTATCTTCAGCATAGCACACATTCTTGTGCTCAGTTGCTTCTGAATAAAAGATTCACTTCTTTTCACTCTTGTATCTAAAGCTTAACTTACTCTTACCCTCAGATACAGTAAATGGGAGATCTTATAACCTATAGATCTCTTCACTTTTATTTAAAACTGAAACTTTTGCTTTTGATTTCTCTTTCTCAGTAAGTGGTTTCTTTAAAAATATCTACTCTTCCTTTTAAGCCTAACTCTTAGCCTTTTTATCTGTCCAAAAAGTGCTATGACTTTTGCCCTCTCTGAAGAGTGTATTCGATATAAAACCTGTCTTATTTAGGAAAATCAAGTGGAACTTGTGCATTCATTATAAATTCTTGGTTTGACAGCTTCAAAACAGCTTCTTTAACATATATGTAGAAGATTTTTATCTTTCAGTTGTAGACTTGATTTAGAATATAAGTGAAATAATGCCTAAGAGGTATTGCTACTCAAAATACTCTTCTCAGATTTTTTTCTTTTCTTTTGGTACAGAAAGTAGTGAACTACAATTTAAAGTAAAAAGTTAATTTAAGAAATTCTAGCATCATTTTGAAAGTCAGCTGGCCTACTGTTAGCACTATTGCAAGAGCTGGTCTAAATTATTTAAGACGAATGCAGAATAATCCATCATTTTTAATAATCATATACTCCCCTATGAGAAAAATGAACCAACTCTCTAAACATTCACACCTAAAATTGTCCATATACTTCAAATAAAGAGATGCACAGTCATTAGACAATGACTCACATGGTTATAAGATATGTCCAACTGGGAAGACAGAGGTGAAAACATGTACACTAAATAATACATGAAGAGCTAGTTTCATACTTGGAATGTGAAGGAGCTGCAGTCCTGTGTGTTTCATTAAGTTCCTAACTGGGCTAAGCCTCAGCATGTGTGACCTGAAGCCCTAATGTGTGCATAGCACATAGTCCCGTTGACTGGAAGACCATATCCATCTCCTGAATGTCCCTGAGTGACCAGTGCACAGAGCCTGTTTAATTTTGGGCAGATGTGAGAGAAGGTTAGCAAGGGAGGACAACTACAGGCATCTGTTAGTCAGAGAGCCACATGAGCTGGGAAGGACACAGGATAGTCAAGCAGGACCCTGGCCCAGGAGCCAGCGCAAGGGCTGGGATAGGCGTCCCACGATGTGCACAGTAAACCTGCAGGACAGACACCAAGCAAGGAAGGCGGAAGGGCCGGGCTCGTCCCAACACAGAATGTGTTTGGCCAGGTTAGATCCCACAGTTGGGATCACTGAGGTCTCCTGGGACAAAAATGGAAGTGTGTGTCAGGACGAAGGACGGCATCTCAGGTAAGGGAGGCAGGTGTGTGGCTTGCAGCCCAGTGGTGCCCCATGAACGTGTCTGAAACTCACACAGACCTGAGATGGGAATGCAAGGGGTGACATTCTTGTGCTGAGCTGGATGCTCTACTCAAAACAAAGGGGCAAAAGGAAAATGTCCTGTGTCAGGCCAGTACCCAGGTCCAAGTCATGCCTGAGAGGGAGCAGCCATGGGACCATCGAAGCCCAGCAGAACCTCAGCCATGACTGGAGAATGTGCCAGTGAAGCAGGAGACAGCTGGTACCCAATGCAGGACAAGGACATGGTCCAGGATAAGCTCAAGCAGAGGGATGAAGCACAGTCTGTTGTCAGAGGCCAGAGCTGATTCAACAGTGGAATTTCAGGAATGCTGGAGTCAATAAGGAGACTGAAAGGGAAAAACACAGAGGCTTTAAATAATTGGAGAAGAAAATATTTGGAGAAATACACATGCCACTCTCACACCTTTCTTAGCAATATTTTTAGATGCTCTTCAAGGGGAAAGAGTTTCATGAGCAGTGGTTCCAACCCTTGCTCCCCCCCACATTCAGGAAATGAACAGCATAAGCTCCCCATCAACCGTCTGATTACTTTTCTCAGTGGAGTTGAAGGTCCTAGTCCTCACCTAAGTGTGTCTAGCATGAGTGATCAGTATTCTATTTTGCTGAAACAAGACAATACATATTTCCTATATCTGCTTCCTTAGATAATACTAAATGTTTGCTATGGTCTGAGGTTGCAAACAGCCATGTGAATCTAGGTCAATATTTCTCTCAGTCATCTGCAAGGCTGAAGCTGGAAATTCCTGGTCCCACCCCAGACATAATGGGTTAGAATCTATCTAGGTGGGTCCACAATTAGCCACAATCCCCAGGTGATTTTATATATTGGGTTTGGGAATTTCTGAGTATGATAATTATATGATATTAGGATATAGATTGTAAACGCTCTAGTGATAACATGATATGATATCAAATAATAGTAATATTTTCTGTATGTTTCATAACATGATATTTTCTATATATTTAACTCTGGTTAAAACAAGAGTCAGGCCCAGAAACTCCTACTTCTTGAGTGCAGGAATGGATCTGCCTCTCAGCAACCTTGCATCCTCTCCAGAGCACCAGGTGGGGATGCTTGGGTCTAGAAGAATAAGAGCTCTTCTCTGACTCCAACATCAGGGAGAAGGAGGGAAGACAGAAACTTACAAGCTTGAGAACGTTCACTGAGCCCTATTTCTAGGTGAAGAACAGTAGCCCAAAGGATTTAAAACTTCCATTATTGGAGGAATGACACCTTTCCTTCCTGTTGGCTGTCTCCCTCTCCCTTAAATGGACCTTCCTTCATCATGGAGAGGCAAGAAGTCAAGTCCAATGTTGGGAGTGGACTTGGGAAAAAACAGAGTCTGTCTTGACCTTATGTCTACTGAAGCAAAAAAGAAATCTTTCCATGCCACTGTGGCTCAGTAGGTGTTTGAAGCCTCATCCAATCATAAAACTTGTTGGTTTTTTTTTGTTACCAGATCAGATGGACCAGTGGAGGGGCCCGCAGAACTGAGGCTAGGACCCCGTATCCTTATCTTTCCACTGAGCTGTGTTCTTTGTGAGCTCACTCTTAGAGGTTGGTGTGGAGGGATACAGGAGGAAGCCTGACACCTGTGTAACCTCAGCCTGACTCAATGAGCGGACCTGACATGACCCATGACTTCCAATAACAGGCACCTTCAAACTGTGAGCTCATAGGATGCCAGGGTCACTGACAATCACTGCTAGGGTTTCATAGCTTGGAGAAGATAATTGCTGTACACCGTGCCCACTGAGCAGACAAATTTGCTGGCAGACGAGGAATGGCATATAGTCCTTGGACTTGATTATGCCTATAATGCTATTTTTTTCTTTTTAATTATAGTATCTTCACTGAGCCACACGTGGCACTTGTGTTATTATCCTGCAGGAGGGCCCTCTGAGTCACCTTCCAGGACAAGGCCTCTCACTGTGCAGACCCCGCCATGAGGGGAGTGCTCTGTGCATCCAGCCTCCCGTTCTCTCCAAGCACCAGCAGTGAGGTTCCATGCAAAGCTTGTTCAATTTGTTAAACCAGGACAGTACAGACTGTGGTAGAGGGCAGCAAGTGTTTTCAAAGACAAACAAAAGATAATGTCAAGCATGGATATTCCCCTGCATTCCTTCAATGCAACTAGACAGAGTAGAAAGATTGATCTCTCTCTTTCTCCTTGCGTGAATGCACATATGCCCACACACACACACACACACACACACACGCACGAAGCAATATTAAAGACCACACCTAAGAAGCAATATTAAAATTTCTAGACAGCCTTATACTAATTTCTGCCACATGCTCTGAAGCTTAAGATCATTATAATCATCAGGAGGAGAAGGGGACAACAGAGGACGAGATGGTTGGATGGCATCACCGACTCAATAGACATGAGTTTGAGCAATCTCCAGGAGTTGGTGATGGACAGGGAAGCCTGTCGTGCTGCAGTCCAATGGGTCGCAAAGAGTTGGACCCGACTGAGCGACTGAACTGAACTAATCTCATAGATATTACATTCTCTTTCTCTTCCATATAATTTCAGCAGATATATTTTATGTACACCTATATGCATTTCTATCTTTAAATTCCCTCAACAATCCTGTGTGTGTGTGTGTGTGTGTTCAGTTGCTGAGTCATGTCTTCGTGTCTGACTCTTTGTGAACCTGTGAGCTGTGAAATCACAAAGCTCCTCTGTCCATAGGATTCTCCAAGCAAGAATACTGGAGTGAGTTGCCATGCCCTCCTCTAGGGGATCTTCCTGACCTAGGGTCCAAACCTGCCTCAGATTTGGCAGGTGGATTCTTCACCACTGAGCCACCTGAGAAACTCTCAACAATCCTGAGAGACGGGCATTATTCTTCCCATTTTAAAGAGTCAAAAAAAGGCTTCATGACATCCCTAAAGTTGCATAGTGCATAAGTGATCATCCTACCATTCAAATTTGGCGCTTTCCCACTTTACCACAGCTGTCTGTCATGGAAAATTTCTGTACCCTCTATTTTAAAATTTCTGTGCCCATGACACTCTGTAAAACCCATGGAAGTGCAGGTTTCCACGAAAACAATGTCTCCAACCCGACAATCCTACCCTCTCCAGACAGCTCCTTTGAAAATGCACATCCCTCCTTAGCCAGAGTGATGGGTTTGCAGCCTCAGCATCTGCATTTTCCCCTGCATGTGTCCAGCTGCACCTGTAAATCCTCAAGCACATCTGACCCTAAGAGCAAAGACACCTCCCTCACCTAGAGAAGTCACAGGCCTGAGTGTGCACCAGCGCGATCACTGACCTTGTGTCTGGGGTGGCCACATTATTTATTATCTAGAATAGGGCTCCAGAGAATGAAGAGTCTCTATAAGTCTTAGTGCTAGGACAACAGGCAAAACCAGTAATGTTCATGGTCAGGCAGGAAAACAGGGTCATCATCCTCATAAACTTAATCCTCTCTTCAACATCACTTTAGCCTAAGCCATGGCTTTAGAGCCTTCAAAGAGAGGATCAACACCTTCTGGTGATCGTCCCTCATGTTTTCCCGTTGTCCACCAAAAAGTAAGATGAGGGTGGTTTAGCTGCTAAATCGCGTCTGACTCTAACAACTCCACAGACTGTAGCCCACGAGGCTCCTCTGTCCATGGGATTTCCCATGCAAAAACACGGGAGTGGGTTACCATTTCCTTCCCCAAGGGATCTTCCTAACCCAGGGAGGGAACCTGGGTCTCCTGCCTTGCAGGCAGATTCTTTACTGACTGAGCTAAGACTAAACTTCAAGTGGTGCTGATCTAAAGACATAGGACATGTCTACTGATCCAGTCAAAATTTATATATGTGCCCATACATGTACACACACACACACACACACACACACACACACACTTGACTTTTCAAATCACCTTTAAGTTTAAGAAAAGTGCTATATATATGGCAGTTGGTTTGTATTTAAAAGTCATCAATAAAACATAAATGGACAGGGAGACAATTTTAGGTTTGGTTCATTGAGGAAATCACATATAACTTTGGGATTCCAAGACCTCCCATTGGAGTTAGAGTCTTAGTCATGTTCTGAGGGCACCTTTAAAGACTCCAGATGCCCTGTGTCTGGGACACATTGGGAAAGATTTCCTTGCACACCATTTGTGATTCTGTCTTTGAATGTAGGAATAAACGGGCCAAGCCCAAATATCAGTGATTTCTTTGAAAGATTCCATTTTCAAAAAATGCATTGACTTATTAGAAAGAGTTTTGGCAGTGATGTAACAAGAGTAAACTTTTTTATATGCATTGCATAGAGAAAACCAAAATGAATATAATTAGCTTTGTCAGTTCAAAAACATATTTCAAGAAAATCAAGTTGAAATGTTTTTCCATAATATTTGAAAAGAGTGTGATAGTAGCACAAGAATGGAAAATAGGCTAGTTCCCAAGATAGAGTCCAGATAGACTCCGTAAGTTTTAGTATGTGATCGTCTGTGAGAAAAGTAGAAGGACTCTATAAATGATGTTTAGAAAGGATAGGTTTCAATTCAGAAAAAAAAGTTGAGTTACATTTCTCTCCCCGATCTTCCCCATCTCCTTCCGGTCCTGCCTTTATTAAATAGTGATGTGGGTGCTCACTGTTCTGATAGAATCTGCTCATGGTCTGAAGAGGTTCTCAGGGCAAGCCAGTGGTGAGGAATTCATCCTGAGTGACCCCCCCTGAGTGTCCTCCAGGACACTCAGCCCTTCCTCTGCCTGGAGAGAGGAGCACATGGTGCCCGCACAAAGACAGTGAGGTTCAGGACTTCCAAGTGAAAGGACATTAATGAGTCTGCTTTGGTTCCTTTCTTTCTATGACACTTGTTGACTTAAAAAAAAAAAAAAAATTGCACAATGTGAGAGTTGTGAGTTCAGTTTTATTTGGGGCAAAACGAGGACTGCAGCCCTAGAGACAGTGCTTCAGAAAACTCTGAGAAACTGCAACAGGAGGTGCAGGGTCAGGGGAGCCAAGCTTTGCAACAAAAGGCAGGTAGTCTGAACACCACAGGATTATTGTTAATTAAAGGAAAACCATATATCTCAACTTGACGAATTTAATGCTTTTCTATGTATCAGTTCAGTTCAGTTCAGCCGCTCAGTCACGTCTGATTCTTTGTGACCCCATGGACTGCAGCATGCCAGGCTTCCCTTTCCATCACCAACTCTTGGAGCTTACTCAAGTTCATGCCCATAGAGTCAGTGATGCCATCCAACTATCTCATCCTCTGTTGTCCCTTCTCTTCCTGCCTTCAATCTTTCCCAACATCAGGGTCTTTTCCAATGAGTATTCTTCTCATCAGGTGGCCAAAGTACTGGAGCTTCAGCTTCAGCATCAGTCCTTCCAATGAATATTCAGGACTGATTTCCTTTAGGATGGACTGATTGGATCTCCTTGCAGTCCAAGGGATTCTCAAGAGTATTCTCCAACACCACAGTTCAAAAGCATCAGTTCTTCAATGCTCAACTTTCTTTATGGTCCAATTCTCATATCCATACATGACTACTGGAAAAACATAGCTTTTACTATAGAACCTCTGTCAGCAAAGTAATGTCTCTGCTTTTTAAAATGCTGTCTAGATTGGTCATAGCTTTTCTTCCAAGGAACAAGTGTCTTTTAATTCATGGCTTTAATTTAAGTCACCATCTGCAGTGATTTTGGAGCCCCCCCAAAATAAAGTCTGTCACTGTTTCCATTGTTTCCCCATCTATTTGCATGAAGTGATGGGACCAGATGCCGTGATCTTAATGTTGAGTTTTAAGCCAGTTTTTTCACTCTTTTCTTTCACTTTCATCAAGAGGCTCTTTAGTTCCTCTTCTATGTATAGGAAGATGCAAGAGTCTGGGCTTACTGAAATCATTCCTATGCACCACCGCTACCTGGTGTCAGGATCCTGAGTTTTCACATCCTGAATTTCCTCAGGGCTCATCCTAGTCAGTGGCTGCAGTCTGATGGCTGCTGAAGAGAAGTTATTCTTTCTTTCCTGAGTTCCCTCAAAACTCACCAGCTCACTACCAGTGGTGGCTGCAGTCACTGATGACTCTGACATCCTTTGCTTACTGATATGGCAGGAAACATTCCATTCCTCCCACTCATAACCTAAACATCAACAATCCTCATAGCTCTATGATGTTTATCCAGAATACAACCACATTTATCAACCCTGGTACTTCTACTCAGATTTAAATCTCCATCACCTGGACCCTGGCAATAGCCTCCCGGCCAGTCTCCTCACTGCTGTCCTTCTCCCCATTGATTCCTTTCATCCAGTCAAGGACTTCCAGATTCAGAAGCTTCTCTTCACTTCCTATCTCACTCCAGCACCAGAGGCCATCCTTAGAATGGCTACAGGCTCTTTCCGACAAGTCCCCACCCCACCATGAGCTCTCCCTCTCACCCCGTCTCCGGTGTCTCCTCCTCACTCTAGTCCAGCCCCACTGGCCTCTGGCTGTGTCTTGAACATCTCAGGAGCACCCCCGGAGACTGGGGCTTTTGTATCTGTACTTTGCTCCAACCTTTTAGCAAGAGTGGCTCTCACATACCCCTCCACATCAGACCTCTTCTCTAACAGTGTGTGTGTAAGTGATCTGTGCCTTTATTTTTGTCATTAGTTAAAACCATTCCCTCCTGTCCCCCAAAAGATGCACAGAAGTCTTGTCTACAGTTTCACAGACTTCAGAGGACCCTGGAAACTGATGCATGTATCTTCAAAGTTTCAAACTGCTGCAGTAAAGCATTAGGTAGTCATAAAGACATCTATACTCAGAGAAACACATGCAAGTTTTCTGCAAGGCCGCCTGAAACCTTGTCCAAAATTACATTACTCTCACCTTCATAATGAAAGTCCACAGGAAAAATCTCACTTACTCCCCAGAAATTCTTCAGAAGCAACTTTTCTGAAACACTTGTATCAATAGCAACCTCCATGATGAGGTAATGTTTCTCAGTTTAAACCTACCTTGTTTCCGAAGAAATTCTCTTTTTTAGTACCCCTCTGTGGCTGAGCCAATGCTAAGACCATTGGGGAAACCTATTACCTGGTGCTAATAGGGCTTGAAAAAGAAGCCAGCGCTGTTACTAATACCCTCATTCTGGACTCAGAGATAAGAGCACTTTCTATGCAAAGCTTTGTTAGAAGTGAAATTGTGCATCCTGGCTGCAGATAAGGTGTCCCTGATTGTTGAAAGCATTTCGGGCGTTGAACATGTTATGAATGGGACAGTCTGAGCTGCAAACTCTGAGAAGTTGTTTATCACCCTCTTCCCTGACTCTCACTCACCCCTGGTTTTATTCCCATCTCCCCAGGCCCTAAAACCACCTTGGTGATAACTCTCCTGCACTCTCATAAGTGCAGCCCATAGGGTGGGACCCTCAGGGTAAAGGTTCTCCCCGCGGTGCCAGTAAGTCAAGGCTCCCTCCCCGGGGTCGTGCAGGAGAGTCAGGTCCAGTCTCTGCAGGATGTCCTCCAGAAGGGCCTCGCTGTGAAATGAGCAGCACCCAGACCAGAAAAGGGGACTTCAGGTGGCGCTAGTGGTAGAGAAGCCACCTCCAAATGCAGGAGATTTAAGAGACGTGGGTTCCATCCCTGGGTCAGGAAGATCCTTGGATGAGGGCACGGCAATCCACTCCAGTATTCTTGCTAGAATACTGCAGACAGAGGAGCCTGGTGGGCTGCAGTCCATGGGGTCACAAAGAGTTGGACAAGACTGAAGTGACTGAGTATACATGTACGCAGACCAGAAAAAAAGTGACCGTGAACTAAAGTTCTACCTGACAACACATAACATCAGTCAGTTCAGTTCAGTCGCTCAGTCATGTCCGACTCTTTGCGACCCCATGGACTGCAGCACACCAAGCCTCCCTGTCCATCACCAACTCCCAGAGTTTACCCAAACTCTTGTCAGTCAGTGATGCCATCCAACCATCTTATCCTCTATCGTCCCCTTCTCCTCCCGCCTTCAATCTTTCTCAGCATCAGGGTTTTTTTTCACATAACATAGCAGATGTAATTAGGCAGATTAAACTGGATCCCTTTGTGGGATCCGGGCTGACTTTAGGAGAGTTGGTTTGTCATAAGAACAATATTCCCAAGGAGCAATTCTGTCCAAATGCATTCTGATTTTTTGGCTCCTACACTCCATCCTGCCCCACAACCACTGTCCTCCCAGCCTGTCTCCTGCCCTCTGTTTACAACCTTTCAAAAGTACCCACTACTCAGTTCCAAGTATCTGCTTCGCTCAGTGTCTCACAGCACGGATTGTCGGCAGACAGCCACAAGGTGGCCGTGCGGGGCCGGGGTCCATGGTGACCCAGACTCCCTGCAGAGGTCCCTTCCCCTTCCTCCGGGTCTTTTGCTGATGCATCTGCAGCCCATACTTTATTATAGCCCTTTTCCTACTGTTCCGTGTTCACTTGTTACAGCCTCCACACACATCGTTAGATGGAGAACGTCAAGGTTAGAGACCACTATTTTACCCACAGGACCTACCTTTCCCATCGCAGTTTCTCAGCGATTGTTTATTGTGGGGATGGATGCGTATTCAGTTTAGTAAACACAAGGAGGGAACAAGTATAAAAAGCTTGATTGCATTCTTCAGTCCCTGCCATCAAGCAGCCTCTGCCAGGTCTCTTATCTATAAATGTTTTAGGCGATTAAGAGTCAGCTGTTTGAAAAGGCCAAGGTTTCTAAACCAAACCTGCCAGCTGACGTCTTCGTCTTCTCTCCAGCCGTCCCAAGGCCCTGGGCCCTCTCCTCAGCAGCTGAGGGCTGCTCCTTTGTGGCCATGCTGTGGGGTTTTCAAGGCCTCTGCACAGCCAGGTCCACCGGGAGGACGGGCAGCCCGGGCTGATCTCAGGACAGCTCCCTCTGCCACCTGCCCCCCCGAAGCCCTCAGGAGACTGGGAGCTGCCCTCCAGTGGGCGACTGTGTCTGTGAAGGGAGCTGGTCACAGCGGGCAGCGTCGATTTCCCGGTGGCAGCACTCAGCTTCTGCCATGTCAGGACTGTGAGGACGGGCCGCCCGCTGCTCCCAGCCATCCTGCCTTCCGTGTCTGTAGACTCAGCCCCACCCTTGCCTGCAAATCCTGCAAGCATGGCACAGAGGACAGGCAGCCTCACTCTCCCAGCTGGACGCGCATATTACAGAGGATACGACTCTTGCCTTTAAAGTGCTTCCCCTCTGCTGGAGCGCCAGGAGTTACAGCGGCCGTCATGTACACTGGGATGCATAGAATAATGGATATAATACATAGGAAGTGCTTTGGGAGATCACAGAGGTGCACCTAACCATGATGGGGGTCTTGTCAGGACACTCTGGCTGCCAACGTCTAGAGATACTTTGTACAGAGTGGCAATAACCACTTGCACCAACCCTAACCTCCAACTACACCCTCCCTTTCTCCTCAGCCTCCCTGGGGACCCCAAACCTCCCCAAACCCAACAACTAAAGCTACATTCCCAGAGGTGGGAGCTGGGGAACTCCACACCAGCACCAAGGATGTGGCCTCTCCAGATTACTCGGTTCCTGGGCCTAAGTGGCTGTGAAAGATTGTGGGTGTCTCCCTTGTACCTCACTCTATCTGAGAGGTTAAGGAGTGTGCTAGTTTCCTATTGCCACAGATCCAGCAGTTTAAACAACTCATGTGCCTTCTCACAGCTCTGTGGGTGGAAATCTAGGGCCAGTGTGGCTCAGCTTAGAACTTCACAGCCTAAAAGTGAGGGTCAGGGGGCCACAGCCCTTTAGGAGACTCTGGAGAAGAGTTTGCTCCCACGTTCTTTAAGGTTGTGGGCAGGATTCCATTCCATGTGGCTGAGGTCCTGGCTTCTTCACTGGCTGTCTGCCGGGTCATTCTCCAGAGGGCACCCACAGTCCTCAGCTCATTGCCTCCATCTTTAGAGTCTGACACAGCAAGTCAAGACCTCACACTTCAAATCACTCTGCCCTCCCCTCTGGTCTCACCTTTTCTTGATTTCCTCATCCACCATATCTGACTCCAGCCAGAGAAATCTCTCAGCTTGGAAAGCACCAGTGATGAAGACAGAGCCCACCTAGCACATCCAGGCTAACCCCCCTACTTTAAATCTGTAACAGGAATGAAACTTGCCAAGTTCCTTTGACAGCAGTAAATGGCTTAGCACCTGACTGAATGACACAGGCACAGAAATCTTGGGGGAAAGGGGCATTTTTAGAATTCAGCTACAATAAGGGATTCTTTACGGAGGGCTACAGTTTCAGTTGAGATCTGAGGACAAGGAGGAGGGCGGAAGAGGTGAAAGAGGTGACTCAGATGAAGCCAGAGGAAGCCTACTCCACCTGCAGCTCTGACCCTGGTTTAATAGAGGGGGCCGGGCGGGGCTGATGGACAGATGGAGGGACCCAGAGCAAAGGCCACTTTACAAAGAGCCCTGAGCTCACCTAGATGATTGACTCGTTATCCTGAGCCTTTCTCCATTGGTTTGTTGCCATCTTTTTTGCACACTTGGGATTACTTTCTCTGGGTGTGTGATTTCAATCTATCAAGCACACAGTTAGAAATATTTGTTCCTCTCCTAATTTGGGCTTCCCTGGTGGCTCAGAGAGTAAAATGTCTGCCTGCAATGCAGGAGACCTGGGTTCAATCCCTGGGTCAGGAAGATCCCCTGGAGAAGGAAATGGCAACCCACTCCAGTACTCTTGCCTGGAAAATCCCATGGACAGAGAAGCCTGGTAGACTACAGTCCATGGGATTGCAAAGTGTCGGACACGACTGTGTGACTTCACTTTCACTTTCTCCTAATTTGGGGAAGATTTTTATTGGCAGAGCTGGAGCAAAAAGGCTTCTCTTAGTTCTCAAACAAGAAACCTCAAGTACCTTGAAAAGTAGTTTTGATTACCTTGATCACACCTAGAAGCAGTGCCCACTATGGTTAATTCTGTTAAGTTCTTGAATATTTGAGATTAACCACTCTTTTGAAAGGCCAAAAAAGGTGAGAGTTGCCTAATTTTACACAGGAAGAGAAAGTGAATTCCAGTTCCAATGGCCCTTTGTTATTGATGGGTGGACAGTAAATGACATGCATAATTGTCTTCTGATTTTTTTTTTTTTTGCTTCTACTCTTATGCCTAATTGAATTTATTTATGTTTTCTTTCCCCTTGTTTTGCTTAATTAGATCTGCCAGTGTTTTACACATTTTATAATTTTCTTTAAAGAAACAACTCTCAATATTTGTATGTTTCATGTTTCTTTTCCCTAATTTATTATTGTCTGCCTTAGTCATAAATGTACTAAGTTGATATTGTTGTCTTACTAATTATGTGGGTAAAATGTTTTATTTATTATCATTATGGCTTAATAAAAATACTTTGGACTATAAATCTAACTTGGCTTAAAGTATTTATGCTTCTCAGATAATACACTCAATGCTATAATTTTTAAATTAGTCTGTAATTGTTTCTTAAATTCTCTCTGTGAATCAGGACTTGTTTCAGGGGCTATTTCCATATTTTAAAATATCTAAATGATTAAGACTTTGCTCTTTTGCTATTAATATTTTAATTTCCCCATTTTTGAATTATTTATTTCTATTCATCTTCAGTTGGCTAGGATATGCCTTTAGATTACTTTTTCAAAAAGAATTTCTGAGCAATTTATCTGCTAGATGTTTCGCATTTCTACTATTGCTTTTATACTTCCCTGTGTTGGTTTTCTGTTTGGGGATAAGACGTTATCACAACGATGGTGGCTTAAAACAGGAATCATTTACCATCTCGCAGTCCCTGAAGGCCAGGAGGCTGGACCTGGCTTCATCCAGGGTCTCAGGAAGTTGCGGTCAGGCCAGGGGCTCATCTGAGACTGGGGTCCACTCCAGGTCCACATGACTGTTGCCAGAATGCATTTCCTTACATCTGCAGAAACCATTTCTTTAAGGCCAGTAGGAGAAACTCTCTAGAAAGAGAATAATCCTCTTTTAAAGGTCTTCATTTGATTACTTCAGGCCACCTGGGCAATCTCCCTTTTGATTAACTCAAAAATCAGCATGTTCATATCTGCAAAATTCCTTCACCTTTGACATGTATTATAGTCTAATCACTGGCATGACATTCAATAGTACTCATACCCTCCCCACACTCAAAGGGAGGGATAACACGGCGTGTATACCAGGGAGCAAGGATCTTGAGTCACCCTAGAGTTCTGACTTCCTATTCCCTTTGAGTTTGCCTTTGATTTTTCAACTTAGTTTGGTCTGTCCTTTGGTGTTTTGCTTCATCTTTATAGAGTCCATAACACATCCCTGAAGGTCAGAGAGAATCCTTAGCCTTGATTAAGACACCATCTCTCTTCTGACCCCATCTGGGTCCCCTGTCTCTCACAGTCCTCCTGATTCCAGCCTATGCTTTCTACATTGTTCTTATTCACACATGGCCTATGGAAAGTAATCTTTCATGTTTTGGACTTTATCTTGCTGTTTCAAGATAATCTTTGGTTACTGCTTATAAAGCACTCAAAGTTCCTTTTAACTACTATTACAGGCTTACCTTTTAGGTTACATATAAATATGAGGTCATTTCTAGTAGTGTAGGCAGACAGGTAAGAGTTTGCTGTGCTTCTGCTATAAGCTCCCTAGCAGTTACAAGGGAATTGTATCTCTACAGCAAATTCTGCCACGTGTGTGATGTTTTATTATGTGAGCACAGAGCAGCATTATTGCCTATGCTCTAAACTCAATGGAGTCCCAGCTCTCTGTCTATTTTGTGCTCCACTGATACCTTACATTAAACATTTATATGACACAAAAGCAACAATATTCTAACAACAGCAATTATTAAATAAATAAAGACACAATAAAAAGTTCTGATAAGGAGATATACCATATCCATAGACTGGAAGACTCAACGTTTTAAAGATAACAATTTTCCTCCAAAAATCTGAAAATTCCCAACCAAAATTCAATCAGGATTTATTGTGGAACTTGAAAAACCAATTCCAAAACTTACATGACAATGCAATTGGCTAAGAATAGGCAAGGCGCTACTGAAGAATGTAGTGGACTTACTTTAATATCACAATGTATTATACATTTACAGTAATTAAACCAGTGTGGTATTGGCAAACAGGACTTAAATAACCTGTACATACACGGATGCTTGATTTATGTTAGAGGTGAAACTATTGGAGCAGAGGGAAAATAAAAGTCATTTCAATAAACAGTCCTGGGGCCATTTCTAACACCAAATAAAACATTATTTTTTTTCTATACCACTCCTAAAATAACTAAATTCGACAGGAAAAGCAGATAAGCTTCTGAAAGATTACCTGTGCTGTGCTCAGCGGTGTCTGACTCTTCGTGACCCCATGGATTATAGCCCGCCAGGCTCCTCTGTCCATGGGATTCCCCAGGCAAGAATACTGGAGTGAGTTGCCATGCCCTTCTCCCGGAGGTCTTCCTGATGCAGGGATCGAACTGGAGTCCCCTGCATTGCAGGTGGATTCTTTACCATCTGAGCCACCTGGAAACCTAATCATGAAAGGCCTCATACTCATCAGGTAGAGAGGCTCCTACAAATCTGTGAAAGGAGAGGAGACTGTGGGGTGTAAAGAAGATCAAAGGACTGAGGAGCAGGGCTAGTCCTACCTGTTCCTTTTTACATCATTCAAATGCCCACTGACAGCGATCTTAAACCTTCTGTTGCTTCTGGTTACCAGTTTGCCATGCTCCGGAACCTTCTTTCTTAGACTTTTCTCATCGTCATGTCTTCTTAACACCCTGGGACCTGCTGAAAGCCCCACTAACTCTTCCTTCCCCTCTCATCTCCAGCCCTGCATTTCACTCCATGGGACATTTTCTAGCTTTGACTCTCAAGCAAAATTCCAGTTTCAAATATATTTCTAGCAAAGCTTTTTCTCTCTTGAAATGCTATTGTCTTGCTGTCGAATTTTAAAAGTCTGGTATGAAATGTGAAGCTGAGTAAAGGCTCTAGGTGGTCTTTGTTGCCTGGGGCAGCCAGCCAAGACTTCGGGCTTAGCACTTGTGACAAAACGACCGAGAGAAAATAATATGCCATGATATTTCAAATTACCGTGGTGCTACGTTTGTTCCATAGACTATGTTCTATAAAATACCATTGGCCTCTTTTACTTCCAGGCTGAAAATGGCAGAGTTTGCCCTTATTTTCCTGACTCTTGTCAATTGCAAAGTCCATGCGAGGAAAGCTGCACAAGCCACAGAAGTTAGCAGACAGGGTTTTCATCTTGGCTTGGCCCTTGCTATATGTATGACGTGTGTGTGTGTGTGTGTGTGTGTGTGTGTGTGCACGCGTGAGCATGCACTTGCTTGCTTGCTCACTCGTTTGCTAAGTCACTTCAGTCCTATCTGACTCTCTGACTCTATGGACTGTAGCCCTCCAGGTTCCTCTGTCCATGGGATTCTCCAGGCAAGAATACTGGAGTAGGTTGCCATTTCCTATATCTTTCCAACCCAGGGATTGAACCAGTGTCTCATATATCTCCTGCATTGGCAGGCAGGTTCTTTACCACCAGTACAACTTTCAAAGTCCATACATAAACACACACACACACACACACACACAAGTAAATAGTGCCTTTATAAACACAGGGGTGCATGTATTTTTTTTTCAAACTATGGGTTTCTATGAATGTATGTCCAAGAGAGGGATTGCTGGATCATATGGCAACTATATTTTTAGATTTTTGAGAAGCTTCCATACTGTTTTCCCTAGTAGCTGTACCAATTTACCTTCCCACCAACAGTGTGGGAGGGTTTCCTTTTCTCCACACCCTCTCCAGCGTTTGCAGCTTCTAGACTTTTTAATGATGGCCATTCTGATCTGTATGAGGTGGTGCCTCATTGTATTTTTTATTTGCATTTCTCTAATAAATAGCAATGTTGAGCATCTTTTCATGTGCCTATTGGACATCTGTATGAAAGACAGATTTTTTTTTTTAATGGAACTTAATATCACACGTAGCCCAGCACACCATTCTCCCCACGTATCACTTTCCAGTAGCCAACAGCTTCATGCACAAACCAACCCCTCCCAACCCTGCCTTCCCACACTGTTGACAGCATACCTCATGGTTAGTCAGAAAAAAAATAATGAAAAATCTGAAAATAAGGCAAAGAGGTGGGTACCATGACTTCTCTATGTCATACTGGGGCAGAAGCCACTCAAAACTTATCTGGAAGATTGTGCTGAATTTCACCACTCCCCATCAATCAAAAGTTTCAGACTAGTGAAGTCACATTATAAATGCTTGCTTATAAGAGATGTAGATGATTTCTCTCTGCTGGAACATGTAACCCCACTGGCTGTGGCCTTGCTAGTCATTAACCACTTTTGTGCTCTAGCTGCACCTGCTTAAATACTCTTTGTATCTGGTATAACATCTTATTGGCTCACCCATTAATTAATAGGTTAATAAAATTTTTGACCTGTGATTATCCGTTATTTACTTAAGACCTATAACTTCAACTTTTTGAAAATTTTATTTCATTATCCTTTACTTAACATAAATTTGAAAAAGAAAAACTTGAAATTAGCCTTTCCACCTTTATTTCTAAAAAGCCAGTTCCTCAACCAGACACTACTGAGCGACATCACTTTCACTTTTCACTTTAACGCATTGGAGAAGGAAATGGAAACCCACTCCAGTGTTCTTGCCTGTAGAATCCCAGGGACTGGGGAGCCTGGTGGGCTGCCATCTATGGGATCGCACAGAGTCGGACACAACTGAAGCAACTTAGCAGCAGCAGCAACCCACTATATTGTTCTTAAAAATAGCCCTTACTGATTCCAGCTCCCTTTGAGGGGTCTTCAGGGCTTCCAGAGTTAAGGTGGGAGTTTCCTCATGATCTTATTATGATCTCACTATTTTCTCTGTCATATTCGTGAGTCCTGCAACATTAAAAATTTCTCCTTTTCTAAATTCTCTTGTTCCCTGGACTTGGTCCCCCTCTTAGTTTTTTCCTTTCTAAACTGAGGTGCTGTCTGTCCACTCCTCTCTCACACACCTGTCCACTCACCTTTCCACTCTTGCTTTTTGACTTAACACATTTCCAGGTGGCCTTGATAATTCATAGGGTCACTCATGTCCTGTTGAAGGAAGATAAGCCCCACCCTTGCCTATAAAGAGCTTCTCAAAAACAACCTGAGTCCTTGACCTCCAGCTGACATGAATCCAACTCCTAGGAAACAATGGGACACATGGGACCAGGTGAAATTGCCAGAATACAGTCAATAGTTACAACTGCTGCTGCTAAGTCACTTCAGTCATGTCCGACTCTGTGTGACCCCATAGATGGCAGCCCACCAGGCTCCTCCGTCCATAGGATTTTCCAGACAAGAGTACTGGAGTGGGTTGCCATTGCTTTCTCTGAATAGTTACAGCAAAAATACCTAGATCCAAGGAACACTTGGGTACCCATGGGGATTGCCCTTACCCTACAGTGTGTGTGTGTGTGTGTGTGTGTGTGTGTGTGTGTGTGTGAACTTTGTAACCTGGGGCTAGGGTAGGGGTAAAATGAGTTTTGTGGTGAGGTTCGGTCTATTTCTTCAAACATACTGAATGATAATTAGCTTTGATTTTTCCATCTATTCATAATGATAGCAGAGGGCAACGCACAACAGAAAGGGGGCTGCAAGCTTTCCACTTAGCAATTAATTCTATTATTAAATGCTAAGAAAAAAATAAGTGCCTGCCAGCTGTAGCTTTATTATGTTTTCCCAGAAATAATAATGAGAAGGCTGTGGAAGTATATTATTTATTTCTTCTTTTTTACCCCACCCTCATAGGAGAAGGGAAAAAAAAAAAAAAAAAACACGGGTGGTTGCTCCTTCCTTGTGAAAATAAAATGATTCTGCTGTGAGAAGGTGACTTGGACAGAGCAGAAAGAAGGGGGTTGGTATATAATAGAAAGTGTCTTTGCTTTGTCTTTTTTTATTTGTTTTTGAAATGGAGCATCTAGCTCTGGGCCAGAACCCATGCTAAGCAAGATGGGGATTGAAAAACAGGGAGTACTTGGAGCTTCCTTGGCGTAGACACTGAAAAAAGTGAAAGTGTTAGTCACTCAGTCGTGTTTGACTGTTCGCAACCCCATGGACTGTAATAGCCCACCAGGCTCCTCTGTCCATGGAATTCTCCAGGCAAGAATATTGGAGTGGGTAGCAATTTCCTTCTCCGGGGCACGGGGGTCTTCCCAGTCTAGAGATTGAACCCAGGTCTCCTGCATTGCAGATGGATTCTTTACCATCTGAGCCACAGGGAAGCCATGTACACACCTGAATTAAACCAAAATATGGCAAAAGCCACAGCTGTGAAATAAACAGTGCTCTGGGAGCATAAAGAGAGGGTGGCTATGGGCAATAACATCAGAATTTTGGTGGAGATGTTAATCATAAGTCAAAATGTAGCTATTTAATAACTTAGGGCTTCCCTGGTGGCCCAGACTGCAAAGAGTCTGCCTGCAATGCAGGAGAACTGGGTTCAGTCCCAGGGTTGGGAAAATTCCCTGGAGGAGGGCATGGCAACCCACTCCAGTATTCTTGCCTGGAGAATCCCCATGGACAGAGGAGCCTGGTGGGCTACAGTCCATGGGGTTGTAAAGAGTTGGACATAACTGAACAGCTAAGCACACACACTGAGTAACTTCTGCCAGCATTATGCCTTGAAAGTAGCAGATTCTCAGTGAATAGCTACTGACCCTGAGTTCAAGGTGGATTCCTGTACAGCACGGGGCAGGTGATGGAACAGAGGAGACTGCCTGGCCCCACCCAGCTCATCCATCAGGTTCACCATACTGGGAGGCAGTGGGAAGGTGCTCATAGTGTTTGCAAAAGAAAAGCAAGGTCTAACTCAGAAGTGCAATTAATTTAGGCCAGACTCCAGGGAATACACATCACTGTTTTATTGCCTGGGACATGGATGGAAAACTAGGACAGATAGGGAACAATGTTAGGCTTAGCACGAATTGAAATCTGACATCTTGCTTCTATAAGCTATGGGACGTTGTGTGTATTGCACACCCCTCTGAGTCTCAGTTTTGTTATATATAATATGAGTGTAATAATGCCCCCTTTATAGGAATACTGGGCTTCCCTTGTGGCTCAGATGGTAAAAAATCTGCCTGCAATGCAGGAGACCTGGGTTCGATCCCTGGGTTGGGAAGATCCCCTGGAGAAGAGAACAGCTACCCACTCTAGTATTCTGGCCGGAGAATTCTGGTGTACAGCCCATGGATTTTCACAGTCGGACCTAACTCAGCAACTTTCACTTTCACTTTATAGGAATATTATGAAATTAAGTAACATGTGGAAGAATGTCTGATGTATTATAAGTCTTCAACAAGTTTTTGAAGACATGCATTGCTATTGTGATGAATAAAACTTGGCTTTTCCTTTCTAACTCCTTCTTATCTGTGAGATCAATGGGTGCTGCAAAAAACTGTGTTCAGTGAGGAAACTTAGGCATCCACACCTTAAATCCCATAATCGGGAGTATTTCCTCCTCCAGCTGCCCCAACCCAATGCCAGTCATGAAAGTTTGTAAGGAGTCAAAAATGTCTGATTCTCTCTAACTCTGATTCATACTCCATGTCCCTGAATGGTGTGTAGGCATTCCTGTGACTAGTTCCCTAAGCAGATTTTTCTAAACCAGGGCTTGCGAGCTGCTAAAAGTGTTAGTTGCTCAGCTGTGTCCAATTCTTTGGGACCCCAGGGACTGTAGCCCACCAGGCTCCTCTGTCCATGGGGTTTCCTGGCAAGAATACTGGAGTGGGTTGCCATTCTGTTCTCTAGGGGAACTTCTCAACCCAGGGATTGAAGGTAGGTCTCCTGCATTGCAAGCAGATTCTTTACCATCTAAGCCACCAGGGAAGCCCTGTGAGCTAGTGTCCCCTGGGCAAAATTTTCTCTGGAGCATTTTTAATTTCCTTTGGGGAAGGGGTTGCCACAGTTTTGCTTTGTTCCAGACTAAATGTGCATGTCCTTGTGTGGCTGGGAGCGTATTCTTCACTCAGCTGCAGGCTCCTCGGCCCCCGTGTCTCAGACCGGCTTTCCCTGATGTAGGATGTCCCTCACTGCTGACTCCTGAGATCATGACCCTGATTCTACATTCTGCCCACATACAGTCTGGGTGATACAGGAGCCTGCTCCTATGGGTTGCAGAGCAAAGACAGTTTCCAACTAACGTCCTTGCCCTAAGCCACTCTCCCTTTACTTCTTCCTTCTCACTGAAAGTGATTGATCCTTCAGAAGCGTTTTTGTGGCTTACATAGATTTTCTACTTAAAATCCTTCTCAAGATGTTCATCAGCTACAGTTCAGTCTCCTCATCCACCCTCAAGCTCTACTATTATACTATTTTCCATTTTCAAATATGCCCTCAACATGCATATTTGCATGCTTTTGCAAATCGTCTTTCTTCTGATTGGAATGCCTTTCTCAGACTTTTCCAATGGACACGTGTCCCTGGAGACACAGTCATAAACATTGCAGTGCTTCTCAGTCGAGAGACCGAGAAGCCAGTGAACCCATCCTCCGAGCTCTCAGAAGAGCCCTTGCTCCCTGTTGGGACTGCTTTTACTCTGCATCCTCTCTATGCAATACATTCCTTGAGAGGAGATACCTCTGCAGCCTCAGCCTCCTGTAGCAAAGGGCTTGGAACCCATGGTGCTCTGGAAGACAGAGCTAAATGTCCATCCACTTTCCACTCTCCCTCCCCTCCCTCCTAACAGAGTCCAGTTTTGCTCAAAAACTGGATGTGAGCTCTACTATCATTGTGGCCAGTTAATGTTCTGGCTAAAGAATTATGGACAGAAAACATTTGTCAAGCGAAAAATGAAAGTGAAGTCGCTCAGTCGTGTCCGACTCCTTCCTCCATGGGATTCTCCAGGCAAGAGTACTGGAGTGGGTTGCCATTTCCTTCTCCAGGGGATCTTCCCAACCCAGGGATCGAACCCGGGTCTCCCGCATTCCAGGCAGACGCTTTAACCTCTGAGCCACCAGGGAAGTCTTATTAGGTAAAAAGGCAAAATCTTCCTAGGAGAGTAGTAATACTAGTTTAGTTGCTAAGCTGTGTCCGATTCTTTGTGACCCCACAAACTAGCCTGCCAGGCTCCTCTGTCCATTGGATAATCCAGGCAAGAACACTGGAGCAGGTTGCCATTTCCTTCTCCAGGGGATCTTCCTGACTCAAGAATCAAACCCGGATCTTCTCCACTGCAGGCAGATTCTTTATCAACACTGCAGAGTTACGAGGGAAGCCCTCTTACGAGAGAGCCATCTGTATTGTGGTTTGCAGTGCAAGTTCGCTTGCTTGGCAAGGCGCAGTCAACCTGCAGTCACAGGACAGAACTAGGGACAGAAAAGATAGGAGTAGTTTCCCCCAGACTCTTGAGGAATTCCAATAGGCTCAGACACTGACCTTCAAATTTCTTATTATTTGATAAAATATTTAACTATTTGTCTAAAAGAGTAATAGTTGAGATTTCAGTTACTTGCAGCCAAATATTTTCCCCACTGATCTTAATTTAATGGGCAGTACCTTTTATTGAAGAAGTGATTTACTTGATTACTCATTCAACAAATATTTATTGAGTATATGTCATTCTTGGGGTTCTAAATAAGACCAAGTTCCCTTCTTCATGGAGCTGATATTCAAGTTGGGGGTGCACTATGGCTATTACACAGTAATGGGTGGATGGACGGATGGATGGGTAAATACTGATATATTTTCTAACTTTAAAAAAATGGTGCATCTTATAATTTGTGTCAGCAGACCAAATGACTTCACCAAGCAATGAACCCCCAAATCATCAAACCACATTTTCAAACAAAGAAGTTTTGAAAGAAGAAGCTTCTGACTCAAGGGATTTCTAAAACAGGCAAATACTCTGTTTCCCAAGTCTCAACTTCATCTCTTCCAACAGGGAGTATAATGATATAGATGTGAAGGAGAAGAAGGGTGATGGGAATGGAATTACACAGAAAATTAAACTTGAAAAGAAAAATGTATTGAGACTTCAGGGCTAAGTGATATCTTTTTATTGTTGTTCTAAGTGAGATACAGTTGGATGTACAGTTGGATGTAATGCCAATATATTTCCCAAACAGAGCTCTGAAAAAAATTACAGAGGAAAATAAACCAAATTAGCATTGTATGATTATTTCCAAGAGTGAGAAAAGTTATGCTATTATGGCTTCCTGGAATAAATTATAAGTGTTTATTGAGTTTTAAGATTTGTGTTTCAAAATAACTTTGAATTCATGGGAAAGTTGGGAAATAGACGGTTTTGTACAGGCAGGAAAATTGCTTTTGATTAATCAATAGTAAGCGTAAGCTGAAGGGAATTTCTCAAACTTTTAATGACTTTTTCAAGAAAAAGATCTAGATAAACTCAGCACATTTGAAACAATTGGTTATACATGGTGGTAGTCAAGTCACAATTACTCAAATAAATTAAAATCCCAACTCTATCACACTGAGTTATCTTTCATAATTCTTTGAATTTCAGGTTGTTATTTCTGTTCAGTCACCCAGGCTTGTCTGACTCTTTGTGACCCCGTGGGCTGCAGCATGCTAGGCCTCCCTGCCCCTCACCATCTCCCAAAGTTTGCCCGACTTCATGTTCATCGCATCGTGATGCTATCCAGCCGTCTCAGCCTCTGACCTGCTTTTCTGCTTCTGTCCTCAATCTTTCCCAGCATCAGGGACTTTTCCAATGAGTCAGCTGTTTGCATCAGATGACCAAAATACTGGAGTTTCAGCTACTGCATCAGTCCTTCCAATGAGTGTTCAGGGTTGATTTCCCTTAAGATTGACTAGTTTGATCTTGCTGTCCAAGGGACTCTCAGGAGTCCTCCCGACACCACAGTCAAAAGACATCAATTCTTCGGTGCTCTTCCTTCTATATGGTCGAACTCTCACAATCGTAGGTGAATTACAGGTTACTGATTTGCAAAATGAAGTGAATATTAGCATAATAGATTTTTATGAAGGTTTATAGAGTTTACCTATGCAAAGCACCTAGCAGACAGTAGTATTTTAAAGGACCCCAAAACTACTACTTTATCCCATTTATCTTTCTTTTCTTTACCTCTGTAATTCTACCACCAGAACTGTTGATGTAAATAGAGAATGTTTTCTGTCAAACATATCTGTTTTTCCATTTGTATAGGAGTAACACACTGTATTACATATGTAAGATCTTATCTACATGGGTTTGATTACAGAAACTAATACTCTCTAAATTAAAAAAAGAAATACAATAAAAAATGTTTTCATCAGTCTGCTTCCCTAAAAATCAATTTTATCTTCATAAACTTCATATACACACACACACGCTAAAGCATCCATGGCATTTCCTCCCTTTTCAGATAATTATTTTGACAAAAAGAAAGCTTTTTTTTTTCCCTCTGTTTGACTATGTGACTTTGATTTCTGATCATATTTTACCCTGGATGCTGACTTACTGACATTGCACTGAAAACATGAAAACTCACTCTGCTCTGACTCCCACTATGTGATCAGAAATCCATTTCTAAAGACTGCTGCCAGCTTTCCAGGCTCACTTTCCCCTTTGCCCTTTGCCCCATATCTGGGAAAATTGATAACCAATATCTGTGTCCTTCATCACTTGACCGATGGACATTTCAAACAATAGAAATACCAGCCTCGGAGGGTACCTCGACTCCAGGTCCAATCCCATCAACAGTAAAAACCCGGAGCTGGACTCCTCTTCCCTTGCCCTTGTTTTACTCTTGTCCTTCCCTCTTTCTGCTTACTATGTGAACAGTAATCTTTATTTCACAACCATTGGGGCCATTGTGTCATTTATCCCACTGCCATAAAGCCCTGGGGCAGTGGGTTGCCCAGTGAACTGCAGGTGACGGTAAGTGCCCCTCCCACCTTGCCAATAAACGTTCTGGTATTCATGCTTCCAGGTGTTAAATTAATTAATCACTAAGCATCTATTCATTCCTCCCGACCCAGGGTTTTTTCACACGCTGTTGCCAATATTCTGCCACGTGAGAACCCTGCCTCCCGTGACTCTTTTTTCGGATGAACTTGACGTTCTTTATGGAAAATGTACTTGAATTCACCAGTCCGGATCAAATTTCTTTGAAGAAGTGCTCATGAAGTTCTTTTGCACTGAGATTACAGTAAGATAAACTGTAACTATGTCTTAGTGGGGGCATTTGATTTTTTTTCCCTCCAACATTTGATTATCAGCTCCTGACAGTAGGGGACACCTCTCATCATGTTTACCATCATCATCTCATCATCGTTGACCAGCATCCGACATAGTACCCGGCATGCGGACAAATGAGCAAATCCTTTTTAAAACGTTTTAAACTTATTATTTTTGTTTTAGCTGCACTGGATCTTTGCTGCTATGTATGGGCTTGCTCTAGTTGTGGTGCGTTGTGGTGCACGGGCTTCCCATTGCGTTGGTGTCTTTTGTTGTGGAGACTGGCTCTAGGGTGTGCAGGCTTCAGTAGGTGCAGCTCGAGTGCCTTAGAGAGAGCTTCTGCCTAGTGGTCCGAAAACATGTAGGATCTTCCAGACCAGGGTTTGAACCTGGCAGGTGGATTCTTAACCAGTGGACCACCAGGGAAGTCCATATTTTTTGCATTAAGAATCAGAATAAATCAATGTCTCGGCTAGACATTGTCCCTGTCCTCTGTGTGTGTGTTGGGGTACGTTACATGTACCTGCACACACACAGACACAATAAATCACAATGAATTTAATGTTGCTCACCCTTCTGCACAAAGCTCATACGTTCATCAGATGAGTTTCAGGTTGCCCTAGGAACTTAAGAAAGAAAAATATCAGAGATAATTTTTAAAATTTTGTGTTTCAGAAGCAGATAATTGATGTGACTCCCTATTTAGCTATTTACAGGTTGGGTGATTTGGAGCAAGTCACTTAACCTTGGTGGGAACCAGTTTCTCATCTTTAAAACAGCAAATATAAAGCGACATTGCAGGGTTGTGAGGAGGACCTGAAATTATACGTGTAAAGCATTTGCTAATAAAACCTATGAAACATGCTTTTAATAAATCATGCCTGTTTTAATTAAAGTGTGCTTCATTGGGTTAACTTGAATAGCAGCCCTGAGCCACTAAAGAGGACTTTGATAAGCAGGCTCTAAGGGGTTGTATCGAATCAAAAGATTCACCTTCTTGGAACTCAGCCTCCCCTTCAGATATCCTTTTAACTTACATGTGAAACTTCTTAAAGCTCTGTCCTCTTTCATGAACATACAAACTTCATCTCTTTACTAATGTTATTTGAAATTTACTGCTGCTGCTGCTAAGTCGCCTCAGTGGTGTCTGAATCTTTGTGACCCCATGGACTGTAACCTACCAGGCTCCTCTGTCCATGGGATTCTCCAGGCAGGAATACTGGAGTGGGCTGCCACGCCCTCCTCCAGGGCACCTTCCCAACCCAGGGACAGAACCCATGTCTCTTCTGTCTCCTGCATTGGCAGGCAGGTTCTTCACCACTAGTGCCAGCTGGGAAGCCCAAATCAAGTCAAATGTTCAAGTCATGCACTCTTTAGAAACTCGGGTAAGGTGGCCCCTGCGGTCTGCACATGCCTCCCTTCCACACTCTGAATCACTGCACTGAACTGAAGGTGCTTTTCCATGATGATCGCCTGAAGGTGCCCGTGAGTGGGGAGAGGAGCCAGCGCAGCACTGATGGCATCTCCAAGCAGGCTGTGCGGGCACCAGTGAGAAGATCCCCCAAACACAGTCACTCCGCACTCAACCTCCACCCTCCGTCCTCACAGTTCCTGAGCTTAGATCCCGTGGGCCTTCCCTTTGCTCCACATCCCCGTCACCAGCCATCTATGAGCTCCAGGCTGACCTCAAACCTCCTGCGCCTTCCTGAAGACACAGCAGAGCTGCACCGTCTTCCAGCAACAGTCTGGTGAGCGCTACTGGGGACTGGGAGCTGGAGAGCTGGGGAGCGTGTGACTTTGCCCTGGACCTATGTCTCAGAATCACCTCGGAATGTTCAATTTTGCAGTGAGTACAACCGCATGTGATTTGGAAGCCAGAAGACGCAGCCGCCACGGTTCTGCCTGTGGGGTCGGCGTGGGGCCTGGGGCTGCGGCATCTCTGCTCATCCTTGCTCACCCACAGGTTCACCTTGTGGGGGTGGGCAGAGGCCAGGCTTCCAGCTCCTTCTTTCCTTCCTGCCCCTTCCCCCCCAGCTTCTCTGGAGGCTGAGCAGGCCTCCTACACGTTGGGAAGAAGGGTTCTGAGGCTCAAGACTGGAAACCACTGCTGCTCTGAGGCTTGAAATCGCTCACAGACACCTTTGGGAAGCTGGTCAAGGCAGTGGTCCATCTCCCCAGGCACGTGTCCATACAATACCCATAAACACGAGGCTCACTTTTGGCAATATTCTGACTCAGCCTCTTCTTCTGCGGTTATGCTGCTAGACTCTGGTGCCTCTCGCCTGAGCTACTGTAAGAGCATCCAAACCAGGCTCCTCGTCGGTGTGTTTGCAGGTTTGTCTGCCTCCTCTCCATCCTGTACCTCAGATAGCGCCCCACTTAATATCAATTCCTGGGTCGGGAAGATCCACTGGAGAAGGGATAGGCTACCCACCCCAGTAATTTGGGGCTTCCCTGGTGGCTCAGCTGATAAAGAATCCGCCTGCATTGCAGGAGACCTGGATTCAATCCCTGGATTAGGAAGATCCCCTGGAGAAGGAAAAGGCTACCCCCTCCAGTATTCTGGCCTGGAGAATTCCCTGGACTGTGAAGCCCATGGGGTTGCAAAAATTTGGATACGACTGAACAACTTTCACTTTCACTTTAATATTCTTTAAATGAACCCTAGTCATGCCTATCACAGTTGTGTCCGACTCTGTGTGACCCCATAGATGGCAGCCCACCAGGCTCCCCCGTCCTTGGGATTCTCCAGGCAAGAACCCTGGAGTGGGTTGCCATTTCCTTCTCCAGTACATGAGAGTGATAAGTGAAAGGGAAGTCGCTCAGTCATGTCTGACCCTCAGCTACCCCATGGACTGCAGCCTTCCAGGCTCCTCCATCCGTGGGATTTTCCAGGCAAGAGTACTGGAGTGGGGTGCCATTGCCTTCTCCGAAGCTTTGATACACCTTATTATATTCTTGGTACAGGTAGATCCCCTGGAGGAGGGCGTGGCAACCCACTCCAGGACTCTTGCCTGAGAAACCCCCCTGAAAGAGGAGCCCGGCAGGCTACAGTCCATGGGGTTGCAAAAAGTCAGACATGACTTAGCATGTGAGTCAGAGTCACAAGACTTAGCTAAGAATTGGATAAAACTAAACAACAATGATGCCACAGTTCTTGAGGTCCATGATCTGTCTCAACCTTTATTTCCAGCCTCTGCTCTAAGCACATTTTTCTAGCAAGCCTTCTGTATCAAACTGAATCCAGTGTGGCTTTTGCCTCAGATAGCTCTGTGTCCGTATTTCTCCATGACCTAAGCTTACTTGTTCTTTGAGGACAGATACAGCTGACTCCTCTAAAGTAAACTCACCTGATGCTTAAGGCCAGACCCCATTTCTCTGACAATTCATGGTATTTTATCATTTCTAAATTGTGTTGCTGTTATACATTGCCTTTTTAAGTAATTGTTATTGGAATATAGATGCTTTACAATGTTGTGTTAGTTTCTACTATACAGCAAAATTGGAGAAGGAAATGGCGACCCACTCCAGTGTTCCTGCCTGGAGAATCCCAGGGACAGAGGAGCCTGCTGGGCTGCCGTCTGTGGTGTCACACAGAGTCAGACACGACTGAAGTGACTTAGCAGCAGCAGCAGCAAACAGCAAAATGAATCAGCCATACATATACATATACACCCTCCCTTTTGGACTTCCCTAGCATTCAGGTCACACACAGTGCATTAAGTTGAGTGCCCTGTGCTATACAGTATATATTGTATTTGTATATTGTGTTTCTTAGACTATGACTGCCTCGAAATCAGGGCTTTATGGCACTCAGCTCAGTCCTTGGCACTCCACAGCTGTTTGCTGAACACATGAAACTATGTAGTATCATTTCTCCAACTGGTTGTTACCGTAGGGCTCAGTGCATCTGTTATCTTAGGGAAAATGAAGCCATTTTTGTCTTATTTCACGTTGGTGTTTTTGAAAACAATACCGGTATCCCCCTGGACAATAAAACTCAACATCTTCTGTATACTAAACACAACACGCTCTATACAACAGACCCTAAATGACCTTAGTGGGTTTTTTTTTGTTAGTTGCTCAGCCATGTCCAACTCTTTGCGACCCTGAAGACTGTAGCCCACCAGGCTCCTCTATCCATGGAGTTCTCCTTGGCAAGAATGCTGGAATGAGTTGCCATTTCCTTCTCCAGGGGATCTACCCTCTCCTGGGGACCTACCCAAATGACCTTAGGCTATAGTCAATTTGATGTCCATAGACCGTTGTTGCTTCTACTAAGTAAAAGGAGACTAGGTTAAACACAAAGTCTTAATGAGCCAGTAATTTGTTGAGCTATATCACCTTGAGACATTTCAGCGGACTAGTGGCAAGGGCATGCGTCAGCTCTCTGTTACCCTCGTATGGCATGACTTCTGGAACATGCTTTCCTCTCATTTACTCTCCTCCATCCTTTGAGTGCTAGTTAAGTTCCACCTCCTCCAAGAATCATACCCTGTTGAACACAGATACAAATAGTTGAGGCTATCCTTCAAATATCAAAGTACATGATCAATGTTTTTCATTTTTTACTTGCTACCATTTTGTAGCAAATAATATCTGTCAGTTACTCATTTCACTAATTATTATGGAGAAATGATTATGTGCCAAGGACTTGAAAACTAGGGGAAGGAGCAAATGAGTGATCATATTTACTAAGCATTGTGCCAAATGTTACAAAACAATGTGCACAGAAAAGTACAGGGTTGAAGATTTAGATGCTACATGTCTTAGAGTGAGAGATCACAGATGAATTTGCTTTACCAAATTTACTGTAATTACTTGAATAAATGCCTTAATGTCAAAATAATTGATGTCATTTTTGGTACTTTTAAGTTCACATCATGAGTACACTTTAGTTCTATTTAGATCAGACTGAGTCATTGATATATTATTTGCCCTTCTAGTAACTAACACAGCACATGAAAAATAATAATGGTCTGGAATGAGAAGCTGACATCAGAAAATTTCACTGTGGAGATATTATAATGTATATATAATTATATATATATAATTTATAAATCTATATATTTATGTTATATAAAATTATTATGTAATTAATTATATATAATATATATAAATCATATATATTATATAAATTATATATATATAATTTTCCTATAACTAAGGAATACAATAAAGTTCAAAGAAAATGACAGATGTGTTATCATCAGAGACACAGCTCAATGGAGGAAACATTGTTGAAATTTTGCCCTCAACTTTCTTTCAGTAAATCCTTCTGTTCTACATTAATGTGCCTTTTCTCAATCTGTTCTCCTTCTTGTACTTTAACCATTCTTTAAGGTTTTATGTCCCTTTCATGTCTACACTACTCTCAAAAAATATCCTGATATGTGTCATGTTTCAGGAGAGTGGAGATACTTTATATATTATATTTGACCTTGGGAAAATGCGTGAGGTGAAATGCAAGAGACAGTTGGGGAAGTATTCGGAGGGATCAACAGACATTCGGTTTCCTTGAAGATATACCCAGAGAGTATAATTCCTATGTGTAATCAATCCTGTGAGAACGTTTCTGTAGGTTGAATTGTTCTCTGAAAAGAGATGTTCAAGCTCTAACCCCTGGCACATGTGAATGTGAACTTGTTTAGAAATAAATGTCTTTGCAGATGCAGCCAGTTAAGATGAGGTCATACTAGAGTAGGTTGGACCCTAAATCCAGTGTGGTTGGTGTCCTTAGAAGAGAGAAGATATACAGACATGGTGAGAGGTCACTTGAGGATAGAGGCAGAGACTGGAGTGACATGTGCAAAGCCTTGATTTGAGGCATCTGGCTTCCAAAATTGTGAGACAATAAGTGTTTATTGTTTTAAGCCATGTAGTCTCTGGTAATTTGTTGCAGCAGCTCAAAGAAACTGATACAAATATCAACTGTCAAATATAAGCTATAAACTTGACCTGCTCGATCCCAGTTAACCAAAAGGAGCCCTCGCCATCACCTCACTGTGAGCTCTGACAGCTGGTGTCAAAATGGAAAGAGCATCTGGTAATGCTGAAAATTAGTTTCATGCCCTCAGCACATTGACCTCCTGAATAATCCTTTTCAAAAGAAATTCATTCACTCTTTGATTCATTCATTTGACAAATATTTGCTGAGTGCATACTTTATATTAGCACTTTTCTAAACACTGAAAATAAATCAGTGAACAAGGAAGAAGGAATATCCCTCTGGGATGAGGTTTACATCACAGAGGTAATTGATAAAGAATTTCTATATGTAGGAATCATCAAATTTGATAGCTCAAGTGCTTTGGCCAGTTTATTTTTTGTTCAATTATGATGTGGAATATTAATCAGATAATTTGACAAATGTTATGATACTTTATGAAAAGGTTTGATCTACCTGTGTATAATGGAATAGATGTCCACTGGTTCTGGGGAAAAAAAAGGAAGGAAAACTCTAAAAAGCATTGAAAGCATCATATCACAGAAAAAGAATATGCAGGAAATATCCTGTGAATGCTTTCTGGGAATTTCCCCTGCTCTTTCCCAAAAGATTGAAAATTGTTTAACAGGGGTGACAGAGAATGAAATGGTTAGATGGAATCACCAGTTTAATGGACATGAGTTTGAGCAAGCCCCAGGAGAGAGTGAAGGACAGGAAAGCCTAGTGTGCTGCAGTCCATGGTGCCTCAAAGAGTCAGATACAACTCAGCAACTGAACAACAACCAACAACAATGCTCTTTCTGGCCAAACACCTGTCAAATTCCCTATTTTCACTTGATCTTAATTAGAAGCAAGAATTAATACACTTAATTAATTGCACATCTTCTCTCCTTAATTCCTCTGTTGCTTGTTTCTCCACTAGATAACCTGCAAATAGAATTTTGAATTGGAACACCTCCTCTGAGGCCCCTTCAGTCCTGGCCTGGCCTGTCTTAGCAAAGCCCATCTTGACCTAGGAAATGACAGCTGAAGGACAGAAGCCCCAGAAGGGAAGCCCTGCCACACACTGACTGGGTACCTAGAGGCCCCTGGATGCACTGCTATGCATTCTTTCATTTTTGCTTTTAAAGATGAGAATGCTAAAGCTGAATGTCTGCAAGAAGATGAAAATCTCACCTAAAGCCATATATCTGGTGTGAAGGAGATAATGGTTCAAGTCTAGATTTGCTGGCCCTGAGGTCTGTTCTTTCATTTCTAAAACATAAAAGTAAGTGGACCAATCTCTGGAGCAACAAGAAGGGTTGTCCCTCCACAGTCAAACATTGGGGACAGAACCCCCTAAAACACAGAGAATAGCATCAGGCCAAGTTGAGGAGACGAGTTCACAACCAAGGAGGTACAGCTGGGCAACCACTGGAATTTGAGTAAGATCACCAAACATTTATCAGTAGAAGGCATGTGGATCTTTTTGAGTTCATAGCTTTCATGGCTATTAATACAACCACAATTCTGGAGACCTCATTGTCTATTGTAGTTCTATGCTTTTTCTTTTTTTTTTTAATTGTAGTTGACTTACAATATTATATTAGTCTCAGGTGTGCAACATAGTGATCTGATATTTTTATAGGCTATGTGCTATAAAATAATTATAAAATATTGGCTGCTATTATATCCTATGCTGTATATATTACATCCTTAACTTCTCTATTTTATACCTAGCTGTTTGTACCTGTTAATCCCCTTCACCTCTTTTGTCCTCCCCACACACCTCTGCTCTCTGGATACCACTAATCCGTTCCCTGTATCTGTGAGTCTGTTCCTATTTCATTATATTTGTTTGCTTTATATTTAGATTCCACATATGAATGAAATCATATGTTTGTCTTTCTCGTCAGACTTATTTCTCTGAGCACAATACCCTCCAGGTCCATCCATGTTGTTGCAAATCACAAAATTACAATGTTTTATATTCTCCTGTATCTTGTACTAGCTGCTAGACTGGATTATTTGCTTGGAAAGGCAAGCCTGTATCTAATAAAAGGACAAGTTAAACTTCTACATTCACTTTTGGGCATTTGGGCCACAGTGAAAACAATGAAGAGCATTTCAAACAGTAAAACCCTTCAGAGCTGCACACATATTTATTCTAGGCTGAGTCATATCTCAGGAGGGCAGCATGGTGAGAGCTGAAAACCATTGCTGCTGAAGCGGTGAGTTCTCAGGGTTGCACATTCACATTAAATCCAAGCGGTTAAGGGCAGACTGCCTCTCTTGGTTTGTGCCACCAATGCCTTTTAAAGCCCTCGGCACCTAGAGGAGGCTTAGCAAATACTCATGATGTTACTAATCACTGCTGCTGCTAAGTCACTTCAGTCGTGTCCGACTCTGTGTGACCCCATAGACGGCAGCCCACCAGGCTCCCCCGTCCCTGGGATTCTCCAGGCAAGAACGCTGGAGTGGGTTGCCATTTCCTTCTCCAATGCATGAAAGTGAAAAGTGAAAGGGAAGTCGCTCAGTCGTGTCCAACTCATCGTGACCCCATGGACCGCAGCCCACCAGGCTCCTCTGTCCATGGGATTTTCCAGGCAAGAGTACTGGAGTGGGGTGCTATCGCCTTCTCCTAACCACTACTGGTTCTTTATCCATCAGAAATAGGTTACTGAGGCTGCAAATATGTGAAAGGATGAGATCTGGAGGACAAGTCTTTAACACTATTATATTCTGAAACTTGTTAAGTTTTTCATGATTCTTATTTATAACAATTATTAGGAATACAAGTGAGGGTCAAATTTTTGAGTGTCTGCTACTTATTAATGTCTTATTAGAGATCACATTTGCTCCCAAAAGTAGTTAACATGTATACACCCTTAGCAGTTCTCCTTCAGTTTCCTTCAGGTCTCCCATCAGCTGGTTCAAACACCAGGCTGCTGGTCAGTAGCACAGATAGGTCAGTGAAAGCTCCTGTGGCTTCTCCTCCAAATACTTAGAGGCTGAACCCCCACAGCCGAGGAGAAGCTGAGATAACATGGACTGAGCAGGCTCAGTGGCTTCTCTGTGAAAACACTGATGCTCATAAACAAGACAAGGACAATGATAATGGTCACTTAAATTCAGTCTCATTTGCATGAAATAAATCCTGGCAAAGTTTATGACAGTTTCTGGCAGGCAGTGGGAAATGCACCTTTGCAATTGCTCTTTGGTTAATTAAAATTATTCCTTCATCTTCTCTAAACAGCTTCAAGGGGTCACTTAGAGAAGCAGAGGGGCCAGTTTAGTTCCATTTCACATAGGATTGTTCTGACGTCCATTAGGCCACGTGGATACTATATGCTAACCATCCCTAGGAATGTTCAAAATCGAGGAAGAAAAATAGATGGAGAAAGTAGGAAATGAGATTTGTGGTTTTAAATCCACACACTATTCAAATTATAAAAGACAAAACACATATGAAACTAATTAATGTTAACCCATTTCAAAAGCAGGCCTGTATTAATAAATGTCAGGAACATCATACACTTCCTTTGGTTTCATAGTACAATGAGATATTAGGGCTGACAGAACCTCGGAAGGTTGTTTAGCACAGAACATCTCAGGATTATTAGAAGGATAATGTGTGATCAAAACTCCATATGTGTGGAGGCTGCATTAATTTCAATTGATGCAAGTTGTGAAGAACCATTTGCTATTCAAAAGATAGAAATTTGACATTAATAAGAATAAAATTTATTTTATTTGTAAGAATGAGATTTTACTTATAATTTTGCTACTTATTATTTAGTGGCTTATCATTTTTGAGCAAGCGGTAAGTTAAGTCATAGTTAGCATTCAAATATTTTCAAAAATTGTAGGCTGCCTTTGATGAGAGTTTTTAAATGATGACTCTTAGGGTTGATAAACAACAAGGTCCTACCATGTACCATAGGGAACTACATTTAATACGCTATGATAAACCATGATGGAAAAGAGTACAAAAAATATATATATATATGTATATATATATATATATATATATATATACACATATGTATAACTGAATCACTTTGCTGTACAGCAGAAACTAACACAACATTATAAGTGAACTTCAATAAAACTTAAAAAAAACAATGACTCATTATTCATCATTTCCTCTAGACACACTGAGCACCCTCCATGTGCCAGATGATCCACTGGGAGAAAGTCATTTTGTTGTTGTTGAAGCTGATCATTCTTTTTTTTTGTTGCTTAAATTAGAGGATAATTACTTTACAATATTGTGATGGTTTTTGCCACATGTCAACACGAATCGACATTAGGTAAAATGTGTCTCCTCCCTCTTGAATTCCCTCCTTCCACCTCTCTCCTCCTTTTACCCCTTCAGGTTGTCACAGAGCCTTGGCTTTGGGTTCCGTGCATCACACATTCAACCCTCACTGGCTATCTATTTTACATATGGCAATGTATGTGTTTCAATGCTACTCTCTCAAATCATCCCACCCTCTCTTTCCCCAACTGTGTCCAAAAGCCTGTTCTTTATGTCTGTGTCTCCTTTGTTTTTTTTTTTTTTTAATAAATTTATTTATTTTAATTGGAGGTTAATTACTTTACAATATTGTATTGGTTTTGCCATTCATCAACATGTATCTGCCACAGGTATACACGTGTTCCCCATCCTGAACCCTGCTCCCTCCTCCCTCCCCATACCATCCCTCTGGGTCATCCCATTGCACCAGCCCCAAGCATCTGTGTCTCCTTTGATGCCCTGCATGTAGGATCATATATATGCGTTAATATACAATATTAATCTTTCTCTTTCTGACTTCTCTCACTCTGTATAATAAGCTCTAGGTTCATCCATCTCATTAGAACTGACTCAGATGTGTTCCTTTTTATAGCTGAGTAATAGTCCATTGTGTGTATATACCATAGCTTCCTTATCCATTCATCTGTTGATAGATATCTAGGTTGCTTCCATGTCCTGGCTATTGTAAATAATGCTGTAGTGAACACTGGGGTGCATGTGTCATTTTCAGTTCTTGTTTCCTGTGAGTATATGCTCAGCAGTGGCATTGCTGGATCGTATGATAGCTTTATTCCTAGCTTTTTTTTTTTTTTAAGGATTCCCCGTACTGTTTTCCATGGTGGTTCATTCAATTGGCACTCCCACCAACAGTGTAAGAGAGTTCCCTTTTCTCCACACTCTCTCCAGCATTTATAGTTCGTACTTTTTGATGATGACCATTCTGATTGGTGTGAAATAATACCTCATGGCAGTTTTGATTTGCATTTCTCTAATAATGAGCAATGTTGAGCATTTGTCAAGTGTGTTTTAGCTATTTGTGTGTCTTCTTTGGAGAAATGTCTGTCTAGGTCTTCTGCCCACTTTTTTATTGGGCTGTTTGCTTTTCTGGTGTTGAGCTGCATAAGCAACGTGTATATTTTGGAGATTAATTCTTTGTCAGTTGTTTAGTTTGCTATTAATTTCTCCCATTCTAAGGGCTGTCTTTTCAACTTGCTTATAGTTTCCTTTGGTGTGCAAAAGCTTTTAAGTTTAATTAGATCCCATTTGTTTATTTTTGTTTTTATTTTTGGAACTGGAGGAATCAATGACTTCAGACTATACTACAAATCTACAGTCATCAAGACAGTATAGCAGTGGCACAAAAACTGAAATATAGACCAATGGGACAAGATAGAAAGCACAGAGATGAATCCACAGACCTGTGGGCACCTTATCTTTGACAGAGGCAAAAATATACAATGAAGAAAACACAGTCTCTTCAACAGGTGGTACTGGAAAAACTGGTCAACTATGTGTAAAAGGATAAGATTAGACTACTTCCTAACATCATGCAAATAAACAAACAAACAAACAAAGAACTTAAAATGGATTAAAAGCCTAAATGTAAAACCAGAAACTACAAAACTCTTAGAGGAAAACATAGGCAGAACACGCTCTGACATAAATCACAGCAAGACCTTCTATGACTCACCTCTGAAGCTTTTATTCCAACTGTTGCAACTCTTGAAAAATAGGCCAAGGTCCCAAGGCAGCACGAGCCTCCATGGGCCGGCTTTTTTTTTTTTTTTTTTTT
>SJYT01049727.1:0-21392 GCA_006410635.1 Cephalophus harveyi
AAGAAGAAGAAGGGAAAAGAAAAAAGAAAGAAAAAAGAAAAAAAAAGCCACAAGAATTATTAAAAAAACAACAACATCAGCCACAAAAAGATTATTTACGGTGTTTGCTTTAAAAATATGGTCTCTCTCTTTCTTTTTTTTTTTTTGAAAAGTAATAATATGTTATAAAAATAAAAAAGAAATAGAGGACTTAAAATTTAAGAAACTTTAAAAAAAAGAAAGAAAAACATTCACGCAACAACATCAGCATTAAAATAAAAAAGAAAAAGAATGCTTCAGTCACGCTGTGGAGAGGGAGGGATACTGCAAACAAATACTACTGGCATGTGCTTGCAGTGTCTTATCTGCACTTGTCTTTCCCCTGCTCATGGCGTGCACTGCTCAGGCTCTAAGTTGCTCTGCCGGGGAACCGTCCTAGGCCGGTCCTAGAGTTCATGCACCTCTCCGGTCTAAGCTGCTAAGCCTCGGTGCTCAGGTAGCCTTCAGAGGTGCATATTTGGTTGGGCCTGTGTTTTGTGCCCTTCCCAGGTCCAAGTAGCTCAGGATTTTGTTGAGCGCAATTGCTGTAACTGGTCGCCTTTCCCTGCTGCTCAGTTTTCTGGGTGTACCACTGGCGTTCCTTCTCAGGGGGATGATGACTGTCCAGAACCCCCAGGAGTCTTAGTTAGCAAAGAAGCCTGCTTGCATTTTGGTAGGTAATGACTCTGTTGGGCTGCGATTGCCCCCTTCCAGCCCTTAAGGCTCTGGCTGCCTGTCATTGGAGAAGGATGGCCTGCAGCTGGCTATTTCCATTCCATCCTTTGTTCTGTGTGTGGTCCTGGCAGTGTCTTATGTTTGAGCATTTCACGTGGTAGCTATCCCACAATCTGGATTGCTAGCCCAAGTTAGTTCACTCTGGTCATGCACGGGCCCTCTGGTCACGCGCAGGGCAGGCGTTCCAGCCTGATTCTTTGCAGCCTGTGCCTCCCGCTGGCCCAATTCTTAAAAAGCACTGCAGTCCGCACTTCCCGTGCCTCCTTGCCCAGCCACCACTTGTTAGTGGCGGATGCAGGTGTCTGTGCTGCTTTTCTGCTGGGAAAGTTACTGTTGGGCTCATAATCTGTTGGTTTTAGTTATTTATTTTTCCTTCCTGTTATGTTGCTCTGTGCTTCCAGGGTTTGACCCAGACACGGCAGTGAGAATGTTTCCTGGTATTTAGAAACCTCTCTTGTTACAAGTCTCTTCCCGGGATGGGACTCCCTTCCCAGGATGGAGTTCCCTCCCTACCTCCTTTGCTTCTTTTTTAGTCTGTTATATTTTTTCCTACCTGTTTTTGAAGACAATGATCTGCTTTTCTGGGTGTCTGATGTCCTCTGCCAGCATTCAGAAGTTGTTTTGTGGAATTTACTCAGCATTGAAATGTTCTTTTGATGAATTTATGAGGGAGAAAATGATCTCCCCATCCTATTCCTCTGCCATCTTAGGACCGCTCCCTTGGGTGTTGAATTTTGTCAGAAGTGTTTCCTGTATCTGTATCCTAAACAGTTTCAGGACCTCTCCTTGGAAAACTTAGTTATCTTTCAGTGTTTTTTCTTCCTTTTGCCCCCTGATGCACCTTCTTTCAATGTTCTTTCTTCCTTTCACCCCCTGATGCACTTTGGAAAACTTAGTTATCTTTCAGTGTTCTTTCTTCCTTTCGCCCCCTGACGCAAAGAACTGATTCTTTAGAAAATGCCCTGATGCTGGGAATGATGAAGGTAAAAGGAGAAGTGGTCAGCAGATGATGAGATGGTTAGATAATGAGAGGGTAACAGGCAGGAAGGCCAGGGGTCTCCAAATGGAGGAAATAGCCTGCAAGTGTCAGACATTTTATCTCTCTTAGGAGGCAGGAGGAAACAAACTAGTGATATTTTTCCTTCTCCATACAAATTTAATAGGTGGTTTCTCTTAAAATTCTGTTTCCATAATGACACCTGGTTTCACTTGAAGTTAACCATTGCCTTTTCCTTATGGAAATGTTTATCTTAAGCTATGTAAATAACACTATTTGTATGGTGCTCTGCCCTTCTTCAAGATTCAAGTTAATCCTTTTATGTCCTAAAATGAACCATTTGGAGCCAAGATTATCCCAAAATACATCCTATGGATGAGGGGCCTGGTGCCATTCTAAGTTTTGAGACATTTCTTTCTTTCATTAACAGACTGTTGATGACTATATAACATACAGCTAAAGACGATCAGGGGGGTACTCTTTCTGCCCCTTTCTGATACCTATGTCAGAAGTTTTCTCTATCTCCTTTATACTTTAATAAAACTTTGTTACACAAAAGCTGTGAGTGATCAAGCCTCGTCTCTGGCCCCAGATTGAATTCTTCTCCTCTGGGGGCCAACAATCCCAGCGTTGTAATTCAACAACAATCTTTCAATAACATCACCAAACCTATGGAGATAAAACTGAACAAATTCTGGGAGACGGGAAGGGAAATCTGGCAGGCTAGTGCCCATGAGGTTCAAAAGATTTGGGCATCACTTACTGACAACAATAACACAAATTTTCTCCTTCTGTGATTGACACTAATATTTATTCTTGACTACTTCCTTTCCTAACCCACTTCACCCTATCTATATCTGTTATGTTTAATTGTACTCCTTATCATGCTTTAGATTCAGCCACGTATCACTTTCTTTATTGCCACCAGCCTGGCCCCAAATGTGTGGATTTCTCAACTGTAGTTGACTCAGTGGTCTCCTATCCATTCTCCAGAATCCACATATGTTCCTTGCACACTGTCTACATTGCTGCAATCACCAGCTAGGCCTTATGACAGAAACCAAGAACCTGAGAAGAGCCTATGAGGACTCTGAATGCTACCTTATTCTCAATCTTCACGGTGTTCCTTTAACTCTATTCTTCAATCACACTGACCTTTCAATCTGTGTTCCATTCTTCTCAGTCTCACTGTCTGTGCCTATGCCATTTCTTCCACTTTCATTGCTTTTTTGTTTTTGCTAATGCTTATGAGATCCCTGCAGATGGTGATTGCAGCCATGAAATTAAAAGATGCTTACTCCTCAGAAGGAAAGTTATGATCAACCTTGAGAGCATATTCAAAAGCAGACACATTACTTTGCCAACAATGGTCCATCTAGTCAAGGCTATGGTTTTTCCAGTAGTTCATGTATGGATGTGAGAATTGGCGTATGAAGAAAGCTGAGTGCTGAAGAATTGATGCTTTTGAACTGTGGTGTTAGAGAAGACTCTTGAGAGTCCCATGGACTGCAAGGAGATCCAACCAGTCCATTCTAAAGGAGATCAGTCCTGGGTGTTCTTTGGAAGGAATGATGCTAAAGTTGAAACTCCAGCACTTTGGCTACCTCATGCGAAAAGTTGACTTATTGGAAAAGATTCTGATGCTGGGAGGGATTGGAGGCAGGAGGAAAAGGGGAAGACAGAGGATGAGATGGCTGGATGGCATCACTGACTCAATGGACGTGAGTTTGAGTGTACTCCAGGAGTTGGTGATAGACAAGGAGGCCTGGCAAGCTGCAGTTCATGGGGTCTGAAAGAGTCAGACATGACTGAGCGGCTGAACTGAACTGAACTGAGGAGATCTTATTTTAACTTCCTCGTGAAGCTTTTTCTGACTTTATAGATTATTAGATTACTATTTCAGATTGACCTGTTCTAGTAAACACCCTCTTCCAACAACACAAGAGAAGACTCTACACATGGACATCACCAGATAGTCAGCACCGAAATCAGATTGATTATATTCTTTGCAGCCAAAGATGGAGAAGCTCTATACAGCCAACAAATGTCCATCTAGTCAAAGCTATAGTTTTTCCAGTAGTCATGTATGGATGTGAGAGTTGGACTATAAAGAAATCTGAGTGCCAAAGAATTGATGTTTTTGAACTGTGGTGTTCAAGAAGACTCTTGAGAGTCCCTTGGACAGCAAGGACATCCAAACAATCTATCACAAAGAAAATAAGTCCTGAATGTTTATTGGAAGGACTGATGCTGAAGCTGAAACTCCAATACTTTGGCTACCTGATGCGAAGAACTGACTCATGTGAAAAGAGCCTGATGCTGGGAAAGGTTGAAGGCTGGAGTAGGGGAGGACAGAGGATGAGATGATTGGATGGCATCACTGACTCAATGGACATGAGTTTGAATAAACTCCAGGAGTTGGTGATGGACAGGGAGGCCTGGTGTGCTGCAGTCCATGATGTTGGAAAGAGTCGGACACTACTGAGCGACTGAACTAAACTGAACTGAACTGAACAAGCAAACAGAGTATGAGCAACATACCAAGTATACCTTTTTTAAACCACTTTGGTTTTTGGATCAGAAATTTCCACCACAAATATTTAAAATGGATCCCTTACTCATCTGTCACCCTGATGGAATTTCCAAGTGTCTTTCTTCCTTCTGGTTCCTCGGGATCATTTTACTATCATGGAAACTCAGAGATGAAGAAGACTTAAATTTCTACCCAGTGTAAGAGTCCCTTTTTCAATGTCAAAAAAAAAAAAAAAAAAAACAAACCCTGTCTTCTAAACCTTTCTTGAACATCCCAGTAACAAGGAGCTGTCTGCTCTATGAAGCAATCCATTGCATTCGGGGGCTGTTCTAATTGTCAGCAGCGTTTTCTTCATACTAAATGCAGATTGCCCTCCCTACCTTGACTCTTACAATGGGCCTTACCGCAGTTCTCTGGAACTAAATAAAATGACATTCCACCTTAATCACTTTATTTGGAAACTGCTATCATCTCCCATTGGTTCTTACTATGAAAGCTTGAGGAGCTAATTCAAACTCTCCATTATCTCTCCAAGATCCTACCCAGATTCTAGGACATAACATGACCTCTGAAAGGTGATAAGCATCTATTTGCTTGAAAAAAGTTCCCACAACCAAGTAGTTCATGCAGGGAATGTTCCCTTTTCAGAAATATTCCAAGTAATAAATTAAAAAGAATGATATTCAAACTACTATTTATACAATGGATAAATATCAAGGTCCTACTCTATAGCACAGGGAACTATGGTCAATATCTTGGAATAAACCATGATGGAAAAGAATTTGAAAAAGAATATATATGTGTAACTGATATATATATATATATTTATATATAGATACATATATATATATTTGCTGTACACCAGAAATGAATACACTGTAAATCAACCACACTTCAGTAAAATGTTACTTTTGAACTGTGGTGTTAGAGAAGACTCTTGAAAGTCCCTTGGACTGCAAGGAGATCCAACCAGTCCATTCTGAAGGATATGAGCCCTGGGATTTTTTTGGAAGGAATGATGCTAAAGCTGAAACTCCAGTTCTTTGGCCACCTAATGTGAAGCATTGACTCATTGGAAAAGGGTCAATGGGAGGGATTGGGGGCAGGAGGAGAAGGGGATGACAGAGGATGAGATGTCTGGATGGCATCACTGGCTCGATGGAAGTGAGTCTGAGTGAACTCCGGGAGTTGGTGATGGACAGGAGGCCTGGCATGCTGTGATTCATGGGGTTGCAAAGTGTTGGACATGACTGAAAAACTGAACTTAACTGATGTGCTTTGATAGATTGTCTTCACTAACTGGAATAGATGACCACCTCCCACGTCTATTTCCTTTGGGATTTTATTCCATTCTCTTCTAGAGTAGAGGTCTTTATCTGAAACATATAACCTACATAATGGAATCGATAAGAAACAGGTTTGTTAAACTTACTAATCTTAAGAAACTTAATAAACTCTGGAGTCAAAAACAGATTATTGAAAAACTATCCCTCCAAAAAAAGAATGATATTGTTTACAAATTAAAACAACCAATGTTGGGTGTCCATTCCAAGATCAGCTAAAAAGAAATATCATCAGATTCTAAGAAAAGCATATATATTTCCATGACTAATGTGACCAAGAAACATCAAAAAGAAAAAAAAAAGTAATCTAAGAGGCCTGTATCAAGGATAGTAAATAGCTGAAGACAGTGGCCTTTCACCTTAAGAAAAACTGAGGCTAGAGTATGAATATGTTTCACCTTCCTTTTCTTGGAAAATAGTAGTTGCTATTCTGTTGTGGGATTCTTTCCCATCAGATTCCCTGAAATCACACTCCATGTTTGCTACTCACAGAACTAAATGGTGAGTATTTTCAGAAGAAATGGAATGAGGGAAGCAAAATATAGCAGAGAGAAAACAAATGTAACCTCAAGTGGAGACCAAGTTGCACCATACTTTATCTCACTTTGTATTATATCATTTGCTTCCATGTCACTCAGTCAAAATTTCACCCATAGATGTGGGATTTTCACCTCTGGGATGAGGAGGCTTTCATGTGACCAAACACAATTTTCCATAACAGGGAACCTTTCACAAACATTCATGGCCAGAATTTGTAGAGTTGATGGATGCCTAGTAAAAAGGACCTGGGTGGTGCACTAAAAGAGGTATAGTCTGGTGCAGTCTTCCCAGCAGGCCACACTGGCTCTCTTTTTTACCATTGGCCTTCCTACTTAATTGTATGCCTGAATCAGAGGCTACCTCTGGCCCTTGGACTGCTAGAATTTGCCATGAAACAATTCTCCAAGCCAGGCTTAAGCAATATGTGAATTGTGAACTTCCAGATGTCAAAGGTAGTTTTAGAAAAGGTAGAGGAACCAGAGATCAAATTCCAACATCGACTGGATCATTGAAACATCGAGAGTTCCAGAAAAACATCTCTTTCTGCTTTATTGACTATGATAAAGTCTTTGACAGTGTGGATCACAATAAACTGGAAAATTCTGAGAGAGATGGGAATACCAGACCTCCTGATCTGCCTCTAGAGAAATCTGTATGCAGGTCAGGAAGCAACAGTTAGAACTGGACATGGAACAACAGACTGGTTTCAAATAGGAACAGGAGTATATCCAGGCTGTATGCTGTCACCCTGCTTATTTAACTTACATTCAGAGTACATCACGAGAAAGGCTGGGCTGAAGGAAACACAAGTTGGAATCAAGACTACTGGACAAAATATCAATAACCTCAGATATGCAGACGACACCACCCTTAAGGCAGAAAGTGAAGAACTAGAGAGCCTCTTGATGAAAGTGAAAGAGAAGAGTGAAAATGTTGACTTAATGCTCAACATTAAGAAAAGTAAAATCATGGTATCTGGTCCCATGACTTCATGCAAACAGATGAGGAAACAGAGGAAACAGTGAGAGACTTTGTCAAGAAATCTTGACAAAAGGAATGAATCTGCTTCTCCCACGTTGTAGGCAGATATCTTACTTTCTGAGCTGTGCACATCAAGGACAATGAGAATACCATGCATTCCACCATCTAATGTTCAATGTCCAAGGTCCTGGGCCCAATTGTCCTCTTGAATGGTTCCTTTAATGGCTGCTACTAGTAATCCAGGCTCTAAAGTGAAATGAAAGATACTCAGTCATGTCTGAGTCTTTGTGGCCCCACAGACTCAGCAGTCCATGGAATCCTCTAGGCCAAAATACTGGTGTGGGTTCAGTTCAGTTCAGTCGCTCAGTCGTGTCCAACTCTTTGCGACCCCATGAATCGCAGCACGCCAGGCCTCCCTGTTCATTACCATCTCTCGGAGATCACTCAGACTCACATCCATCGAGTCAGTGATGCCATCCAACCATCTCATCCTCAGTCGTCCCCTTCTCCTCCTGCCCCCAATCCCTCCGAGCATCAGAGTCTTTTCCAGTGAGACAACTCTTCGCATGAGGTGGCCAAAATACTGGAGTTTCAGCTTCAGCATCATTCCTTCCAAAGAAATCCCAGGGTTGATCTCCTTCAGAATGGACTGGTTGGATCTCCTTGCAGTCCAAGGGACTCTCAAGAGTCTTCTCCAACACCACAGTTCAAAAGCATCAATTCTTTGGTGCTCAGCCTTCTTCACAGTCCAACTCTCACATCCATACATGACCACAGGAAAAACCGTAGCCTTGACTAAACGGACCATAGTTGGCAAAGTAATGTCTCTGCTTTTGAAAATGCTATCTAGGTTGGACATAACTTTTCTTCCAAGGAGTAAGCGTCTTCTAATTTCATGGTTGCAGTCACCATCAGCAGTGATTTTGGATCCAGCGGATGTTGGCAATTTGATCTCTGGTTCCTCTACCTTTTCTAAAGCCAGCTTGAACATCAGGGAGTTCATGGTTCACGTATTGCTGAAGCCTGGCTTGGAGGATTTTGAGCATTATTTTACTAGCATGTGAGATGAGTGCAATTGTGCGGTAGTTGGAGCATTCTTTTGCATTGCCTTTCTTTGGAATTGGAATGAAAATTGACCTTTTCCAGTCCTGTGGCCACTGCTGAGTTTTCCAAATTTGCTGGCATATTGAGTGCAGCACTTTGACAGCATCATCTTTCAGGATTTGAAACAGCTCAACTGGAATTCCATCACCTCCACTAGCTTTGTTCATAGTGATGCTTTCTAAGACCCACTTGACTTCACATTCCAAGATGTCTGGCTCTAGATTAGTGATCACATCATCATGATTATCTGGGTCATGACCTATCTTTTATCCAGTCAATCTTCCCAATCCAGGAATTGAACCAGCGTCTCCTGCAGTGCAGGCAGATTCTTTACCGACTGTGCTCTCAGGGAAGCCCATTCGAGGCAGTGAGGTCAGCCTCTAAAATGCACACCCTAGTACAAAGTCCTGGGCACAGAATTAGATACTTATGAGTAAGAAGGATTCTAAGGAGCAAAATAGTCAGGTGCTTGGTAGTGAAAATATTTATATATCAAAGAGTTTAGAGGATGCAGGGGATGTCTTGATTATGAAGCTTGCAGGTAAAGGAAAAATTAGAAGAAAGAGTTTGCAGGCCTACATTCTTTCCATAATTCAGCTTCAACAGCTTAAATATTATCAATTTATGCACTCTCTTCTGAGACAGAAAAGGTTAAAGCTTAGAGTTGGGCAAGTGATAACCTTATCCAGTATCTTAATTATATAGATTAAGAAATAGACATACAAGGGATGTTGCTTGTTTAAGCCCAGCATGTTATTAGTATGTATTCTCCTCAGAGTAGTTCGACCTGAGAAAATTGCAGCATATCCCTAAGCTACTGTAAGGCTTATGTTTCCATAAGGCTGGACATGAGACTACACATAGCAATCTGATATTATATATAAGCCATTGTTATCATTGTCATCACTTTCTGTATTACTATGATTTTTTTTCTCCTCAGCAGCAGTAGCCATGGTGGTTCCTGCTGTTGATCACACTCTGATTAGGCAGAGCTTTTTAATAGTAGTCCAGGGCTCTTAATGTCTAGTGGTAGATTTCTTGGATGAATATGTCAAAGATGAGCAAGCAGTAATTTATTGGTCAGCTTGTGGTCCCACCTGTAGCTATTCACCAGAAAGAGAGAATCTATGTATAACTATGTCAGGACTTTATAAGTACTATGAATAAATATGCTCAAGTGCTCTTCACACTATTTTACACCTCAGTCTAAATAGAAGTGAGAATAAAAAATAATTGTAATGAGCATGTCTGATACATATTAATGCACAGACACCTGCCAGACTATAGGTTGTGACATATATGTTGAAGCTGATAGATGTTTCTGGAAGCTTCTGAAGATGAAATTACATGTGAGTTAAACTTGTAAATATGATCAGGATTTGGTAGCAGAGACCGGGAAATAAGGGAAGGGCAATTCAGGCACAAGGAAGAACACTGACATGGCACAGTACAGGGAAAGAATAAACTATGGAGACTCAGGGCACCTGAATGACAGGTTATGTGTGGACATGTGCAATGGGCAGGGACGACAGAAGAGATGAAGAAATATCACAGTATGCAGGTAGCGAAACTCATTAGAGATGCTTAAGTGGAGGAGTGATAGTTTCTGATATCTCTTCTGTGGAGTAGTGATAATAATAAATTGACTTTTGAGGACCAACTGCCCTTTAGTCTTAGGATGCTGTATCTTCAATTTGCCTGAAATAAGCAGTACCAGTGGAAGAGACTGCTGCTTGGCCTAGTCCCTACTCCAGGACATAACAGTAGCTCCAGCTTAAGGGCAGCAAACTAGTGGTATTTTCTCCTCCCTGAGCATTTCTTGAAGGGGTAGGATACAAGATGGAATAGGTGTTAGGATCTAGTGAGGGAATCTATTGCAGCCATCCTTGAAATCCTGCATCAGCAGCCATAGTTCCGCATCGTTCTAGCAGCACGATTAAAAACATATTTATTTTCTTCAGCTGTTCATTACTGGAATTTGACACCAACCAGCCCCTTTAAGACTTCCTCATGAGCACCGGTGCTTCTAGATAAACACCAGCTTCTCTTGAACCCAGCATCAAGCTGTATTTCTTATTTTAACTGTAGGTACAAAGACTACCACAGTGCCTCGAACCTATTGAACTTGTTGCAGAACATGTCCTGGAGGGGTAAGTTGTAAGAACTTCTTAATCTGCAATTGGTTCTCTATGCCTATGGGTTCTGTGTCCATTTGGGACTTGTCAATACCTGGTCTCTAGAATCTCTTACAAAGAACATAAACCCTAGATGTATTGGCTTATCCCTGGAGCCCTAAGGGGAAATCAGTGCCACTAGCTCATGGCCCCATTACTACCATCCCCAAGGGAACACAAGATTTGCAACATCATTATCATTAAGTGGAAGTTTTGGGAGATGAAGTCTAGAAAAAAGAAATGTGAAAACATAAAAGTTAATTGTGTTGGACACAGATATTCCCATTCTTCTTCACTGCACACTACTCTGTCATCTGCCTATTTCTCCTGCTTCAGGTATTGAATGGCAGTAAAGAATGGATTTTTCTGTTTTGTTTTTGTTTTTAAGGAAAAAAAAATGGGGCTCAATGAATTGGCAGGTAGGCAAGATTTCGAAAGTTTAAGCTTTTTTTTTTTCCATCAGTCCCTCTATCTGTGACTCATCCCACTACACAATATCATAAATCTGTCTCATTATCAAGTGTACCTCTGAAATTTCAGGAAGACTCTCTGGAGCAAAGAGCTTGTACAGGTTGCTTTGTCTTGAAAGAGATGCAGGAAAATACATGGGTAATGGTTTTCTTCAGCTCTAAATATCTAATTTAATAGAGTAGAAATACCAAACCATTCCTGTTTTCTTGCCTGGAAAATCCCAAGGACAGAGGAGCCAAGCAGCCTACATTTCATGGGGTTGCACAGTCAAACATGACTGATCACACACACACACACACACACACACACACACACACACACACACACACACACATCTATCTTACATTCAGATAAAAATTGTTCTCTGTTTTTGAAAATGGTATATTCAGTTCACACTTAAAGATGAATCTTTTTCTCTAAATTATCTTTGTTCCTTTTTTTTTAATGGACTACTGGCTGTTTCTTTTCCTTTAAAAGAAAGAAAGAAAGAAAAAAAACCAGTTTCCTCCTATGTGGAGAGAGATTTTCTTCCTTTCCTCCATCAACATTTTGGAATTTCTTTCCTGTTACCTGAAATAAGAATTTCTACATTGTCTTTGCTTTAGGGGGTCTGGTCCATTGGTATATTTCTTCTCCAGATCTGGGAATAATAACTTTCTAATTTAATGTTTCCTTTGTCTAGAGAAACAGGGAGTGCAATGGAAGGCTCTGCAACTGAGACACAATGATAACCTCGAGAGCCCCATATATCATTTCCTTATCTAGGAGCAGCAGGCTACTTTACAATGAGAATAGATCTCTCAAAGAAGTAGAGAACCACAAGAACTCATCTCCTAAGTGTATGTTGCTCTGCTTCCTGTGTTTACCATGATGTCATGCCTACTTTTATGTCACAAGTAAAAGAAGTTTTTGATTCCATTGTATTCCACAATTATTTCCATAGCAACAATGTGAATCTCCCACATATTCCTTTCTCCAAGCTAATAGACCCTATCCAAGAATGTAGCAAGAAGGCTGAAAGTCCATTTTCTGAAGAAGTTCCCGAGTGTTAGTGACGTTTTCACAGGCTTTTCACATATTTGCCTATTTCATACTGTAATAAGATTGATAAGAAGTCATGAGATTGGTCACGATTGTCTCCATGAGAAACACATCAGAAGTACTGCTGGAGGTATCTGAGTGCTCAGAGGAAGAAGATGTTAGGGAGATGAAAATATGGACTCCACAGTGATATATGTGGAGGTGTCAGAAGCAATGTGCTAGACTGATTGATTGCTTTAGTAAAACAAAGAGGGATGGCCAGTAAGGTCAAAAGTGATCCTGTCAAGAGTCTAAGCAAGAAGTTGAACTCTGTAGTTTACATTTGAGAGCAAACAGGATCGTTATATGCAGGCGGTGAGGGGGAAAACTTAACGAGAACTAGCTGGGATAAACAGGGACTTACTGATACCTTTAACAAATGAACTATGTACTGTGGGAGACCAGCAGTGGCCTGAGAGTGGATCAGATAGGGAGGCATCAGGTGCCCGCAAATGGGGCCTTTTTGCCTGAGGGCATGAGGTTCCTTGCAAACAAGAGCCCTTTTGCCAGGAGCCTGTTCACAAACCCCTAATGGTTAGACTGCTCGCATACGAGGAGTCTCAAGCCTTCCCTGATGAGTAGGAGGAAGCTGGGGTCCTGGACAGGCTTCTTAGTAAACATGTGAAGGTCACTTTCTCCCTCTGTGCTGAAATCATAATTTTGTACTCATATGGTAAAAGAATGCAGTGCTTCGCTTCTTGGATTGCTTCCCAGAACTGGACTATAAAAATAAACTGCAAGGGGACTTGTGCAGATTTGTTCCTCTGGCCGGAGTTGTGTGTATTTCTGTCCTTTGTGTGTCTGTGTCTCTTTGTCATTTCGTTTGCAGCACTTCCAAAAAATATTCCAGAGCCAACCACTAGATCCCTTCACAGAATCAGGCTGGTTCCTGCCCTTGTGCAAGACAACAATGGAACCTAGCTGGATCCAGCTCTTGTTCAAGCCCCTGAAAACTACACCCAAGCCCACATCTGGGTCTCTGCACTGAACCAGGCTGGTCTTGTGCTTGTTCAGACACTGAGAGACACTCATGAACCTACATACGGTACCTGCACTGTACCAGGGCGGGTCCTGGTCTTTCACAAGCCCTCGGAAAATATTCCTGAGCCCACATTTCAGTCCCTCTACTGATCCAGACTGGGTCCTGACATTATTGCAGCCCTAGACAATTGCTCTTGGGCCCACATCGCAGTTCCTGAGCTGAATTATGCTGTGTTCTGCATTGGTTCCATGCCCTGACAAACACTCTTGAGGCCATATCTCACTCACAGAACTCCTTCAGTCCAAATCCTCCCTTTATTCAAGACCCGGCAAACACGCCTGAGCCCACAACGTTGTCTCTGCACTGAACTAGGATGGGGCCTGCACTTGTTCAAGGTGCGAGCCAACACTGCTGAGACTCACTCTGACTCTCAGGCTAGTCCTGGCCATATTCAAGCCACTGACCTACAATCCTGAGCCTGCAACTCACTGCCTGCCTCTGAGCTAGGGTGTGTCCTGCAATTGGTCAATCCCCTATGAAGCACTCCCGACCCAATATCTCACTTGCTACACTGAACGAGGCTCTACGTTCCTTTGAGCAAGAACCCAACAAATACTCCTGAGCCCACTTTTTGATCCTTGCACTGACCTAGATCAGTCCTGCCCTTGTTCAAACCATAATTTTTTGTGAGCCCATATCTCGGATCTCTGTACTGAACCACACTAAGTTCTAGCTGTCTTGAATTCTCAGTGAATACTCCTGAATCGACATCTAAGTACCTGCACTCAACCTGGTTGGGCCGAGAGCTTGGGCAAGACACTTGAAGCACCTCCTGAGCCTCCACCTCGGTACCTGCATCAATCCAGGCTGGGTTCTGAACTTGTTCAACCCCAAGAAATACTCCTGAGCACCATTTTGGTGCTTACACTTACCAGGTTGGATTCTTCCCTTGTTCAAAACCGTGACAAATACTCTTGAACACACTTCTTGGTCCCTGCACTGAACCAGGCTAGCTTCTTCCCATGTTCAAGCACCGACAGACCACCCAACAGCACAAATGTCCGTTCCTGCACTGAACTAGGCTAAGTGCTGCCTAGGTTCAGGACCCCTAACAACAAGCCAGAGCCCATTTCTCGAGCTTGGCACTGAAGCATTTTGGGACCTGCCCCTGGTGCATCCACAGCAAATGCTTCTGAGCACACATCATGGTCCCTGCAATGAATCAGGCTGGTTCCTGCCTTGGTGTATGCCCCCGAGAAACACTCCTGAGCCTGCATCTCCGTCCCTGCCATGAACCATGCTGGGTCCTGAACTTATTCAAGGCCCCGACCAACGTAGGTGGGCCTGTATCTGACTCTTATCCTAGTTCCTGACGTAATTCGAGCAACTGGCAAGCTATCCTGATCCAGCAAGTAGCTCCATGCATCGGAACTGTGGTGGGTAATGCCAAGGTTCAATCCCCCATGAAACAATTGCGATCCCACATCCCACTTGCTGCACTGAAGAAGGTGGGTCAGCCTTTGAGCGAGACCCCGAAAAATACTCCTGAGCACACCACTAGGTCCCTGCAGTAAACCATGCTGAAACTTGCACTGGTTCAATCCTCTGACAAATACTCCTCAGTGCACGTCTATTGTCCAAGCTTCTGAAAAATATTCCTGAGTCCACCACTAGGTCCCTTCACAGAATCAGGCTGGTTCCTGCACTTGTGCAAGACAACAATGGAACCTAGCTGGATCCAGCTCTTGTTCAAGCCCCTAAAAACTACACTCGAGCCCATATCTGGGTTTCTTCATTAAACTAGGCTGGTCCTGCGCTTGTTCAGACTACGAGAGACACTCAAAAGTCCTAATATGGTACCTGCACTGAACCGGGAAAAAATATTCAGGAGCCCACAGTTTGGTCCCTCTACTGATCCAGACTGGGTTCTGACCTTATTGCAGCCCCAGACAATCGCTCCTGGGCCCACATCACAGTTCCTGAGGTGAATTATGCTGGGTCCTACATGGTTGCATGCCCAGACCAACACTCTTGAGCCCATATCTCACTCCCAGAACTCAAGCAGGCTGGACCCTGCCTTTATTCAAGCCCGGCAAACATGCCTGAGCCCACAATGTCATCTCTGCATTGACTAGGATGGGTCCCGCACTCGTTCAAGGTGCCACCCAACACTGCTGAGCCTCTGTCTGACTCTCAGGCTAGTCCTGGCCATATTCAAGCCACAGACCTACAATTGTGAGCCGGCAACTTGCTCCCTGCCTCTGAGCTAGGGTGTGTCCTGCCATTGGTCAGTCCCCCGTGAAGCACACTCGATCCTGCATCTCACTCACTGCACTGAATGAGGCTTGACGTGCCTTTGTGAAGATCCCAGCAAACATTCCTGAGGCCACTTTTCGATTCTTACACTGACAATGCTCTGTCCTGCACTTGTTCATAACATGACAATTTCTCCTGAGCCCACATCTCGGTCTCTGTACTGAAACAGGCTAAGTCTGGCTATTCTGAAGCCTCAGTGAATACTCCTAAGTCAACATCTAAGTACCTGCACTGAACCTGGCTGGGCCGAGAGCTTGTGCAAGACACTTGAAGACCCTCCTGAGCCTCCCTCTCGGTCCCTGCGCCAAATCAGGCTGGGTTCTGCACATGTTCAACCCCGAGAAATACTCCTGAGCACCATTTCGGTGCTTACACTGATGAGGCTGGATTCTGCCCTTTTTCCAAACCATGACAAATACTCTTGAACCCACTTTTCGGTCCCTGCACTGAACCAGGCTAGCTTCTTTCCATGTTCAAGCACAGACAGACAATCCTGAGCCCAAATATCCGTTCAGGCACAGAACGAGCCTAAGTGCTGCCTACCTTCATGACCACTAACAACAGGCCTCAGCCAACATCTCGAGCCTGGCACTGAAGCATTTTAGGACCTGCCCCTGGGGCACCCTCACCAAATGCTCCTGACCCCACATCAAGGTCTCTGCACTGAACCAGGTGGATTCCTGCCTTTTTGTATACCCCGAGAAACACACCTGAGCCTGCATCTCCATCCCTGCCATGAAGCATGCTGGGTCCTGCACTTATTCAAGGCCCTGACCAACATAGCTGGGCCTGTATCTGACTCTCATCCTAGTTCCTGCCCTTATTCGAGCTACCTGCAAGTAATCCTGAGCCAACCAGTAGCTCCATGCATCAGAACTATGGTGGGTACCACCATGAATCAATCCCTCAGGAAATACTTGCAATCCCACATCCCACTCGCTGCACTGAAGAAGGCTGACCTTTGATCAAAACCCTGAAAAACACTCCTGAGCCCACCACTAGGTCCCTGCAGTGAACCTTGCTGAATCTTGCACTGGTTCAAGCCTCCGGCAAACACTCCTCAGGGCACATGTGTTGTCCAAGCTTCCAAAAAATATTTCTGAGTCAGCTACTAGGTCCCTTCACAGAATAAGGCTGGTTCCTGCCCTTGTGCATGACAACAATGGAACCAAGTTGGATCCAGCTCTAGTCCAAGCCCCTGAAAACTACACCCAAGCCCACATCTGGGTCCCTTCACTGAACCAGGCTGGACCTGCTATTGTTCAGATCACGACAGACACTCAGGAGCCCACGTACATTCCCTGTACTGAACCAGGGTGGTTCTTGTACTTGCACAAGCCCTCTAAAAATATTATGGAGCCCACATTTAGGTCCCTCTACTGATCCAGACTGGGTCCTGACCTTATTGCAACCCCAGACAATCACTCCTGCACCCACATCGCAGTTCCAGAGCTGAATTATTCTGCGTCCGACACTGGTTCCATGCACCAACCAACACTCTTGAGCCCGTATCTCACTCCCAGAACTCAAGCAGGCTGGACCCTGCTTTGATTCAAGCTCCGGCAAACTTGCCTGAGCACACAACGTCGTCTTTGCACTGACATAGGTTTCGTCTTGCAGTCGTTCGAGGTGCCAGCAAACACTACTGAGCCTCTCTCTGACTCTCAGGCTAGTCCTGGCCATATTCAAGGTAAAGACCTACAATCGTGAGCCCACAATTCACTCCCTGACTCTGAGCTAGTGTGTGTCCTGTAATTGGTCAGTCTCCTATGAAGCACTCCCGATCCCGCATCTCACTCACTGCACTGAACGAGGCTCGACATGCCTTTGTGCAAGACCCCAACAAACACTCCTGAGCTCACTTTCCGATCCTTAAACTGACCATGCTCGGTCCTGCCCATGTTCAAACAATGACAATTTCTCCTGAGCCCACATCTCGGTCCCTGTACTGAACCAGGCTAAGTTCTGGCTATCTTGAAACCTCAGCGAATACTCCTAAATCAACATCTAAGTACCTGCACTGAACCTGGCTGGGCTGAGAGCTTGTGCAAGCACTCAAAGACCCTCCTGAGCCACCCTCTCGATCTCTGCTCCAAACCAGGCTGGGTCCTGCACTTGTTCAACCCTGAGAAATACTCCTGGGTCCCATTTCTGTGCTTACACTGACCAGGCTGGATTCTGCCCTTGTTTGAAACCATGACAAATACTCTTGAACACAGTTCTCAGTCCCTGCAGTGAGGCAGGCTAGCTTCTTCCCATGTTCAAGTGCCAGCAGACAATCCTGAGCCCAGATGTTCATTACTGCACTGAATGAGGCTAAGTGCTGCCTAGGTTCAGGACCCCTAACAACAGGCCTGAGCCAACATCTCAAGCCTGGCACTGAATCATTTTGGGACCTGTCCCTGGTGCACCCCCAGCAAATGCTCCTGACCCCACATCATGGTCCCTGCCCTGAACCAGACAGGTTCCTGCATTTGTGTATGCCCCCGAGAAACACGCCTGAGCTCACATCTCTGTCCCTGCTCTGAACCATGCTGCATCCTGCACTTATTCAAGGCCCCGACCAACGTAGCTGGGCCTGTATCAGACTCTCATCCTAGTTCCTGGCCTTATTCGAGCTATGGGAAGGCAATCCTGAGCCAACAAGTAGCTCCATGCATGAGAAATATGGTGGGTACCGCCATCGATCAATCCCCCAGGAAACATGTGCGATCCCACATTCCACTTGGTGCACTGAAGAAGGATGGTCAGGCTTTGAGCAAGACCCCGAAAAACACTCCTGAGCCCACCACTAGGTCCCTGCAGTGAACCATACTCAATCTTGCACTGGTTCAAGCCTCTGTGAAACACTCCTCAGCACATATCTGTTGACCAAGCTTCCGAAAAATATTCCTGAGCCCACCTCTGGGTATCTTCACAGAATCAGGCTAGTTAACAATGGAACCAAGCTGGATCCAGCTCTTCTTCTGGCCCCTTAAAACACACCCAAGCCCACATCTGTGGCCCTTCACTGAACTAGTCTGTTCTTTCACTTGTTCAGACCCCGAGAGACACTCATGAGCCCACAAAGGGTCCCTGTACTGAATCAGGGTGGGTCCTGTACTTGCTCAAGCCCTTTAAAAATATTCCCGAGCCACATTTATGTCCCTCTGCTGATCCAGACTGTGTTCTGACATCATTGCAGCCAAAGACAATCACTCCTGGGCCCACATCACAGTTCCTGAGCTGAACTATGCTGGGGTCTGCACTGGTTCTGAGAGGGTAACAGGCAGGAAGGCCAGGGGTCTCCAAACGGAGGAAATAGCCTGCAAGTGTCAGACATTTTATCTCTCTTAAGCAGCAGGAGGAAACAAACTAGCGATATTTTTTCCTTTTCCATACAAATTTAAAAGGAGGTTTCTCCTAAAATTCTGTCTTGCCATAATGACCCCTGGTTTCACCTGAAGTTAACCATTGCCTTTTCTTATGGAAATGTTTATCTTAAGCTATGTAAATAACACTATTTGTATGGTGCTCTGCCCTTCTTCAAGGTTCAAGTTAATCCTTTTAGGGCCCAAGATAAACCATTTGGAGCCAAGATTATCCCAAAATACATCCTATGGGTGAGGGGCCTGGTGCCATTCTAAGTTTTGAGACATTCTTTTCTTTCATTAACAGACTGCTGATGACTATATAACATTCAGCTAAACACTAGCAGGGGGGTACTCTTTTTACCCCCTTCTGATGCCTATGTCAGAAGCTTTCTCTATCTCCTTTATACTTTAATAAAACTTTGTTACACAAAAGCTCTGAGCGATCAAGCCTCGTCTCTGGCCCCGGATTGAATTCTTCTCCTCCGGGGGCCAAGAATCCCGCATCGTAATTCAACAACAACCTTTCAGTTCCATGCCCCGACCAAAACTCTGGAGCCAATATCTCACACAGAACTGAAGCAGACAAGACCCTGCTTTTATTCAAGCCCCAGAAAACATGCCTGAGCCCACAATGTCGTCTCTGCACTGACATAGGATGGGTCCTGCACTCGTTAAAGGTCCCATCCAACACTGCTGAGCCTCTCTCTGACTCTCAGGCTAGTCCTGGCCATATTCAAGCCACCGACCTACAATCCTGAGCCTGCAACTCGATCCATGCCTCTGAGCTAGGGTGTGTTCTGCCATTGTTCAGTCGCTCATGAAGCACTCCTAATCTCGCCTATCACTTGCTGCACTGAAAGAGGCTCGAGGTGACTTTGTGCAAGACCTCAACAAACACTCCTGAGCCCACTTTAGGATCCTTAAAATGACCATGCTCGGTCCTGCCCATGTTCAAACCATGATAATTTCTCCTGAGCCCACATCTCGGTCCCTGTACTGAACCAGGCTAAGTTCTGGCTATCTTGAAGCCTCAGCGAATACTCCTGAATCAATATCTAAGTACAGGCACTGAATCTGGCTGGGCCGAGAGCTTGTGCAAGACACTTGAAGAACCTCCTGAGCCTCCGTCTCAGTCCCTGCGCCAAAACAGGCTGGGTCCTGCACTTGTTCAACCCGAGAAATACTCCTGAGCCCCATTTCGGTGCTTACACTGATGAGGCTGGATTCTGCCCTTTTTCCAAACCATGAGAAATACTCTTGAACCCACTTTTTGGTCCCTGCACTGAATCTGGCTTGCTTCTTCCCATGTTCAAGCACCGACAGACAACCCTGAGCCCAAATATCCGTTCAGGCACAGGACAAGGCTAAGTGCTGCCTAGATTCATGACCCCTAACAACAGGTCTGATTCAACATCTCGATTCTGGCAATGAAGCATTTTGGGACCTGCCCGTGGGACACCCACAGCAAATGCTCCTGACCCACCTCAAGGTCCCTGCACTGAACCAGGAGGTTTCCTGCCTTTGTGTATGCCCCCGAGAAACACTCCTGAGCCATCATCTCCATTCCTGCCATGAAGCATGCTGGGTCCTGCACTTATTTAAGGACCCGACCAACATAGCTGGGGCTATATCTGACTCTCATCCAAGTTCCCGCTCTTATTCGAGCTAGCTGCAAGCAATCCTAACCCAACAAGTAGCTCCATGCATCAGAACTATGGTGGGTACTGCCATGGTTCAATCCCCCAGGAAACACCACGATCCCACATCTCACTCATTGCATTGAAGAAGGTAGGTCAGCCTTTGAGCAAAACCCAAAAAAACACTCCTGAGCCCACCACTAGGTCCCTGCAGTGAACCTTGCTGAATCTTTCACTGGTTCAAGACTCTGGCAAACACTCCTCAGCACTCATCTGTTGTCCAAGCTTCCGAAAAATATTTCTGAGTCCACCACTAGGTCCCTTCACAGAGTCAGGCTGGTTCCTGCCCTTGTGCAAGACAACATTGGAACCGAGTTGGATCCAGCTCTTGTTGAAGCCCCTGAAAACTACACCCTAGCCCACATCTGGGTCCCTTCACTGAACCAGGCTGGTCCTGAGCTTGTTCAGACCCCGAGAGACACTCATGAGCACACATACGGTCCCTGCACTGAACCCGAGTGGGTCCTGTACTTGCACAGTTCAGTTCAGTTCAGTCACTCAGTCGTGTCTGACTCTTTGTGACCCCATGAATCACAGCACAACAGACCTCCCTTTTCGTTACCATCTTTCGGAGTTCACCCAGACTCACATCCATTGAGTCAGTGATGCCATCCAGCTATCTCATCCTCGGTCGTCCCCTTCTCCTCCTGCCCCCAATCCCTCCCAGCATCAGAGTCTTTTCCAATGAGTCAACTCTTCACCTGAGGTGGCCAAAGTACTGGAGTTTCAGCTTCAGCATCATTCCTTCCAAAGAAATCCCAGGGTTGATCTTCATAATGGACTGGTTGGATCTCCTTGCAGTCCAAGGGACTCTCAAGAGTCTTCTCCAACACCACAGTTCAAAAGCATCAATTCTTTGGTGCTCAGCCTTCTTCATAGTCCAACTCTCACATCCATACAAGACCACTGGAAAATCCATAGCCTTGACTAGATGGACCTTAGTCAGCAAAGTAATGTCTCTGCTTTTGAAAATGCTATCTTCAGTTCAGTTCAGTCGCTCAGTCGTGTCCGACTCTTTGCGACCCCATGAATCGCAGCACGCCAGGCCTCCCTGTCCATCACCATCTC
>SJYT01049727.1:24766-75165 GCA_006410635.1 Cephalophus harveyi
CTTGTTTTTGTTGACTGTATAGAGCTTCTCCATCTTTGGCTGCATAGAATATAATCAATCTGATTTCGGTGTTGACCATCTGGTGATGTCCACGTGTAGAGTCTTCTCTTGTGTTGTTGGAAGAGGGTGTTTGCTATGACCAGTGCATTTTCTTGGCAAAACTCTATTAGTCTTTGCCCTGCTTCATTCCGCATTCCAAGGCCAAATTTGCCTGTTACTCCAGGTGTTTCTTGACTTCCTACTTTAGCATTCCAGTCCCCTATAATGAAAAGGACATCTTTTTTGGGTGTTAGTTCTAAAAGGTCTTGTAGGTCTTCATAAAACCGTTCAACTTCAGCTTCTTCAGTGTTACTGGTTGGGGCATAGACTTGGATAACTGTGATATTGAATGGTTTGCCTTGGAGAAGAACAGAGATCATTGTGTCATTTTTGAGATTTCATCCAAGTACTGCATTTCGAACTCTTTTGTTTACCATGATGGCTACTCCATTTCTTGAGGGATTCCTGCCTGCAGTAGTAGATATAATGGTCATCTGAGTTAAATTCACCCATTCCAGTCCATTTTAGTTCGCTGATTCCTAGAATGTCGACATTCACACTTGTTATCTCTTGTTTTACCACTTCCAATTTGCCTTGATTCATGGACCTGACATTCCAGGTTCCTATGAAGTATTGCTCTTTGCAGCATCGGATCTTGCTTCTGTCACCAGTCACATGCACAATTGGGTATTGTTTTCGCTTTGGCTCCATTCCTTCATTCTTTCTGGGCTTATTTCTCCATTGATCTCCAGTAGCATATTGGGCACCTAATGACCTGGGGAGTTCCTCTTTTGGTATCCTATCATTTTGCCTGTTCCTACTGTTCATGGGGTTCTCAAGGCAAGAATACTGAAGTAGCTTGCCATTCCCTTCTCCAGTGGACCACGTTCTGTCAGCCCTCTCTACCATAACCCGCCCGTCTTGGGTTGCCCCGCAGGTATGGCTTGGTTTCATTGAGTTAGACAAGGCTGTGGTCCTAGTGTGATTAGATTGACTAGTTTTCTGTGAGTATGGTTTCAGTATGTCTGCCCTCTGATGCTGTCTTGCAACACCTACCATCTTACTTCGGTTTCTCTTAACTTGGGTGTGGGGTATCTCTTCACAGCTGCTTCAGCAAAGCACAGCTGCTGCTTCTTACCTTGGATGAGGGGTATCTCTTTACCACCACTGTTCCTGACCTTCAGTGTGGGATAGCTCCTCTAGGTCCTCCTGCACAAGCCCTCTAAAAATATTCTGGAGCCCACATTTTGGTCCCTCTACTGGTCCAGACTGGGTCCAGGCCTCATTGCAGCCAAAGACAATCATTCCTGGGCCCATATCACAGTTCCTGAGCTGAATTATGCTGGGTCCTGTACTGGTTCCATGCCCCGACCAACACTCCTGAGCCCATATCTCACTCCCAGAACTCAAGCAGCCTGAACCCTGCCTTTATTCAAGTCCCACAAATACACCTGAGCCCACAATGTTTTTTCTGTACTGACGTAGGATGGGTCCTGTACTCGTTCATGTTTCCAGCCAACATTGCTGAGCGTTTCTCTGACTCTCAGGTTAGTCCTGGCCATATTCAAGCCACCGACCTACAATCCTGAGCCTGCAACTCCATCATTGCCTCTGAGCTAGGCTGTGTCTTGCCATTGGTCAATCCCCAATGAAGCACTCCTGATCCCACATGTCACTCGCTGCACTGAACGAGGCTCGACGTGCCTTAGTGCAAGACCACAACAAACACTCCTGAGCCCACGTTTTGATCCTTACACTGACCGTGCTCGGTCCTGCCCTTGTTCAAACCATGACAACTTCTTCTGAGCCCACATCTCTGTCACTGTACTGAACCACGCTAAGTTCTGGTTATCTTGAAACCTCAGTGAATACTCCTGAATCGACACCTAAGTAACTACACTGGACCTGGCTGGGCCGAGAGCTTGTGCAAGACACTTGAAGACCCTCCTGAGCCTCCATCTTGGTCCATGCACCCAACCAGGCTGAGTCCTGCATTTGTTCAACTCCGAGAAATACTCCTGAGCCCCATTTCTCTGCTTACACTGACCAGGCTGGATTCTGCCCTTCTTTGAAACCACGACAAATACTCTTGAACCCACTTCTAGGTCTCTGCACTGAATCAGGCTTACATGTTCCCATTTCAAACACCAACATACAACCCTGAGCACAAATGTCCTTTCCTGCACTGAACGAAGCTATGTGCTGCCTAGGTTCATGACGCCTGTGAACAGACCAGAGCCAACATTTCGAGCCTGGCACTGAAGCATTCTGGGACCTGCCCCTAGGGCACCCCGGCAAATGCTCCTGAACCCACATCATTGTCCCTGCACTGAAACACGGGGGTCCCTGCCTTTCTGTATGCCACTGAGAAACACTCCTGAGCCCACATCATCATCCCTGCCATGAACCATTCTGGGTCCTGCTCTTATTCAAGGCCCTGAAAATCATAGCTGGGCCTGTATCTGACTCTCATCCTAGTTCTCGGCCTTATTTGAGCTACCAGAAAGCAAATCTGAGCCAACTAGTTGCTTGATGCATTGGAACTATGGAGGTACCACCATCGTTCAGTATCCCAGGAAACACTTGTGATCCCACATCCCACTTGCTGCACTGAAGAAGGTGGGTCTGCCTTTGAGCACGACCCCGAAAAACACTCCTGAGCCCATCACTAGGTGCCTACAGTGAACCATAATGAATCTTGCACCCGTTCAATGGTCAAGCAAACACTCCTCAGTGCACATCTGTTGTCCAAGCTCCCAAAGAATATACTTGAGCCCACTAATAGGTCCCTTCACAGAATCAGGCTGGTTCACAACAGAACCAAGTTACATCTAGCTCTTGTTCAAGCCCCTGAAAACTACACCCGAGCTCACATCTGGGTCCGTTCACTGAACCAGGCTGGTCCTGGTCTTGTTCAGACCACGAGAGACACTCATGGGCCCACATACGGTCCATGTACTGAACCAGGGTGGATCCTGTACTTGCACAAGCCATCTAAAAATATTCCAGAGCTCACATTTCTGTCCCTCTACTGATCCAGACTGGGTCCTGACCTTATTGCAGCCCCAGACAATCGCTCCTGGGCCCACATTGCAGTTCCTGAGCTGAATTATGCAGGGATCTGCACTGGTTCCCTGCCCCGACCAATACTCTTGGCCCATGTCTCACTCCAGAAACTCAAGCAGACTGGACCCTGCCTTTATTCAAGCCCCGGCAAACACTACTGAGCATACAACGTCGTCTCTGCACTGACCTAGGATGGGTCCTGTATTCGTTCAAGATGCCAACCAACACTGCTGAACCTCTCTCTGACTCTCAGGCTAGTACTGGCAATATTCAAGCTAGCAACCTACAATGCTGAGTCCACAACTCGATCTCTGCCTCTGAGTTAGAGTGTGTCTTGCCATTGTTCAGTCCCCATTGAAACAATCCTGATCTCACATGTCACTCCATGCACTGAACAAGGCTCGACGTGCCTTTGTGCAAGACCCCAACACACTCCTGAACCAACTTTTTGACCCTTACACTGATCATGCTCAGTCCTGCCCTTGTTCAAAACATGGCATTTCTTCTGAGCCCACATCTCGGTTCCTGTACTGAACGAGGCTAAGTCCTGGCTATCTTGAAGCCTCAGCGAATACTCCCGAAACAACATCTAAGTACCTGCAGTGAACCTGACTGAGCCCAGATATTGTGCAAGACATTTGAAGACCCTCCTGAGCCTCCCTCTCAGTCCCTGTGCCAAAGCAGGCTGGGTCCTGCACTTGTTCAACCCCGAGAAATACTCCTGCACCCCATTTATTTGCTTACACTGCCAAGGCTTGATTCTGCCCTTGTTTGAAACCATGACAAATATTCTTGAACCCACTTCTCGGTCTGTGCACTTAACCAGCCTTACTTTTTCCCATGTTCAAGTACCAACAGAAAACCCTGAGCCCAAGTGTCAGTTCAGGCACTGAACGAGGCTAAGTGCTGCCTAGGTTCATGACTGCTGTGAACCGGCCTGAGCCAACATCTCGAGCCTGGCACTGAAGCATTTTGGGACCTGCCCCTGGTGCACCCCCAGGAAATGCTCCTGAGCCCATATCATTGTCCCTGCATTGAACCAGGCGGGTCCCAGCCTTTGTGTATGCCCCTGAGAAACACTCTTGATCCCACATCTACATCCCTGCCTTGAACCATGCTGGGTCTTGCACTTATTCAAGGCCACGATCAACATAGCTAGGCCTGTATCTGACTCTCATCCTACTTCTCGGTCTTATTCGAGCTACCGGCAAGCAATCCTGAGCCAACTAGTAGCTCCATGAATTGGAACTATGGTGGAACCACCATGATTCAGTCCCCCAGGAAACACTTGTGATCCCACATCCCACTAGATGCAGTGAAGAAGGTGGATCTGCCTTTGAGCAAAACCCCGAAAAACACTCCTGAGCCCACCACTAGGTGCCTGCAGTAAATCATGCTGAATCTTGCACCCATTCAACGTTCCAGCAAACACTCCTCAGTGCACATCTGTTGTCCAAGCTTTCGAAGAATATACCTGACCCCACCACTAGCTCCCTTCACAGAATCAGGCTGGGGTTCACAATGGAACCAAGCTGGATCCAGGTCTTGTTCAAGCCCCTGAAAACTACACCTGAGCCCACATCTGGGTCCCTTCACTGAACCAGGCTGGTCCTGTGTTTGTTTACACCCGGAGAGACACTCATGAGCCTACATACGGTCCCTGCACTGAACCGGGGTGGGTCCTGTACTTGCACAAGCCATCTAAAAATATTCCAGAGCTCACATTTCTGTCCCTCTACTGATCCAGACTAGGTCCTGACCTCATTGCAGCCCCAGACAATCACTCCTGGGCCCACATTACAGTTTCTGAGCTGAACTATGCTGGGTCCTGTACTGGTTCCATGCCCCGACCAATACTCTTGAGCCCATATTTCACTTCTAGAACTCAAACAGGCTGGACCCTGCCTTATTCAAGCCCTGGAAAACACACCTGAGCCCACAATGTCATCTCTGCATTGACCTAGGTTGGGTCCTGCACTCGTTCAACATGTCAGCCAACATTGCTGAGCCTCTCTGACTCTCAGATTAGTCCTGGCCATATTCAAGCCACCGACCTACAATCCTGAGCCTGCAATTTGCTCTCTGCCTCTGAGCTAGGGTGTGTCCTGCCATTGGTTAGTTCCACGTGAAGCACTCCCGATCCCGCATCTCACTTGGTGCACTAAACTAGGCTCAACGTACCTTTGTGCAGGACCCCAACAAACACTCCTGAGCCCACTTTTCGATCCTTACATGAAATATGCTCGGTCCTGCCCTTGTTGAAACCTTGACAATTTCTCCTGAGCCCACATCTCGGTCCCTGTACTAAACTACGGTAAGATATGGCTATCTTCAAGCCTCAGCGAATAATCCTGAATCGACATCTAAGTACCTTCACTGAACCCGGCTGGTCCAAGAGCTTGTGCAAGACATTTGAAGACCCTCCTGAACCTTCCTCTCGGTCCCTGTGGCAAACCAGGCTGGGTCCTGCACTTGTTCAACCCCGAGAAATACTCTTGAACCCCGTTGCAGTGCTCACACTGACCAGGGTGGATTCGGCCCTTGTTCGAAACCATGACAAATACTCTTGAACCCGCTTCTTGGTTGCTGCACTGAACCAGGCTAGCGTCTTCCCAAGTTCAAGCACCGACAGACAATCCTGAGCCCAAAAGTCCATTCCTGCACTGAACGAGACTAAGTACTGCCCAGATTCATGACCCCTAACAATAGGCCTGAGCCAACATCTTGAGCCTGGCACTGAAGCATTTTGGGACCTGCCCTCTGGTGTACCCCCAGCAAATGTTCCTGAGCCTACCTCATGGTCCCTGAATTGAAGCAGGGGGATTCCTGCCTTTGTGTATGAACCGAGAAAAACTCCTGAGCCTGCATCTCTGTCCCTGCTATGAATCATGCTGGGTCCTGTACTTATTCAAGGCCCCGACCAACACATCAGGGCCTGTATCTGACTCTCATCCTAGTTCCTGGCCTTATTCGAGCTACCGGCAAGCAATCCTGAGGCAACAAGTAGTTCCATGCACTGGAACTATGGTGGGTACCTCCATTGTTCAATCCCCCAGGAAACACTTGTGATCCCACATCCCACTCACTGCAGTGAAGAAGATGGGTCAGCCTTTGAGCAAGACCCCGAAAAACACTCTTGAGCCCACCACTACATCCCAGCAGTGAACCATGCTGAATCTGGCACTGGTTCCAGCCTCCAGCAAACACTCCTCAGTGCCATCTGTTTTCCAAGCTATCAAAGAATATTCTGAGCACACCACTAGGTCCCTTCACAGAATCAGGCTGGTTTCTGCCCTTGTGCAAGACAACAACGGAAGCAAGCTCAATCCAGTTCTTGTTCAAGACCCTGAAAACTGCACCCGAGCCCACATCTGGGTCCCTTCACTGAACCAGGCTGGGTCCTGCATTTATTCAACCCAGATAAATGTTCCTGAGCCACATTTCAGTGCTTACACTGACTAGGCTGGATTCTGCCCTTGTTCGAAACCATGACAAATACTCTTGATCACACTTCTCCATCTCTGCAGTAAACGAGGCTTGCTTCTTGCCATATTCAAGCACCCACAAAAAGCCCTGAGCCCAAATGTCCATTCCTGCACTGAAGGAGGGTAAGTGCTGCCTACTTACATGACCCCTAACAACAGGCCTTAGCCAAAATCTCGAAACTCACACTGAAGCATTTTGGGACCTGCCCCTGGTGCAACCCCAGAAAATGCTCCTAAGTCCACATCATTGTCTATGCACTGAACTGGGGAGTGTCCTGTAATTGCGCCAAACCAGTCCCTCTAAAAATATTCTGGAACCCACATTTCGGTCCCTCTACTGATCCAGACTCGGTCCTGACGTTATTGCAGCCCCAGAGAATCACTCCTGGGCCCACATCGCAGTTCCTGAGCTGAATTATGCTGGGTCCTCCACTGGTTCCATGCACCGACCAACACTCTTGAGCCCGTATCTCACTCCCAGACCTCAAGCAGGCTGGACCCTGTATCTATTCAAGCCCTGGAAAACACGTCTGAGCCAACAACGTCATCTCAGCACTGACCTAGAATGGGTCCTGCACTCTTTCAAGGTGCCAGCCAACAGTGCTGAGCCTCTCTCTGACTCTCAGGCTAGTCCTGATATTCAAGTCACTGACCTACAGCGATCAATGCAAAGAAATAGAGGAAAATAACAGAATGGGAAAGACTCATTTTAGGGTTTATATTCATAAACCCTAAATTCAGCAAACTCCTTTGCCATAAATATTCCCCTCACAAATAAGTTTCAGATAACAATCCTTCCCATGGCCTCAAGCTGTGGCCTACGTGGTCATCCTTGACCACTCTTTTGTAAAGATCCTTGAACAAATGTCAATGATTAACTTTATGAAGTATTCTCTGAGCAAGACTGCAGAAGGCCTTGGGCCTTCTCATGCTCCTCTCAAGAACAATAGACACCTTAATATTCTTTTCAGTCAACTTAGCCAAGGAAAGGAAAATTCAGGTCAGAATCACAAGGCCTAACTCCTTCATCTTGGGTCTGTGCCTGAGGGCCAAAGAGAGGGAGTTGGGGCCATGCCTCCACTTTGTCAATAATGTGTAGTGCAGCTCCTGACAAACCACTATTTCTGCATATATGCAAGTTTTGTTTCATAATTGTTCTGTGTGTGTATGTGCATGTACACCCATGTGCACTGTCAAAAAGTGTGTGTGAGCTCTCTGAACTGGCCTGGCTGGGGGATGGAAGAGGAGACACTGAAAACATGAAAGAGCTTGTGTAAGGTGCAAAGATCTTGGAGCAACAGAAGCACTAACATCCTGTAAAATGGCCCAGGAATCTCACTGATGGAGCAAGCTTTACATGTAAGCAGGCATGTAAGTGTAAACGTGGATCCCAGAAGGGAGAGGAAAGCCAAAAGGATCTGGGGGCACTCAGGAAGGATGCAAAAGATCAGAGAAACAGACTGGGCCAGATTCCCAGGTACAGAAGAGGGGCTACACACAGCTCCTAGGACACCTGGCTTTTGTTTTGATGGCAGATATCCATATTGCATTTTTTATGCAGAACAGAAAATACTGTTTTATATATTTTCTGGTGGGTCAGCTGCTATAGAATCTTTCTGCAATGCAGGAAACCTGGGTTTGATCCTGGGCCTTGGAAAAGTCCCCTGGAGAAGGGAAAGGCCACCCCCTCCAGTACTCTGGCCTGGAGGATTCCATGGATTCTATAGTCTATGGGGTCACAAAGAGTCAGACACGACTGAGAGACCCCATTCCACTTCACTTTAGTTTATAAAGAGGAATCCTTGTCAGCTCTACCTCCTCCTGGCTCACTAAGGGAGGGTGACCCTAGACTAGGAGACTCTAGTTCTTGAAGAAGAAAGAGTGACTGTGAAAAATTCTAGGGGTGTGATTATTGACTGTTGCAATGAAACACATGGGGGAGGGGCCTGCTTCATTCCATACCGTAGGGTTGAATGATTTTCAAATGTTCTGCCAGATAGTTAAAAACACATTCATAATAACCTCAGTGGAGACCCTTATCTGCACATTGTCACATAAATTTAATAAAAGTTTTCCAGGGCTGCAATTACTGTGTGAACTGGAGAAGTCTATATTTTGTCTTATTCAGAGCCTAACCATGGGTTGCTTTGCAGTTTGTGGCAATCACATGATGGCCACATTTCCTCGATGGCTTTGTGAATGGCTGAGGTGGCACACCTGTGTCCTCCTGCATTTGCCAGGCTGAATCCTCAATGATGGCACATTTGGGTGCAAGGCTGTGTGCTCATGCATTTACCTACTGGAGCACACGCTATTGTGAGTATAAATACATGTGTGTTCTCAGTCGTGTCCAACTCTTTGTGATCCTATAGACCCTGGGCTCCTCTGTCCACAGGATTCTCCAGGCAGGAATACCAGAGTGGGTTGCCATGGCCTCCTCAGGTGAGCTTCCTGACTCAGGGATCAAACCTGTGTCTCTTATGTCTCCTGCATTAGCAGGTAGATTCTTTATCGTTACTGCCACCTGAGGAACCCTTGAGTATAAATGAACTTCTCTATTTCTTAAATTTTTTTAATGTGGACCATGTTTTTTTCTTACTGTTGTTATTTTTATTGTTTTACACTTTTTTTGCAACATAGTCTTATTTTTTATCAATTTATTCATTTTAATTTGGAGCTAATTACTTTACAATACCATAGTGGTTTTGCCATACATTAACATGAATCAGCCATAGGTGTACATGTGTTCCCTATCCCAAACACTCCTCCCATATCCCTCCCCATCCCATCTCTCTGCGTCATCCCAGTGCACCAGTCCCAAGCACCCTGTTTCATGCATCAAACCTGGACTGGCTGTCTGTTTCACATATGATAATATACATGCTATTTTCATGTGCCTTTCTCACAAACCAACCCACCCTTGCACTCTCCCACATTGTACAAAAGACAGTTCTATATATCTGTTTCTCTTCTGCTGTCTTGCATATAGAGTTATTGTTACTACCTTTCTAAATCCCATATATATGCATTAGTATACTGTATTGATGTTTTCCTTTCTGGCTTACTTCACTCAGTTTAACAGGCTCCAGTTTCATCCACCTCATTAGAACTGATTCAAATGTATTCTTTTTAATGGCTGCATAATAGTCCATGGTGTATCTGTACCCCAGCTTTCTTATGCATTCATCTGCTGATGGACATCTAGGTTGCTTCCATTTTTGAGCTCTTTATTGAATTTGTTATCATATTACTTCTGTTTATGTTTTGATCTTGAGACATGTGGGATCTTAGCACCCTGTGGATAGAAGCTGCACGCCCTCCATTGGAAGGTGAAGTCTTAATCATTGGATCACCAGGGAGTTCACTCCTTACTTCTCTTTGTGTTCCTAGATGTTGACCTCAAGGACAGTACTTTTTTTTTTTTTTTTTTCCCTCTGATTGAAAATTTCCTGGGGCAGGACATTCGGTTTTAAGGAGGTTTTGTTATCCATTACTATTTCATTTCAGGATAGTAAATGGTCATTTCCAAACATCTGGTACACCACCCTAGGAAACCCTCTTTAACGTGAGAAGGGAAGTGAATAGTAGTGACAGCTGTATGGACTTCTCTGTCTTTCTCCAGGTAAGAATGAGGGAGGATGTAGGGGGGTGCCCATGACTACAGGCCTAACCAGGTTCTCAATCTAACTTTGATAGAAGCAAAGTTTATTTTGTTCACTGTCACATGCTCAGGGAAAAGGTTCATTTCAATTAGATCTGTACTTGGAAAAGGGGCTCAAGACTCCCCCTCCCACCCCAACAAAGGGCTTCAGGTAGGCTCGCAAGAGACCAGCTCTTGACCTGGCACATCAGTTCTGAATTCATGTGAGAATTCATGAGTTTCAAACCACTGTTTTGGTCAGATAATGCTGACTCACCCCCTATCAGTCAGTTCACTCGCTCAATGGTATCCGATTCTTTGCAACCCCATGGACTGTAGCATGCCAGGCTTCCCTGTCCATCACAACTCACAGAGCTTGTGCAAATACATGTCCATTGAGTCGGTGATGCCATCCAACCAGCTCATCCTCTGTCATCCTCTTCTCCTCCTGCCTTTGATCTTTCCCAGCAACAGAGTCCTTTCAAATGAGTCACTTCTTCCCATCAAGTGGCCTAGGTAACTGGGCTTCAGCCTCAGTCCTTCTAATGAATATCTAGGACTGATTTCCTTTAAAATGGACTGGTTGGATCTCCTTACTGTCCTCGAGACTCTCAAGAGTCTTCTCCAGCTCCACAGTTCAAAAGCATCAATTCTTCATTGCTCAGCTTTTCTCATGGTCACCCTTATAGCTCTTATTAATATTGTCTCCTCTAAATTGAATGTATGCCATGTCATGTGGCATGTGGGATCTCAGTTCCCCAACCAGGGATCAAACCTACAGTGAACCACCAGTGTAAAAGACAACCAGATAACAAATTCCCTCTAAATCAAGTCATTTTTAAAGTTAAAGGGATCTGCTTTAAAAAGCAGTGCTTGGACTAAAAGTTGGAGTCCCTCTGAAGGCCTCAGGCACCTCCATGGCCTCACCACCCCCACCCAACCTGCCCTTTGCTTTGTGCATCCCTGTGGGCACTTTGGTTCTCCACAGGAGCTCTAGCCTTGGAACCTTTGAACTCCTTGGTTCCTCTCCCAAAATTCCCTCCCTCTGATGCTCACTTGGCTTACTTCCTCTCCTCCCACCTTTTTTCTGCTGTCACTTCGAAACCAGGAAGGCCTTGATCACCACCTACACTCCCAGCCTGCCCACCCTTAGAGCCTTCTCTGTTTTCCATTCTCCACCTTATTTTTCTCCAAAGCGCCAGTGGTGAACTGACACACTTGATACAGATAGGTGCTGACTGCTTGTCCCCAGGCTGTCCCCAGCTGAGTGAGGGGTGAGACGGCCTATGTGTTCTGCTCACTGCCCGTGCACAGCAATTTTATGCAAATTGTACAAGAGAGGCCGGCTAACAGTAGGTGATCAGCTAACGGAGCTCACACTCCACGTGGAGCATCGGTGATGATGCCACGTTACAAAATTAACTCTTTCTTGACAAGAGGGATTAACACCTTGGAGGAGGAATATGGGGAGCTGGGGGAGGGAAGTTCAGGCAGGCCTGACAGAGCTGGAACATGCGAGTGCGAGCTAGGAGGGAATGCTTCCTCAGGAGTGAGGCTGAGGCTGGAAAAGGATGAGTCCAAAGAGCTGGGCAAGAGGAGGGGCCTTCCAGGATGCTGGGATGATATATGCAAAGATTTCTAGCCTTCCCTTTCTGGAACACCTTCCTCAGGATCCTCCATCTTCTCATGGGTTTTATCTGCTGAGAATCTAAACTTTTTTGCATTTCCTTAGAACCTGTTTCTGTGGCAGGAAGGGGGAAATGAGGTCCCCCAAATTAAACTCTGGGAGATTAACAATCCACTTCCCAGGACTCTTGGTGGGGTGGATGTGAGGTGGGGGTGGCAGGCTCTCTGGGATGGTGCAGACAAGTCCAGACTCAGGACTTTACCAGCTCCTTTTCCAAGAACAGAGCTGTGGCCACCATAAACCCCCCTGCAATGAGAAGCCCTTGCATCACAACTCTTAAGAGTTGTGACTGTGACTATACTTAACCTGCGTCCCATCAGTCACTTCCAGCTTTCTCTTTAAAGGTCCTTTCTTAATGTACAAGACAGTGACCTAAGTCGGATATAGGTAGGCTACTTGGGTGGGGTCACATTTGGAGTGTTGACCTTTAAGAAATTCACTTCTTTTTGAGAATATAGGTGATTATACACTCCCAAAGTTTTAGGACAAATGTAATTTTCCATTGCCTTTCCTCCCTACTGCCCCAAAGTAAACCATCAGTATCCTTTAGAAATTAAAAAAAAAATATTGTCTAAATTAAAACCCCCAGAGTATGTCAAGCCTGGAATGTTTTCAGCTTGCATACTTCTGTTTCTGTTGCTGTTGTCGCTTGTTTGTTTTAATTTGGAAAAGAGCTCCAGTGGGACTCTATCAGAGGAGTACCAAACTACAAAGCCGGCTATTTGCTTTTGTAAGATGAGAGAGAGAAAGATCCTTTTTGTGGTTGCACTTTGCTCAAGGAGGTATTGGTCTAGTTAATAAAAAAGGACAGTATATTTTTTAATCTCATGGCAGAAAGAGAGGCACTAGGTTGCTTTTCATGTTATAAGCCTTGCCTTTGGGATGTCTGCCTTTTAGAAGGGCCAAGTTCAAAACCACTTCTGCCACTGCAAGAGGAAGGGGCAGTGGCTGTGACCGATATCCAAAAGGTTGTCCTAGGCAAGGATGGGGGCTCCTCACTCTAGGGGAAGATTTTCTCCCAGCCCCACCCTGTGTTCTTGCTCAGGACTTTGACTGAATTCTTCCCCAGAGGAGCAAGAGGGCCAGTCTGTTTTGTAACCACCAAGACACTCCAATCCCCAGGCAGAAAAGACAGCCTGTCAGCACACATTTCCTTTCACACTCCTTGGTTTTCCTAGAACCACAGTTAACGGAAAATTTCCCCGAGAATAATCAAGAACTCCTGTCTTTTCCAGGTGACAGAAATCTAAAAATGACAGGCATGGAGTCATGCAGCAAAAGCATACTGGGCCCGTAAGAAAAGTATTGTCATTAAGGGCTTCCATGGTGGCTCAGATAGTAAAGAATCTGTATGGAATCCTGGAGGCCCAGATTTCTTTCCCTGGGTTGGGAAGATCCCCTGGGGATGGAAATGGCAACCCACTCTAGCATGCTTGCCTGGGATATCCCATGGACAGAGGAGCCTGGTTGGCTACAGTCCATGAGGTTGCAAAAGAATTGGACACAACTGAGTGACTTAACTTTCAGTCCTTATTAAAAGTGTGTGGTAATGTGTCCAGGCACATCGTCTGAGATCAAGGATGCTGACTTGCACCAGTGTTTTTTGTGTGAACCTGAGGGGATCCCCTCTGAGGGGTACATGTTCATCTCTCCAGTGCCTGGTACCCCTGCAGTCATAGGTGACCCCCTTTCCCTCACAGATGAATACTCATGTGGTCACCCCCTCTCTGCTGCTCAGTGCTTCTGGCTCTAACCTGCCTTCCAGCCAGCACCTCTCACTGCCTGTCCTTATTCACCAAAATTCTGCCTATTCCTGGGCACTACTTGGCTAAAACTCTTTTCCAAATTTTCCCTGCTGCTGTTGAAATCCTGCTCTTCACACTCATAGCCCAGTTCCTCCATGTAGATACATTCCGAAAGGCAGTGTTTTTCAAACTCTAGTCACTCGTATTAATTTTTTTTTTGTCATTCCCAACCTGTTGGAACAATTATTGCCTTAATATATTTTTTATCTGAAGCATCTGCTATTTAAAAAAGATCGATTATCACACTCATAGCCCAGTTCCTCCATGTAGATACATTCCGAAAGGCAGTGTTTTTCAAACTCTAGTCACTCGTATTAATTTTTTTTTTGTCATTCCCAACCTGTTGGAACAATTATTGCCTTAATATATTTTTTATCTGAAGCATCTGCTATTTAAAAAAGATCGATTTCAATTTTGAACTTAAACTTGACTAAGAGACAGTAGGTAAAATAGTATTTTGTGCTCTGCTTAAAAGATGCACTATGGATAACTGCAGTCAAAACAAAAGCAATGCTTCTAAATGCTCCATAAATACCATTGTGCTGGGGATGGTCTGTCCTTGGTATGGAGTTCCCTTGAGTGTTATGGGTCAAGGTGCCAGTCCATGCTGAGACTATTCTGGTAGGAATTAGAAGAAATGAAAGACAATACTATTCCTTCTGGGTGATTCATTGTTGTTCAGTGCTTTGGCCACTGAGAGGCTGTCTGATTTTTTGGAGTGCATCCTCTGTAGGTTTCCTGACCAAGGAAAGATTTTCTCTTAATGTCCAGATGGACTTTAGCTAAGTCCTTCTCAAAGTGCTTACTGAACTCTAACCTTGTAAAAGAAGGTACGTGCAAGCTTCTGTTCATCCACTGGGTCATCGACTAGCAGGTACATCGTCTAGCAGGTACATCGACTAGCAGGTACATTCCAGGCCAAGGGCTGTGTTATCTTGACCTGAGTCCCCCAGAGGAGTTGGCAAGTATCTCAAATGTGAGCAAGCACATAACTCAAGGAGGCTGATTTTTTTTTAAGCTAGCACATGCTGCAGAAGTGGCCTAAGCATATAAAATGAGAATGTGCTCATTATTGGGGAGGTCCGTGGCATGGTAGCCTGGGATGGTGACCTAGAACTCACTGGACTGGAGACCCTGCAGGTCAGCCTGAGTCCCATTTAACTTCTGTTTTGTTTTTTTCATGTGTTGGCTTCAGTTGTAGGTAAAGCTCCACCATCCACAACAACAGGCAGCCAGACTACCCCCGAGATGCTGCTCCTCAACCTCTCATCCTCACAAACTCCCATGGCTGGGGTCACGGCCACCACCAGCACCACCCGCATGGTCATGGCCAAGCTGCCACTACCACCAGCACAACAGGAAACACAGTAAAAAAAGCAGAGGCTGCTTTACCAAAGGAGACTGCCCTAGCTGTGCAGCTGGTTGTGTGTAACTCATCAAGTAGTTTCAAATGACCTCTAAAAAGTGGCACATGCACTGCCTAAAGCAGCAGAAGAAGCAAAGCTAGCATAAGCAGCCTCAGTCTTCCCATATAACTTCACAAAGGTATTAGTTTTTTTTTCTTTTTTTCTATTTGAAAACATCAAAATGGTAAATTCCTTGCCTTTTTCTCGCCCCACCTTTCAGTATGTTTTGGAGGTCAGTCCATTTCAGTGCATATAGCTCTCCCTTTTTCTTTTGCACTGGTGTATAATATCCCGCAGTTTATTTAATAAGTATTCACCTACAGATAGACATTTCGGTTGCTTCCAGTTTTTACATATTGTAAGCATTGCTACAATGAATACCTTTGTATAAGTTTCCTTGTGCATGTCCATGAACCCCTGGGCATAATTTTTGAAAGAGTACAGTATGAGAAGTGGATGGTAAAGGATACCTTAATAAATAGAGATTAGCACCCACGACCCAATGCAAAAAGATCCAGCATCAAAAGCCATTGCCATAGTACACAATGACAGCTCCCAGTAGGAGTCTCTTTCTGGGATGATGAATGAGGAACAAAGTGCGGATCTGATGGGGACTAGTTTGTCTGGCTCTCATGAGGACTGATACTGGTCTTGTTTCATAAGGAAACCTGCATTGAGATCCTTCATTACTTGCTCTTGGATTGAAACTCTCTCATACTGAGTGCACCATCAGGAGAAGACCTGGTAAGAGTTGCAGCAGGTTGTGAAATGAAAGAGTAGCTAGATATGGAACTGGCCCCCAGTGAAACTCCTCAAAGATTGGGGTTGGGGAAGACCAAAAGATTGGATATGGAGTGGGGGAGTACAGCCGGATTGATCCTGCCCTTTGAAGTGTTGCTGTGGCAGAATCGGGTCTGGGATCCTTCAGGCGAGGATGGGGAGTTCCAGGCTCCTGAATTCATAGGCCTTACGTATAAAGCAATAGTTGGAACTGGACATGGAACAACAGACTGGTTCCAAATAGGAAAAGGAGTGCCTCAAGGCTGTATATTGTCACCCTGATTATTTAACTTATATGCAGAGTATATCATGAGAAACACTGGACTGGAAGAAACACAGCTGGAATCAAGATTGCCGGGAGAAATATCAATAACCTCAGATATGCAGATATTCCACCCTTATGGCAGAAAGTGAAGAGGAACAAAAAAGCCTCTTGATGAATGTGAAAGAGGAAAGCAAAAAAGTTGACTTAAAGTTCAACATTCAGAAAAGGAAGATCATGGCATCCAGTCCCATCACTTCATGGAAAATGGATTGGGAAGCAGTGGAAACAGTGTCAGACTTTATTTTATGGCTTTCCCAGTGGTCATATATGGATGTAGGATTGGACTGTGAAGAAGGCTGAGCACCAAAGAATTGATGCTTTTGAACTGTGGTGTTGGAGAAAACTCTTGAGAGTGCCCTGGACAGCAAGGAGATCCAACCAGTCCATTCTGAAGGATATGAGCCCTGGGATTTCTTCAGAAGGAATGACGCTAAAGCTGAAACTCCAGTACTTTGGCCACCTCATGCGAAGAGTGACTCATTGGAAAAGACTCTGATGCTAGGAAGGATTGGGGGCAGGAGAAGAAGGGGACAACAGAGGATGAGATGGCTGGATGGCATCACAGACTCAATGAAAGTGAGTCTGAGTGAACTCTGTGAGATGTTGATGGACAGGGAGGCCTGGCGTGCTGTGATTCATGGGGTCACAAAGAGTCGGACACGACTGAGTGACTGAAATGAACTGAAATGTTGCATTCTTGTCTTGATCATTAAACTGACATGACCCATGCATAATTTCTTCTTGATTCTCAGTAAATCATCATCCACGTGAGAGGAACCGGGGGAGTAAAGCCAGATTGATCCTGCTGTCTTAACTGTTGCTGTGGCAGAACCAGGTCTGGGATCTTTCAGGCCAGGATGGGGAGTTCCAGGCTCCTGAATTCATGGCCCTTAAGTATAATGAGCCTTCCAGGGAAACTTGGGAGCTGGCAAAAAGGAGCTCATTGTTGGTATGGTTCATAATTTCCAGATTGTCGTGTTGAAGATAAACAAAACTGGCCAGAACTAGTTGAAGTAATTGGATAGATTTTAATCTGCTATTTACTATTGAAGTAGGCCAAAATGTCCAGCATGAACAGAAGTCAATTTCAATGTGTATACAGTGAGCTGGGGCTTAAAAGGAGAATAGGGAATATGGAGGGGGAATCATGGGAATTCTATAGAGTCAGAGAAAGACAATTTTATACAAAATGGGAAGGGGGTGTTGATCCATGTGAAATATCTGAGGTTGCTATCTCAGTTACCTCTTAAACGTATGCTTCTGCCCTCTAATAGAGACAGGGCAAAGGGCTCTATCCTTGGGTGTTAACTGAAGGAAACGAGCAATTCTATTGGCAGCCTTGAGTTTTCTTAGGTGGGCACTTTAAAGGCTGAGGGGTCATCCTAGGGATGCAGCCTTGAGCTGTTGGAAACTTTATTAGTCCTTAAAGACCTAGGTAGAGGCCTTGCTGAGAAGGGGTTCCTTGGAGCTTTGCTGAAGTTTGGCCAATGGGAGAATCATTGTCTCTTGAAAGCAGGGAAACTTGAAGAGTGTGGATTGGGCCCTGCTCCCACCACAGCTTCGAGCTGGGACAGCCTTCCTCAGGCAGTGGGGTTACCAAGAACCATTTGGTTTCACAGCTGTCCAGCAGAAAGTGATCACACAGAACCCATCCACGTCCACCATCACCCTGGTGACCAGCACCTAGTCATTGCTCCTGGTCACCAGCTCAGGGTCCACGAGCACTCTTGCATCTTCGATCAGTCCCACCCTTAGCCACCACTTCATCTGATGTCACTGTAGACACTGCTAAAATACACTAGCCAAGTCAGTGCCAGTGGCAGGATAGGGGAGGGCTAGCCTTGGATCTTTTCAGGACTTAAAGGGGACCTGGAAGCAGTGGAGTCTCTTTCCAACTCACCTGTGTTCTTGGCATGTTCCTTGTTAGGAATGTGGTGGGCAGGCGTGCCTGCTCTGTGTCACCTGTGGGAATACTCTACATTTAGGTTCTGTCCTCTAAGAAAATTTATTTTCTTGAAGTATAGATGATATACAATGTATCAATCTCTATACACACATATACTTTTTTCCTATTCCTTTAAATTATTGTTTAGCAGAGGATATTCACTTCTAGTTCCCTGTGCTATACAGGAGGAGCTTGTTGTTTATTCTATGTATAATAGTTTGCATCTGCTAATACCAGATTCCCAAAGTGTCCTATCTGCCACCCCAGCCATCCTCCCTACTTCTGTCTTAATTTTCCAAGTACTTTTATGCTCACTGTTTAATCTGAGCAAGTAAAGTTTGCAGATCTCCTTGCTGTCGGATGAGAGTGCTCTGGAGTGATTTGCAGGTTCATGTCTGTAGAGTCCAGTGAGTGAAAATCACCACCAGAATTGCAGCTCTCTGGGGAGTCCCTTCTGCTCCCTGCTGGGGTCTAGGACAGTAATTGCTACATAGTTGTAGAATGAAAGCAAGTTGCTGCCCAATGTCTCATTGGACTTCTTATTAGTAATATTTTTTTAATGCATACAGTTTTAAAGTCTTTTATGAATTTATTGTAATATTGTTTTATTTTCCTTCTTTTAAAACGTTTTGGTTTTTTGATTACAAGCCATGTGGAATCATATCTCCACTAGTTGGGAATCAAAGCCATACCCCCCACATTGGAAGGCAAGGTCTCAACCACTGGAGTTCCAGGGATGTCCTCACACCCATTTTATAGATGAGCACGCTGAGATCTGGCCAGGTCAAATAGCTTGTTCAGGGTCAAATAATCCATGGATGTCTAATTCGCATTCAAATGGTAGTAGCCAGGATCTACGGAGAAGGCAATGGCACCCCACTCCAATACTCTCCCCTTGAGAATCCCATGGACGGAGGAGTCATGTAGGCTGCAGTCCATGGGGTCACTAAGAGTCGGACACCACTGAGCGACTTCACTTTCATTTTTCACTTTTCACTTTCATGCATTGGAGAAGAAAATGACAACCCACTCCAGTGGTCTTGCCTGGAGAATCCCAGGGACGGGGGAGCCTGGTGGGCTGCCATGTCTGGGGTCACACAGAGTCGGACATGACTGAAGTGACATAGCAGCAGCAGCAGTAAGGATCTAGGGTGCCCTCTTGACTGGCTTTGAGCTCACTTGTGAATTCACACCAGGCCTGCTGACCACAGCTGTCCAGTGTCCACAAACTGATTATTCTTGCATGTGACTTTTTAAAGCAACCCTGCTGAAGAGTAAGTGTGGCTAAAGAGATAAAATCCAGGTCTTGGGGTTACATCTCTTATTTAGTATATATGCTCCCCCCATTTTGAATAAAAGAAAAATTTTTATCAAGCCTCTGAGTTTCAGAACAGGAAGTGTTCAACTATTCGGTGTAATCACATCCTCAAAGTTTTTGACATACCAGTTCACCACCTTGAACTAGAATTGACTTCATGTTTATATTTATAATGACTTCATACCTCAAGCATGAAAATCACTTTATGTATGAAATAAAAAATTCCATATTTCTTGTAGGAAAATTGATGCCAAATCTTTCAATTGTTAAATATACAGTATGCTGTATTTTATGAAGGAAAGTCAGCACACAGATTTTCAAATGAGAACATGAAAAATTCCATATTTCATGTTACCTTGTTTATTCCCAATCCAATGTGAAATACAACAATTTCATATTTCATGGGAGAAAGCTCTGTGCCTAGAGTTTCAAGTGCCAAAGTAGAGAAATCCACATTTCATGTAGGAAAATCAGTGCCCAGATTTTCATTCATTAAATATACAGAACTATGTATTTCATGCAGGAAAACCATGACCCAGGTTTTCCTACATGAAATATAAAAAGTTCATTATCTCATAGGTTAAGTCTCTGCCAAGATTTTCTTATGTGAAATATAGGGAAATCTGTTCTCAATGGAGGGAAATCAGTGCCCCAAATCACATATATGGAATCATCAAAATTCTATATTTTGTGTACTAAAATCAGTGACCAGATGTTCATAAGTGAAATGTACAAAATTCCAGATCTCATGTGGAAAAGTCAGCACTCAATTTTTCCGATGTGAAATACATAGAATTCCAAATTTCATGTAGGAAAATAATATGTGCATACTTTTCATATAAAATATGGAGAATTCCATTTTTGTTTTGGAAAGTTTGTGGTGATATTTTCACAGATGTAATATAGAGAATTCCATATTTCATTCAATAAAACTTAATGCATGCATTCTTATGTGAAATAATGAGTTCCGTGCTTCATGTAGAACACTTTTGCCCACATGTTAAAATGTAACACACACATGGAATTCTCTGTGTAGAGAGAGATTCAGAGATGAAACAACTCTAAAAACAGAGATGCTAAGAAGAGTGTTCCACTAAGAGCTAAGACTCACCAGTGGCAAAGGAACTGAAGTCTGCTCATTTATTGTACAGAGGCCCTTTCAAAGTAGTTCTGTTCTCATAAAGCCTCTAGGTGAGAACACACCCTAGCCTACCACATCAGCCCAAGCCTGTGGGACTGGGAAGGGTGAGAGAATCAAGCTAAGATACCCTTTTAAGGAGTGATATTTCAAACTGGCAAACTCTGAATGTAGCAGCTGCTTATGTTACAGAGCCATCAGTCTCCCAAACCTTACAGAAAAGGGCAAGCTGTGTTCACATGGCTGGTCATGTCATGGAAAGAATGCTCCTTCACTTGAGGACAGAAAACCCTTTGTAGCCAGGTGTCTAGGGGCTGTATGTAGCCCCTCTTCTGTGCCTGGGAATCTGGTCCACTCTGCCTCTGCTCCTTCGCATCCTCTGTGACTGCTCCCAGGTGCTTTTGGCCTGCCTCTCCTTTCTGGTCAGGGATCCTATTTAGACATACAACTTGCTCCATCGGTGAATTCCCTGGCCTTCTTTTTGCAGGGCGTCAGTGCTTCTGCTGCACCAAGATCTTTGTACCTTACACAAGCTCTTTCATGTTTTCAGTGTCCATTCTTCCATCCCCCAGCCAGGCCTGTTCAGAGAGCTCACACACATATTTTTGCCAGTGCACATGTGTGTGCACCCCACCACACACACATATACACACACCCAACAATTCTGAAACAAAACTTGCACAGCTGCAGAACTATTGGTTTACTTGTCCAGGAAAATGGACTTTGGTAAGCACCCCTCTTTTTTTGTCCCAGTTAATTTTTTCACTTACTAGTTGATCAAATACTGTCCTCTTCTATGATATAACCTGGAAGGTGAATGGATTTGCTCACAGGGTGGACTAACATGCAAAGAGTTTGGCAGGGTTGGAAGTCCTCACTGTGGACGGTTGATTGACGTATGCCTGTGTTCTCTACTTCTGTCGCCATGGAGTGTTTCACAGTGCCTAAAAGGTTGTTGTAATTCCATTCCCAGTGCATTTCTTCCAGAAACGACACAGAAATAGCAAGGGAATTTGACATTGAAACTGATCATTCACCCCTTTTCTTTGGGAAAATAATTCTTTAACAACTTTTTCTTTACAGAAAGGCAGCCCCAATTCATATCACCTGGGTGATGATTTACTGACAATCATGAAGAAATTGTGCATGGGCAATGTCAGTTTAATGATCAATGCAAGAATACATAGGTAGGGGTAAAAGTCAATGTATTTCAATGTTACAGTATTGTTTATAGAACACTTAACAAGTCAACCCCAAATCTTTCTGATAAAAAATTTCCTTACAGATGCTTTCCTGAAACATCTTTGCTCTATGTGATCCTAATTAATATTCACTTCAAAGAGTGATATTCTTGTTAATCAGGCATTACTGTAAGTGTGTGGGTATTCTTGTTTCCAGATGTGGGTCACTGTTAACTATTCTTGTGATACAGCATTTCTTAATGTGCACAAATATCATGGAAGTCTTAAAAAGTCACAATTCAAGATGTTGGAAGCACTTGATCCAGCAATCAAAGAAAGGGTCAAATTCACATGCAATCTAACAAAGATACAGAAACTTAAAAAAAAATGAGTGAATATGAGCAACACAATGCATGTATGTTGAATAGGGATGTGCAAGAACTCAGAGAGTTATGGCAGCAGAGCTGTGCATAATGGCACAAGCATGGGTGCAACGTGAAAGAAGACAGGAGGCATAGGCAGACCCACAGGAAGAAACATCAACTCACATTCATGGGCAAACACAATGGAGACACCCAGGCTTCATTCTAAACAGGAAAACATGAACACATCCAGGGAACAGGAAGCAAATGCAGCTCAGGGTGATTGAACCAGAATGCTCATGAATTCATCCCTAATCCACAAAGTCTCACAGGCACTGATATTCAGTGGAAGAAAACCGTTCACAACACATCTGATGTGCAGTAAAATCTAGAAGCACCAAGACTTTAGGGCCCAAGTAAAGCTCTAACGAGACTGGGACACAAGTCATGGCAAGTTTCTAGAGAATGACCATCCAGTCAAACATCCGCAGTTCAGTTTTACTAACTGATCCAGAATTATCTCTGCACTCTCTTCACTCCAGGACAGGTTAGAGCTAAAGTCACCCCTGGTCCTGAAGCACTGGCAGGAAGTATTAAGCATTGGAGGACCCTGTCCTAAACTCTTCTTCTCTTTAACATCCTTGCAATGCTTCACTAAAATTTCTGAATGTGGATAAATGCCATACAGTCCCTAGAATGAGCCAAGTCTCAGGTCCCGAAATCCATGCCCCAATATGCCATCTCACAGATGCTGTAGAGTTATTACATAATATTTTCTGCTTCAGGTTGTTTCAAATGAGCACTGAGAAAGACAGGTAACAGCTTGACATTGCTCCTAGGGTTGTTTGAAGTTTACAGATTAAGAAAGTAAGAAGAGAAGTTTCCTGAGCTTCCTGGACTGGTTGTTCAGAAAGCACTCAGAGAAGGCCAAATCTTGCCTTCTAGAGCTGTAGATGCTTCTCTGTAGAAGGGGAAAACCTGCAGTGTTGATATTCAAATGCAAAAGCTGACACCGAGCAGCTCATTTAGGGCACCTTGACGAGGACATTCATAAGCTCATGAACTTTGACATTCAACATTTACCCTTTGCCCTCAAAAGAAATGCTGCTTTAGGGAGAAAAGTTGTGGAGTGAGATCTTCAGGTGGGACAGAACTTCATGTGGGACATCACCTTCAGACATGCCCACGTTGGAACCATTCTGTCTGGGATGAGAGGACATGTGGTGGGGGTGCAGTGTTGAACTCTCCCTATTCCATTTGTGCCAGTCTGTTCTTTGCCCAATCCAGAGGTGGACACAGTTCTGGAAAGCAGTTATCTACTTCAGAAGGACCACCCTAAGTGCTGACCAGTCCCTTTGTGAACTCTGTATGTTCCAGGTGTTCTCACTGGCCCTTGGCCCAGAGAGTAGTGAAAAAGCCCTAGAAGAAGGACAGGTCCCTTGTGGTTGAAAGTAGTCTGTGCTGAGCCATTCAGCAAGGAAGAGACACTGTCACTGGAGGGTTCCTGAGAAAAATGTTAATACCATTGGTCTCACAGAGGGCCTTGGGCAAAGAGCTTAAGCCTTCCTGGAAAAAGGGATATTAACACTGAACCATAGCAGCAGCAATAGCAGCAGCATGGGGCACAGAGCTCATGGCTGGGTAAGCTGGCCCTAACATCCTCATTCCTCTCACTTCTGCCCCTAAACACTTTGTACCTAAACTGAGTTCCTGGAGAAAATAAAGTTCACATGAGCCCAAACATCTATGATGGAATCTGTTTTTCTTTATCTAATTCCTTGCAATTTATCTTTTCTCCTGGTCAGTTTTGCAAGAAACTAATATCCTCACTGCCTTCCCACCCTTCACTTTCTCCCTAGGCCACATCCTCCCTCCATATACCTTCTACCCCCACCCCCTAAAATGTTACCTGGAACACTAGCTATTTCTAGTTTGTCCTAGCGAACTCTCATTAAAGCTGACCATGCACTCATATACACACTCATATACATATGGCTGTGTAGGTTCATACAGTGTTGAATATTAAGGCTTTCTCTTTGTTCTGTACTCTTGCAATATCTGATAATATATAACAGAGAAGATATCTGGGCCCCAACCTTCCAACAAAATTGCGTTCCATTCTTTTGATCTCTGGCCCTTGTTCACCAGACCCTTTCCATGAACATCCACATTTCCCTTGTAAAACTGACAGACCCATAGGCCCCTCATGTTTCTCCATCCTCCCAAAGCCCCACTCCACAGGAAGAACTGTGTCCCCTGACACAACTCCAACATATGACTTAAGCCCCACTCTCCATGGACTGATAATTCCCACATGGAAAACTGAGAATCCTACATACACCTGAAGTATTTGTCCTGAGGACCTGATCAAACAATACACAGACACATGCAGTTGATGTTTTTTTATCCTTTGGAAATATTTCAGGTTTTCTTGTGTCTCCCTCTCGATCTGTTTCAGCACCAGACGACTCTTCATTACTTTCCCGTCCAAGAGAAATATGCTGGCCATTGACTCACATAAAGCAGTTTCATCAGTTTTCCATTTTAGGTAAAGGGGGACACTCTATCATAAGTTTCTCAAAATTGTGGGGCAGGGAGGTTTCCTTTCAAAACAGAGAGAGGCACAGATATGTAAACCTACCCTCTCTCAAAACACAAAAGACAGCTTTAATCTTTCTAGTCAGTTTCCACGAGAGAGAGTCTGTGAAATTTTGCATCTCCTCTAAGATTATACTACAAATACATATCCCAGTCTTCACCGTAGGACTACTTACAATAGCTAGGACATGAAAACAACCTATATGTCCACTGGTAGATGAAGTCGTATGGAAGTTGGGGTACAGATACAGAATGGTATGTTACTTAGCTCTAAAAAGGAACATGTCAAAGTCAGTTTTAATGAAACGGAATGAAAGTGGACCCTATTATACTGAGTGAAGTCAGTCAGAAAGAGAAAAACAAACACTGTATGTTAATTCAAATATATGGAGTTGAGGACCGTATGGGTTGTACTGAACATCCAACATGCAGGGCAAAAATAAGACACAGACATATAAAGAACAGACTTTGGACTCAGTGGGAGATGGCGATGGTGGGTTAATTTGAGAAAATAGCCTTGAAACATTTACATTACCTTATGTAAAATTGATAATCAGTGCGAGTTTGATGCATGAAACAAGGCAACGAAAGTCATGTTGTGTGTGGGACAACCCATAGACAGGTAGGGGAGTGCAGTGAATGGTGAGTTCAGTATTTGGGGGGACATGTGTATACCTATGGGTGACTCATGTTGGCCAGTGTACAGCAATATCTGTCAAGGTATTGTAAGGTAAGTATCCTACAGTCAAAATAATAAAAGACTATTCTCCATAATCCTGCACAGTAGTCAGTATTCCAGAATGAAGGTGAAAGTGTGATTATCAAAATCGAATCAAATGATAGGTTAGTGGGGGAACTGCCTTGCACAAAGGAGAATCACAGTCTTTTTTGGAAAGGACACATCATGAGGAATAGAAGGTGAGCCCCAATTTAAGAGGAGCCTGAAGGGGGACTTGTTGGCCATGGAATGACAGTTCAGAGATGTGCAGCTGACTCAGATATAAACCGGAGTGTCTTTGGCCTGTCCAGGCTACTTCAGCTACCTCAGCCTTCTCTAGTTAGAACCATTTTTCTGTACAGTTCTCTACACTTGCTCTTACTGATTCCCTCATGCCCTGGTGTCACTCTGTATTCCAAGGAGTCTCACTTTCTCCACAAGGGATTTAGATATAAATTGGAGTGACTTTGACTTGGCCAGGCAATTCATCTAACTCAAGCTTCTGTAGTTAGACCTGTTTTTCACTACAGTTCTGTACTCTTGCTGTCTCTTGCTGATTCTGTCATGCCCTGGTGTCACTCTGTATTCCACAAAATCTCACTTTCTCCACAAGTGAAATAAGCGACCCAAGTTTCTGAACAACACTTATACCAGTCCCCAGGTGCCTTACCTCTCATCCTCCTGGAACGTCTCATGTTGGAGTCTTCCTCTTCACATAGTACTACAAAGGATTGGGCCACAGACCCTTTCTGATGATCTGCCAGGAAAATGAGCAAGGTCAGCACAGGGCTGGCGAGGCCATGAGTCCACGCATGCACAACAAAGAAGCCCAATATAAATCACCAATTTTGGCCCAGTGGCCACGTGGGACCCCACCTCAGCAATCTGGTCAGATCCTGTGAAGTTGTGGTCAAAAAAGCAGTTGAAGAAATTAACGCTGCTGTCGTGGTGCCTGCAGCTGTATGCCTTACATTCAAACCCCTGGTATCACTGAATGGGAGTGGAATGAGATGCTTGGTATCCTGCAAGATAAGGAGTATGGGAGAAAGACCTAAATCACTTTCCAATTCAGCCTACACTTTTCTGTCCCCACCTCCAAAATCCAGGGAGCTGCCTCTTGCCAGTGATGTTAATCAGAAACTCCTTAATAATCACTCCATTCTGGAAATAGCTATTCCTCCAAAAGGACGATGTGATCTTGCACTGATGAGTGGGATGCCTGAATCCTCCACCTGCCAGTAAAAAAGTGTGGGCAGTGGGGTGGTGGGGTGGGTGTGAAACCTCTTTACAGAAGAGCTGTCCTTTCCAGTTTTCAGAGATAAGCCATGTCCTCTCCCCTCCCAAGTCACCTCTCCTCCACAATCATCAGTGTCCCCTGCCTGACCTTCAAGTTGTTCATGAAGTGAAGCACATCTTCATCTTGGTTGCTTATCAAAACTGACATTTGTTGGTGGTTCATAAACAGCTGTAGGTCAAGGAGCCTCTAGATGTTAGAGCTCAAAGTGCTGGAAGAACAAATCTACCCTAAAGTGTAGAATGGCACTGTCTGACTTCAACTTGCTACTAGTTAACTTGTAACATTTATGCTGACACAGACTGTATGAACCCGAACAAGCCCCAAGGCTGTGCCTATGCATGCACTACCAAAAGGAGGTTCTGTTCCCAACAGGAAGGCCCTAAGTTGGACCTCAGCCTCCTGAAAGTTAGCTTACTTCTGGAAAACAAGCACTCCTAGCGAGAACCAGTATGACCGCTTAAACATCCCAACCTAACCCCTAAATTCACTCAACAGAGTAGATGTGGATTCCAGAAAAACCTTTTCTCTGAAGACTCCCTGGTGCTAATGACAATTTTGAATGGAACCTTTGCAAGTAAGGCCCAAGTATCAATTTGTGGTAGCCAGAACAGCAAGAATATGACACCTAATATCAGGATCAGATATGCAGGAACATAATCAATCAGTTCAGTTCATTCACTCAGTCTTATCCGACTATTTGTGACCCCATGAATCACAGCACACCAGGCCTCCCTGTCCTTCACCAACTCGCAAAATTCACTCAGACTTATGTCCATCGAGTCAGTGATGCCATCCAGCCATCTCATCCTCGGTCGTCCCCTTCTCATCCTGCCCCCAATCCCTCCCAGCATCAGAGTCTTTTCCAATGAGTCAACTCTTCGCATGAGGTGGCCAAAGTACTGGAGATTCAGCTTTCACATCATTCCTTCCAAAGAACAGCCAGGGCTGATCTCCTTTAGAATGGACTGGTTGGATCTCCTTGCAGTCCAAGGGACTCTCAAGAATCTTCTCAAACATCACAGTTCAAAAGCATCAATTCTTCGGTGCTTGGCTTTCTTCACAGTCCAATTCTCACATTCATACATGACCACAGGAAAATCCATAGCCTTGACTAGACAGATCTTTGTTGACAAAGTAACGTATCTGCTTTTGAATATGCTATCTAGGTTGGTCATAACTTTTCTTCCAAGGAGTAAGCGTCTTCTAATTTCATGGCTGCAGTCACCATCTGCAGTCACCATCTGCATTTTTNTTTCACAGTCCAAATCTCACATCCATGCATGACCACTGGAAAAACCATAGGCTTGACTAGACGGACCTTAGTTGGCAAAGTAATGTCTCTGCTTTCGAATATGCTATCTAGGTTAGTCAAAACTTGTCTTCCAAGGAGTAAGTTTCTTCTGATTTCATGGCTGCAGTCACCATCTGCAGTGATTTTGGAGCCCCCAAAATTAAGTCTGACACTATTTCCACTGTTTCCCCATCTATTTCCTGTGAAGTGATGGGACCTGATGACATGATCTTCTTTTTCTGAATGTTGAGCTTAAGCCAACTTTTTCACTTTCCTCTTTCTCTTTCATCAAGTGGCTTTTTAGTACCTCTTCACTTTCTCATAAGGATGGTGTCATCTGCATGTCTGAGGTTATTGATATTTCTCCCAGCAATCTTGATTCCAGCTTGTGTTTCTTCCAGTCCAGCACTTCTCATGATGTACTCTGCATAGAGGTTAAATAAGTAGGATGACCATATACAGCCTTGAGGTACTCCTTTTCCTATTTGGAACCAGGTCTGTTGTTCCATGTCGAGTTGTAACTGTTGCTTCCTGATCCACATACAGATTTCTCAAGAGGCAGGTTAGGTGGTCTGGTATTCCCATTTCTTTCAGAATTTTCCAGTTACTATGATCCACACAGTCAAAGGCTTTGGCATAGTCAATAAAGCAAAAATAGATTTTTTTTCTGGAATTCTCTTGCTTTATCCATCATCCAGCGGATGTTGGCAGTTTGACCTCTGGGTTCTTCTGCCTTTTCTAAAACCAGCTTGAACATCAGGGAGTTCACAGTTCACATATTGCTGAAGCCTGGCTTGGAGAATTTTGAGCATTACTTTACTAGCATGTGAGATGAGTACAATTGTGCCGTAGTTTGAGCAAGAATGTGGGCAGTGCTTAGACTCGTTCTGTGCAGGATCCAACATTTGGGCTCAGGGTTGTCTGTCAGTGCTTGCACATGGGAAGAAGCTTGCCTGGTTCAGTGCAGGGACCGTGATGTGGATTCAGAAGTACTTGTCGTGGCCTTGAAAAAGAGCAGGACCCAGTCTGGTCAGTGTAAGCACCGAAATGAGGCTCAGGAGTATTTCTCAGGGTAGAAGAAGGGCAGGACACAGCCTGGTTCAGTGCAGGGACCAGGAGGGAGGCTCAGGAGTGTTTGCAAGGGTCTTGCACAAGGCCTGGACAAAACTGGTTCAGTGCAGGTACTAAGATGTCAATTCAGGAGTATCCGTTGAGGTTTCAAGATGGACAGAACGTAGCCTGGTTCAGTACAGGGCCCAAGAGGCAGACTTAGGGGTTTTGTCCTGGTCTTGTATTAGGGCAGGACTGAGCATGGTTTATGTAAGTATCGCAGTATGGGCTCGGGAGTGTTTATTGGAGTCTTGCACAAAGACACGTTGAGCCTCATTCAGTGCAGCAAGTGAGATGCAGGATGGGGAGTGTTTCCTGGGGAGACTGATTAAGGGCAGGACACAACCGAGTTCAGAGGCAGGGAGCGAGTGGCGGGCGCAGGATTGTAGGTCAGTGGCTTGAATATGGCCAGGACTAGCCTGAGAGACAGAGAGAGGCTCAGCAGTGTTGGCTGGCACCTTGAACGAGATAAGGACCGATCCTAGGTCAGTGCAGAGATGACGTTGTGGGCTGAGGCGTGTTTGCCGGGGCTTGAATAAAGGCAGGGTCCAGCCTGCTTGAGTTCTGGGAGTGAGATATGGGCTCAAGAGTGTTGGGTGGGGGCATTGAACCAGTGCAGGACCCAGCATAATTCAGGTCAGGGTCTACGATGTGGGCCGAGGAGCGATTGTCTGGGGCTGCAATAAGGTCAGGACCCAGTCTGGATCAGTAGAGGGACCAAAATATGGGCTCCAGAATATTTTTAGAGGGCTTGTGCAACTACAGGCCACACCCTGGTTCAGTGCAGAGAACGTATGTGGGCACATGAGTGTCTCTTGGGGTCTGAAAAAGCACAGGACCAGCCTGGTTCAGTGAAGGGACCCAGATGTAGGATCAGGTGTAGTTTTCAGGGGCTTGAACAAGAGCTGGATCCAGCTTGGTTCCTTTGGTGTCTTGCACAAGGGCAGGAACCAGCCTGCGTCTGTGAAGGGACCTAGTGATGGGCTCAGGAATATTTTTCGGAAGCTTAGACAACAGATGGGCGCTGAGGAGTGTTTTCCAGAGGCTTGAACCAGTGCAAGATTCAGCATGGTTCACGCCAGGACCCTAGAGGTCGGCTCAGGTGTGTTTTTCGGGGTCTTGCTCAAAGGCTGACCCACCTATTTCAGTACAGCGAGTGGGATGTGGGATCGCAAATGTTTCCTGGGGGATTGAACGATGATGGTACTCACCATAGTTCTGATGTATGGAGATAGTTGTTTGCTCAGGATTGCTTACCGGTGGCACAATTAAGCCCGGAAACTAGGGTGAGAGTCAGATAAAGGTCAAGCTATGTTGGTCGGGACTTGAATGAGTGCACGACCCAGCATGGTTCATGTCAGGGATGGAGACGCAGACTCAGGAGTGTTTCTCGGGGGCATACACAAAGGCAGGAACCCACCTGGCTCAGTGCAGGGACCATGATGTGGGCTCAGGAGCATTTGTTGGAGGTGAACCATGGACAGGTCCCAGAAAGCTTTAGTGCCAGGATCGAGATGTTGGCTCAGGCCTGTTGTTAGGGGTCATGAACCTAGGCAGCACTTAGCCTCATTCCATGCAAGAAGAGACATCTGGGCTCAGGGTTCACTGTCAGTGCTTGAACATGGGAAGAAGCTAGCCTGGTTCAGTTCAGGGACTGAGGAGTGGGTTCAAGAGTATTTGTCATGGTTTTGAACAAGGGCAAAATCCAGCCTGGTAAGTGTAAGCACCGAAATGGGGCTCAGGAGTATTTCTCGGGGTTGAACAAGTGCAGGACACAGCCTGCTTTGGCACAAATACAGAGAGGGAGGCTCAGGAGGGTCTTCAAGTGTCTTGCACAAGCTCTCGGCCCAGCCAGGTTCAGTGCAGGTACTTAGATGTAGATTCAGAAGTATTCGCTGAGGTTTCAAGACAGCCAGAACTTAGCGTTGTACAGTACAGGGACTGAGATGTGGGCTTAGGAGAAATTGTCATGGTTTGAACAAGGGCAGGACCGAGCACGGTCAGTGCAAAGATCGAAAAGTGGGCTCAGGAGTATTTGTTGGGTTCTTGCACAAAGGCACTTCAAGCCTCGTTCAGTGCAGCAAGTGAGATGTGGGGTCAGGAGTGCTTCATGGGGGACTGACCAATGTCAGGACACACCCTAGCTCAGGGGCAGGGAGTGAGTTGTGGGCTCAGGATTGTAAGTCAGTGGCTTGAATATGGCCAGGACTAGCCTGAGAGTCAGAGAGAGTCTCAGCAGTGTTGGCTCACACATTGAACAAGTGCAGGCCCCATCCTAGTTCAGTGCAGAGAAGACATTGGGGGCTCTGGTGTGTTTGCCAGGTCTTGAATAAAGGGAGGGTCATGCCTGCAGGAGTTCTTGGAGTGAGATATGGCCTCAAGAGTGTTGGTCGGGGCATGGAACCAATGCAGAACACAGCATAATTCAGCTCAGGTACTGCAATGTGGGCCCAGGAGCAATTGTCTGGAGCTGCAATAAGGTCAGGACCTAGTATGGATCAGTAGAGGGACCGAAATGTGGGCTCCAGAATATATTCAGAGCACTTGTGAAAGACCAGGACCCACCGTGGTTCAGTGCAGGGACCGTATTTGGGTTCATGAGTGTCTCTCGGTGTCTGAACAAGTGCAAGACCAACCTGATTCAGTAAAGGGACCCAGATGTGGGCTCGGGTGTAGTTTTCATGGGCTTGAACAAGAGCTGGATCCAGCTTGGTTCCATTGTAATCTTGCACAAGGGCAGGAACCAGCCTGATTCTGTGAAGGGACCTAGTGTTGGGCTCAGGAATATTTTTCGGGAGCTTAGACAACAGATGTGAGCTGAGGAGTGTTTGTCTGAGGCTTGAACCAGTGCAAATTTCTGGATGGTTCACTGCAGGGACCTAGTGGTGTGCTCAGGAGTGTTTTTGGCATCTTGCTCAAAGCCTGACCCTCCTTCTTCAGTGCAGCGAGTGGGATGTGGGATCGCAAGTGTTTCCTGGGGGTTTGAACCATGGCGGTATCCACCATAGTTCTGATGCATGGAGCTACTTGTTGGCTCCGGATTGCTTGCCGGTAACTCTAATAAAGCCGAGAACTAGGATGAGAGTCAGATACAGGTCCAGCTATGTTAGTTGGGGCCTTGAATAAGTGCAGGACCCAGCATCATTCATGGCAGGGATGGAGATGCGGGCTCAGGAGTGTTTCTCGGGGGCATACACAAAGGCAGGAACCAGCCTTGTTCAGTGCAGGGACCATGATGTGGGCGCAGGAGCATTTGCTGGGGTTGCACCAGGGGCAGGTCACAAAATGCTTCAGTGATATGCGAGAGATGTTGGCTCAGCCCTGTTTTTAGGGATCATGTACCCCAGTAGCACTTAGCCTCGCTCAGTGCAGGAACAGATATCTGGACTCCGGGTTGTCTGTCGGTGCTTGAACAAGGGAAGAAGCTAGCCTGTTCAGTGCAGGGACTGAGAAGTGGGTTCAAGAGTATTTGTCATGGTTTTGAGGGCAGAATCAGGGCAGAATCCAGCCTGGTTAGTGTAAGCACCGAAATGGGGCTCAGGAGTATTTCTCAGGGTTGAACAAGTGCAGGACCCAGCCTGGTTTTCCGCAGGGACTGAGAGGGAGGCTCAGGAGGGTCTGCAAGCGTCTGGCATGAGCTCTCGGTCCAGCCAGGTTCAGTGCAGGTAATTAGATGTCAATTCAGGAATACTCGCTGAGGCTTCAAGAAAGCCAGAACTTAGCCTGGTTCAGTACAGGGACTGAGATGTGGGCTCAGGATAAATTGTCATGGTTTGAACAAGGGCAGGACCAAGCATGGTCAGTGTAAGGATTGAAAAGTGGGCTCAGGAGTGTTGGTTGGGGTCTTACACAAAGGCACGTTGATCCTAGTTCAGTGCAGCAAGTGAGTGGTGGGATCGGGACTGCTTCATGGGGGACTGACCAATGTCTGGACACACCCTAGCTGAGAGGCAGGGAGTGAGTTGCGGGTTCAGGATTGTAGGTCAGTGGCTTGAATATGGCCAGGACTAGCCTGAGAGTCAGAGAGAGGCTCAGCAGTGTTGGCTGGCACCTTGAACAAGTGCAGGACCCATCCTAGAAGAGTGCAGAAACAACGTTGTGGGCTCAGGCATGTTTGCCAGGGCTTGAATAAAGGCAAGGTCCAGCCTACTTGAGTTCTGGGAGTGAGATATGGACTTATGAGTGCTGGTCCGGGCATGGAAGCAGTGCAGGACTCAGCATAGTTCAGCCCAGGAACTGCAATTTGGGCAAAAGAGAGATTGCCTGGGGCTGCAATAAGGTCAGGACCCAGTCTGGATCAATAGAGGGACCGAAATGTGGGCTCTGAAATATTTTTAGAGGGCTGTGCAAGTACAGGACTGTGAAAATACAGGAAACACCCAGGTTCAGTGCAGGGACCGTATGTGGCCTCATGAGTGTCTCTCGGGATCTGAACAAGTGCAGGACCAGTCTGGTTCAGTGAAAGGACTCAGATGTAGGCTCGGGCATAGTATTCAGGGCCTTGAACAAGAGCTGGATCCAGCTTGGTTCTGTTGTGAACAAGCCTGATTCTGTGAAGGGACTTAGTGGTGGGTCAGGAATAATTTTTGGAAGCTTGGACAACAGATGAGGAGTGCTGAGGAGTGTTTTCCAGAGGGTTGAATCAGTGCAAGATTCAGCATGGTTCACTGCAGGGACCTAGTGGTGGGCTCAGGCATGTTTTTTGGGGTCTTTCTCAAAGGCTGACCCACCTTCTTCAGTGCAGCAAGTGGGATGTGGGATCACAAGTGTTTCCTGGGGGATTGAATGATGGCAGTCCCACCATAGTTCTGATGCATAGAGCTACTTGTTGGCTCAGAATTGCTTGCCAGTAGCTCGAATAAGGCCGGGAACTAGGATGAGAGACAGATATAGGCCCAGCTATGTTGGTCGGGGCCTTGAATAAGTGTAAGACCCAGCATGTTTCATGGCAGTGATGGAGATGCGGGCTCAGGAGCATTTCTCGGGGGCATACACAAAGGCAGGAACCTGCCTGGTTCAGTGCAGGAACCATGATGTGGGATCAGGAGCATTTGTTGAGGTTGCACCAGGGACAGGTCCCAAATGTTTCAGGGACAGGCTCTAGATGTTCACTCAGGCCTGTTGTTATGGATCATGAACCTAGGTAGCACTTAGTCTCCTTCAGTTGAGGAACGGACATTTGGTCTCAGGGTTGTCTGTCAGTACATGAACATGGCAAGAAGCTAGCCTGGTTCAGTACAGGGACTGAGAAGTTGGTTCAAGAGTATTTGTCATGGTTTGAACAAGGACAGAATCCAGCCTGGTCAGTGTAAGCACCGAAATGGGGCTCAGGATTATTTCTCGGGGTTGAACAAGTGCAGGACCCAGTCTAGTTTACCTCAGGGACTGAGAGGGAGGCGCAGGAGGGTCTTCAAGTGTCTTGCACAAGCGCTCGGCCCAGCCAGGTTCAGTGAAGGTACTTAGATGTCGATTCAGGAGTATTCACTAAGGCTTCTACATAGCCAGAACTTAGCTTGGTTCAGTACAGGGACCAAGATGTGGGCTCAGGAGAAGTTGTCACGATTTGAACAATGGCAGGACTGAGCATGGTCAGTGTAAGAATCGAAAAGTGGGCTCAGGAGTGTTTGTTGGCATCTTGCAAAAAGGCACGTCAAGCCTCGTTCAGTGCAGCGAGTGAGATGCGGGATCGAGATTGCTTCATGGCGGACTGACTAATGGCCGGACACACACTATCTGAGAGGCAGGGAGCGAGTTGCAGGCTCAGGATTGTAAGTTGGTGGCTTGAATATGACCAGAACTAGCCTGAGATTCAGAGAGAGTCTCAGCAGTGTTGGCTGGCACCTTGAACGAGGGCAGGATCCATCCTAGTTCAGTGCAGAGATGACGTTGTGGGCTCAGGCATGTTTTCCAGGGCTTGAATAAAGGAAGGGTCCAAGCTGCTTGAGTTCTGAGAGTGAGATATGGGCTCAAGAGAGTTGGTCGGGGCATGGAAGCAGTGCAGGACACAGCATAATACAGCTCAGGAATTGCGATGTAGTCCCAGGAGCGATTGTCTGGGGCTGCAATAAGGTCAGGCCCCAGTCTGGATCAGTAGAGGGACTGAAATGTGAGCTCCAGAATATTTTAGAGAGCCTTGTACTTTCAGTGCAAGTACAGGACCCACCCCGGTAAGTGCAGGGAACATATGTGGGCTTATTAGTGTCTCTCAGCATCTGAACAAGTGCACGACCAGCCTGGTTCAGAGAAGAGACCCAGATGTGCGCTTGGGTGTAGTTTTCAGGGCCTTGAATAAGAGCTGGGTCCAGCTTGATTCCATTCTGAACCAGCCTGATTCTGTGAAGGGTCCTAGTGGTGGGCTCAGAAATATTCTTCGGAGGCTTGGACAACAGATATTCAGTGAGGAGTGTTTGCTGGAGGCTTGAACCAGTGCAAGATTCATCATGGTTCAGTATGGTTCAGCATGGGTCAGATACAGGCCCCGGTATGGTGGTCGGAGCCTTGAATGAGTGCAGAAACCAGCATGGTGGGCTCAGGAATGTTTTTCGGGGTCTTGCTCAATGGCTGACCCACCTTTTTCAGTGCAGCAAGTGGGATGTCGGATCACAAGTGTTTCCTGGGGGATTGAATAAAGGCGGTACCCACCATAGATACAATGCATGGAGCTACTTGTTGGCTCAGGATTGCTTGCCGGTAGCTCGAATAAGGCTGGAAACTTAGATGAGAGTCAGATACAGGCCCAGGTATGGTGGTCGGGGCCTTGAATAAGTGCAGAAACCAGCATGGTTCATGGCAGGGACGGAGACACGAGCTCAGGAGTGTTTCTCGGAGGCATATACAAAGGCAGGAACCCGCCTGGTTCAGTGCAAGGGCCATAATGTTGTCTCAGGAACATTTGCTGGGAGTGCACCAGGGGCAGCTCCCAAAATGCTTCAGTGCCAGGCTCGAGATGTTGGCACAGGCCTGTTGCTAGTGGTTCTGTTGCTAATGGTCATGAACCACTAGCACTGAGCCTCGTTCAGTGCAGGAACAGACATTTGGGCTCAGAGTTGTCGTTTGGTGATTGAACACGGGAAAAAGCTAGCCTTGGTTAGTGGAGGGATCATGAAGTGGGTTCAAGAGTATTTGTCATGGTTTCGAACAAGGGTGAATCCACCCTGGTTAGTGTAAGCACTGCAATGGGGCTCAGGAGTAAGCACCGGGGAGTAAGCCTCGTCAGTGTAAGCACCAAAATGGGGCTCAGGAACATTTCTCTGGGTTGAACAAGTGCAGGACCCAGCCTGGTTCAGTGGAGGGACTCAGATGTGGGCCCAGGTGCAGTTTTCAGGGGCTTGAACAAGAACTGGATCCAGCTTGCTTCCATTGTTGTCTTGAACAAGAGCAGGAACCAGCCTGATTTTGTGAAAGGACCTAGTGGTGGGCTGAGAATATTCTTCAATAGCTTGGAAAACAGATGTGCACTGAGGAGTGTTTGCTGGAGGCTGGAACAAGAGCCAGATTCAGCGTGGTTCACTGCAGGGACATAGTGGTGGGCTCAAGAGTGTTTTCCAGGGTCTTGCAAAGGCTGACCCACCTTCTTCAGTGCAGCACGTGGGATGTGGGATCACAGGTGTGTCCTGGAGGGACTGAACAATGGAGGAAACCACCATAGTTCCACTGCATGGAACTACTTGTTGCCTCAGGATTGCTTGCTGGTAGCTCAAATAAGGCCGGGAACTAGAATGAGAGTCAGATAGAGGCCCTGATGTGTCGGTTGGGGCCTTGAATAAGTACAGGGCCCAGCGTGATTCATGGCAAGGACAGAGATGCAGGCTCAGTTTTTCTCGGTGCATACACAAAGGCAGGAACCCGCCTGGTTCAGTGCAAGGGCCATGAGGTAGGCTCAGAAGTATTTGCTGGGGGTGCATCAGAGGGCAGGTCCCAAAATGCTTCAGTGCCAGGCTCGAAATGTTGGCTCAGGTCTGTTGAAAGGCTCATGAATCTGGGCAGCACTTGGTCTCCTTCAGTGCAGGAAAGGACATTTGGGCTCAGGGTTGTCTGTCGGTGCTTGAACATGGGAAGACTCTAGCCTGGTTCACTGCAGCGACCGAGAAGTGGGTTCAAGAGTATTTGTCATGGTTTCGAACAAGGGCCGAATCCACCCTGGTCAGTGTAAGCACTGCAATGGGGCTCAGGAGTATTTCTCGGGGTTGAAAAAGGGCAGGACCCAGCCTGGTTTGGCGCAGGGACCAAAAGGGAGTCTCGGGAGGGTCTTCAAGTGTCTTGCACAAGCTCTCAGCCCAGCCAGGTTCAGTGAAGGTACTTAGATATCAATTCAAGACTATTCGCTGAGGCTTGAAGATAGCCAGATTTTACCTTAATTTAGTAGAGGGAACGAGATCTGGGCTCAGGAGAAATTGTCAAGGTTTCAACAAGGGCAGGACTGACCATGTTTCGTGTAAGGATCGAAAAGTGGGCTCAGGAGTGTTTGTTGGGGTCCTGCACAAAGGCATATCAAGCCTCGTTTAGTGCACCAGGTGAGATGCGGGATCGGGAGTGCTTCATATGGGACTAATCAATGGCAGGACACACTCTAGCTCAGAGGCAGAGAGCGAGTTATGGGCTCAGAATTGTAGGTCGCTGGCTTGAATATGGCCAGGACTAGCCTGAGAGTCAGAGAGAGGCTCAGAAATGTTGGCTGGCACGTTAAATGAGTGCAGGACCCATCCTATATCCGTGCAGAGATGACGTTGTGGGCTCAGGCGTGTTTTCCAGAGCTTGAATAAAGGCAAAGTCCAGCCTGCTTGAGTTCTGGGAGTGAAATATGGGCTCAAGAGTGTTGGTCGGGTATGGAATCAGTGCAGGACCCAGCATATCAGCTCAGGAACTGTAATGTGGGCCCAGGAGCGATTGTCTGGGGCTGCAATAAGGTCAGGACCCAGTCTGGATCAGGAGGGACAGAAATGTGGGCTCCGGAATATTTTTATACGGCTTGTGCAAGTACAGGACCCACCCCGGTTCAGTGCAGGGGCCGTATGTGCGTTCATGAGTGTCTCTCGGGGTCTGAACAAGCACAGGACCAGCCTGGTTCAGTGAAGGGACCTAGATGTGGGCTCGAGTGTAGTTTTCAGGGGCTTGAACAAGACCTAGATCCAGCTTGGTTCCATTGTGAACCAGCCTGATTCTGTGAAGGGAGCTAGTGGTGGGGTCAGGTATATTCTTCGGAAGATTGGACAACAGATGTACACTGAGGAGTGTTTGCTGGAATGTTGAAAGGGTGCAAGATTCAGCATGATTCACTGCAGGCACCTAGTGGTGGGCTCAGGAGTGTTTTTCGGGGTCTTGCTCAAAGGCGGACCCACCTTCTTCACTGCATCTAATGGGATGTGGTATCACAAGTGTTTCCTGGGGGACTGAACGACGGTGGTACCACCATAGTTCCAATTCATGCAGCTGCTAGTTGGCTCAGGATTGCTTTCCAGTAGCTCGAATAAGGCCGAGAAGTAGAATGAGAGTCAGATACAGGCCTAGCTATGTTGTTGGGGCCTTGAATAAGTGCAAGACCCAGCATGGTTCAAGGCAGGGATGTAGATGCGGGATCAGGAGTGTTTCTTGGGGGCATACACAAAGGCTGGGATCTGCCTGGTTCAGTGCAGGAACAATGATGTGGGCTCAGAAGCATTTGCTGGGAGTGCACCAGGAGCAGGTCCCAAAATGCTTCAGTGCCAGGCTTGAGATGTTGGCTCAGGACTGTTCACAGGGGTCATGAAACTAGGCAGCACTTAGTGTCGTTCAGTGCCTGAACTAACATTTGGACTCAGGGTTGTCTGTCGGTGCTTGAACATGGGAAAAAGTAAGGCTGGTTAAGTGCAGAGACTGAGAAGTGGGTTCAAGAATATTTGTCATGGTTTCCAACAAGGGTAGAATCAAGCCTGGTCAATGTAAGCAAATAAATGGGGCTCAGGAGTATTTCTCGGGGTTGAACAAGTGCAGGACCCAGCCTGCTTTAGTGCAGGGACTGAGAGGGAGGCTCACGAGGGTCTTCAAGTGTCCTGCACAATATCTCGGCCCAGCCAGGTTCACTGCAGGTACTTAGATGTCATTTCAGGAGTATTCGCTGAGGCCTCAAGATAGCCAGAACTTAGCCTGGTTCAGTACAGGAACCGAGATGTGGGCTCAGGAGAAATTGCCATGTTTTGAACAAGGGCAGGACTGAGCATGGTCAGTGTAAGGATCGAAAACTGGGTTCAGGAGTGTTTGTTGGGGGTCTTGCTCAAAGGCACGTCAAGCCTCATTCAGTTCAGTGAGTGACATGCCAGATCACGATTGTTTCATTGGGGACTGACCAATGGCAAGACACACCCTAACTCAGAGGCAGGGATCGAGTTGTGGTCTCAGCATTGTAGGTTGCTAGCTTGAATATGGCCAGGACTAGCCTGAGAGTCAGAGAGAGTTTCAGCAGTGTTGGGTGGCATCTTGAACGAGTGCAGGACCCATCCTAGGTCAGTCCAGAGACGACGTTGCATGCTCAGTCATGTTTGCTGGGGCTTGAATAAAGGCAGGGTCCAGCCTGCTTGAGTTTTTGGAGTGAGATATGGGACAAGAGTATTGGTCGGGGCATGGAACCAGTGCAGGTCCCTGCATCATTCAGCTCAGGAACTGCAATGTGGGCCCAGGAGTGATTGTCAGGGGCTGCAATAAGGTCACGACCCAGTCTGGATCAGTAGAGGGATGGAAATGTGGGTTCCAGAACATTTTTAGAGGACTTGTGCAAGTACAGGACCCACCCCTGTTCAGTACAGGGACCGTGTGGGCTCATGAGTGTATCTCGGGGTCTGAACAAGACCTGAGCCAGCCTGGTTCAGTGAAGGGACCCAGATGAGGGCTCGGGTGTAGTTTTCAGGGGCTTCAACAAGAGCTGGATCCAGCTTGGTTCCATTGTGTACTAGCCTGATTCTGTGAAGGGACCTAGTGGTGGACACAGGAATATTTTTCACAAGCTTGGACAACAGATGTGCTTTTAGGAGTGTTTCCCAGAGGCTTCAACCAGTGCAAGATTCAGTACGGATCACTGCAGGGACCTAGTGGTGGGCTCAGGCATGTTTTTCGGGGTCTTTCTCAAAGGCTGACCCACTTTCTTCAATGCAGCGAGTGGAATGTGGGATTGCACGTGTTTCCTGGGGGATTGATTGATGGCAGTACCCACCATAGTTCCGAAGCATGGAGCAACTTGTTGGCTCAGGATTGCTTGCCGATAGCTTGAATAAGGCCAGGATCTACGATGAGAGTCAGATACAGGGCTAGATATGTTGGCTGGGGCCTTGAATAAATGCAGGACCCAGCATGGTTCATGGCAGGGATGGAGATGCAGGCTCAGGAGTGTTTCTCGGGGACATACACAAAGGAAGGAACCCGCCTGATTCCTTGCAGGGACCTTGTTGTGGGCTCAGGAGCATTTGCTTGGAGTACACCAGAGGCAGGTCCCAAAATGCTTCAGTGCCAGGCTCGAGATGTTGGCTTAGGCGTGTTGTTAGGAGTCATGAACTTAGGCAGCACTTAGCCTCATTTAGTGCAGGAACAGACATTTGGGCTCAGGGTTGTCTTTCAGTGCTTCAACATGGGAAAAAACAAACCTGGTTCAGTGCAAGGACAAAGAAATGGGTTCAAGAATATTTGTCATGGTTTCAAACAATGGCAGAATCCAGCCTGGTCGGTGTAAAGACCAAAAGGGGGTCAGGAGTATATCTCGGGGTTGAACAAGTACAGGACCCAGCCTGGTCTGGTGCAGGGACTGAGAGGGAGGTTCAGGGGGCTCTTCAAAGTTCTTCCACAAGCTCTCGACCCAGCCAGGTTCAGTGGAGGTACTTAGATGTAGATTCAGGAGTATTCACTGAGGCTTCAAGATAGCCAGAACTTAGCCTGGTTCAGTATAGGGACCAAGATGTGGGCTCAGAAGAAATTGTCATGGTTTGAACAAGGACAGGACAGAGCATGGTCAGTGTAAGGATCAAAAAGTGGGCTCAGGAGTATTTTTTGGAGTCTTGAAGAAAGGCACATCGAGCCTAGTTCAGTGCACCAAGTGATATGTGTGATCGGGAGTGCTTCATGTGGGACTGACCAATGGCAGGACACACCCTAGCTCAGAGGCAGAGAGAGAGTTACGGGCTCAGGATTGTAAGTCACTGGCTTGAAAATGGCCAGGACTAGCCTGAGAGCCAGAGAGAGGCTCAGCAGTGTTGGCTGGCACCTTGAAAGAGTGCAGGACTCATCCTAGGTCAGTGCAGAGATGTTGTGTGCTCAGGCATTTATGCCAGGGCTTGAATAAAGGCAGGGTACAGCCTGCTTGAATTTTTGGAGTGAGATATGAGCTCAAGAGTATTGGTCGGGGTATGGAACCCATGCAGGACCCAGCATAATTCAGCTCAGGAACTGTGATGTGGGCCAGAAGCGATTTTCTGGGGCTGCACTGACCTGCAATAAGGTCAGGACTCCGTCTGGATCAGTAGAGGGACTGAAATGTGGGCTCCAGAATATTTTTAGATGGCTTGTGCAAGTACAGGACCCACCCCTGTTCAGTTCAGGGGCCATATGTGGGCCCATGAGTGTCTCTCATGGTCTGAATAAGCACAGGACCAGCCTGGTCCAGTGAAGGGACCCAGGTGTGGGCTCGGGTGTAGTTTTCAGGGGCTTGAACAAGAGCTGGATCCAGCTTGGTTCCGTTGTGAACCAGCCTGATTCTGTGAAGGGACCTAGTGGTGGGCTCAGATATATTCTTCGGAAGCTTGTACAACAGATGTGCACTTAGGAGTGTTTGCTTGAGCGTTGAAAGGGTGCAAGATTTAGCATGGTTCACTGCAGACACCTAGTGGTGGGCTCATGAGTGGTTTTCGGGGTCGTGCTCAAAGGCTGACCCACCTTCTTCAGTGCAGTGAGTGGGATGTGGGATCACAAGTGTTTCTTGGGATACTGAACGATGGTGATACCACCATAGTTCTGATGCATCAACTGGCTAGTTGGCTCAGATTTGCTTTCCAATAGCTCGAATAAGGCCAAGAAGTAGGATGAGAGTCAGATACAGGTCCAGCTATGATTTTCGGGGCCATGAGTAAGAGCAGGACCCAGTATGGTTCACGGCATGGATGGTGATGCGGGCTCAGGAGTGTTTCTCAGTGGCATACAGAAAGGCAGGGACCCTCCTGTTTCAGTGCAGGGACAATGATGTGGGCTCAGGAGCATTTGCTGGGGGTGCCCCAGGGGCAGATCCCAAAATGCTTCAGTGCCAGGCTCGAGATGTTGGCTCAGGCCTGTTCACAGGGGTCATGAACCTAGGCAGCACATAGGCTCATTCAGTGCAGGAATGGACAATGTGCTCAGGGTTGTCTGTCGGTGCTTGAACAGGGGACGATGTTAGCCTGATTCAGTGCAGAGACCTAGAAGTTGGTTCAAGAGTATATGGCATGGTTTCAAACAGGGACAGAATCCAGCCTGGTCAATGTAAGCAGAGCAATGGGGCTCAGGAGTATTTCTTGGGGTGGAACAAGTTCAGGACCCAGCCTGGTTTGGCTCAGGGACTGAGAGGGAGGCTGAGGAGGGTCTTCAAGTGTCTTGCACAAGCTCTCAGCCCAGCCAGGTTCAGTGCAGTTACTTAGATGTCAATGCAGGAGTATTCACTGAGGCTTCAAGATAACCAGAATTTAGCCTAGTTTGGTTCAGTAACCAAGATGTGGGCTCAGAAGAAATTGTAATGGTTTGAACGAGGGCAGAACCAATGATGGTCAGTGTAAGGATAGAAGAGTGGGCACGGGAGTGTTTGTTAGGGTCTTTCACAAAGGCACATCAGCCTTGTTCAGTGCAGCGAGTGACATGTGGGATCAGGAGTGCTTCATTAGGGACTGACCAATGGAAAGACACACCCTATCTCAGAGGCAGAGATAGAGTTGTGGGCTCAGGATTGTAGGTCGCTAGTTTTAACATGGCCAGGGCTACCCTGAGAGTCAGAGAGAGGCTTAGCAGTGTTCTCTGGCACTTTGAACGAGTGCAGGACCCATCCTAGGTCAGTGCAGAGACGACGTTGTTTGCTCAGGTGTGGTTTCCAGGGCTTGAATAAAGGCAGGGTCCAGCCTGCTTGAGTTTTTGAATTGAGATATGGGCTCAAGAGAAGTGGTCGGGGCATTTAACCAGTGCAGGACCCAGCATAATTCAGCTCAGGAACTGAGATGTGGGCCCAGGAGCGATTGTCTGGGGCTGAAATATGGTCAGAACCCAGTCTGGATCAGTAGACGGACCGAAATGAGGACATCAGAATATTTTTAGAGCGCTTGTGCAAGTACAGGACCCACCCTAGTTCAGTATAGGGACCATATGTGGGCCCATGAGTGTCTCTTGTGGTCTGAACAAGTGCAGGACCAGCCTGGTTCAGTGAAGGGACCCAGATGTGGGCTTGGGTGTAGTTTTCAGGGGCTTGAACAAGAGCTGGATCCAGCTTAGTTCCATTGTGCACGAGCCTGATTCTGTGAAGGGACCTAGTGGTGGGCTCAGGAATATTTTTCAGAAGCTTGGACAACAGATGTGTGCTGAAGAATGTTTTCTGGAGGCTGGAACCAGCGCAAGATTCAGCAAGGTTCACTGCAGGGACCTAGTGGAGGGCTCAGGAGTGTTCTTCGGGGTCTTGCTCAAAGGCTGACCCACCATCTTCAGTGCAGCGAGTGGCATGTGGGATTGCAAGTGTTTCCTGGGGGATTGAACCATGGTGGTACCCACCATAGTTCTGATGCATGGAGCTACTTGTTGGCTCAGGATTGCTTGCAGGTAGCTCGAATAAGGCCAGGAACTAGGATGAGAGTCTGATACAGGCCTAGCTATATTGGTTGGGGCCTTGAATAAGCACAGGATCAAGCATGGTTCATGGCAGGGGCAGAGATGCAGGCTCAGGTGTGTTTCTCGGAGGCATGAACAAAGGCAGGAATCCGCCTTGTTCAGTGCAGGGACCCTGATGTGGGGTCAGGAGCATTTGGTGGGGGTGCCCCAGGGGCAGGTCCCAAAATGCTTCAGTGCTAGGCTCAAGATGTTGACTGAGGCCTGTTGTTAGTGGTCATGAAGGTGGGCAGCACTTAGCCTCGTTCAGTACCTGAACGGATATTTGGGCTCAGGGTTGTCTGTTGGTGTAGCGAGCTAAATGACAAAGAGACACAGACACACAAAAGACAGACAAAGACACAACTCCGGCCAGAGGAAAAAATCTGCACAAACCCCCTTGCGGTTTATTTTTACAGTCCAGTTCTGGGAAGAAATCCAAGAAGTGAAGCACGACATTCTTTTACCATATAAGTACAAAAATATGATACAGAAGAGAGGGAGGAAGTGACCTTCACATGTTTACTAAGAAGCCTGTCCAGAACTCCAGCTTCCTCCTACTTGTCATGGAGGGTGTGACTCCTTGTATGCGAGTGGGTCATTAACCCCTAGGGGTTCGTGTATAGGCTCCTTGGCAGGGTATCTTGTAGATAAGCATGACACTGCCCAGTCAGAAAGTCCCGTGTGTAGGCACATTTCCACCTCCCTATCTGATCCTCTCTCAGGCCACTGCTGGTCTCCCACAGTCGATGCTTGAACATGGGAAGAAGCTAGCCTGGTTCAGTGCAGGGACCGAAAAGTGGGTTCATGAGTATTTGTCATGGTTTGGAAAAAGGGCAGAACCCAGCCTCATCAGTATAAGCACTGAAATGGTGCTCAGGAGTATTTCTCGGGGTTCAAAAAGTGCAGGGCCCAGCCTGCTTTGGCACAGGGACTGAGAGGGAGGCTCAGGAGGTTCTTCAAGTGTCTTGCACAAGCTCTCAGCCCAGCCAGGTTCAGTGCAGGTACTTAGATGTCAAATCAGGAATATTCGCTGAGGCTTCAGGATAGCCAGACCTTAGCCTGGTTCAGTACAGGGACCGAGATGTGGGCTCAGGAGAAATTGGCATTTTATGAACAAGTGCAGGACCGAGCATTGTCAGAGTAAGGATCGAAAAGTGGCCTCAGGAGTGTTTGTTGGGGTCTTCCAGAAAGGCACCTCAAGCCTCTTTCAATGCAACGAATGAGAGGTGGGATCAAGACTCCTCCATGAGGGATTGACCAATGGCAGGACACACCCTAGCTCAGAGGTAGGGATCGAGTTGCAGGCTCAGGATTGTAGGTCAGTGGCCTGAATATGGCCAGGACTAGCCTGAAAGTCAGAGAGAGGCTCAGCAGTGTTGGCTGGCATCTTGAACGAGTGTAGAACGCATTTTATGTCAGTGCAGAGAAAACGTTGTGGGCTCAGGTGTATTTGCCGGGGCTTGAATAAAGGCAGGGTCAAGCCAGCTTGAGTTTTTGGAGCGAGATATGGGCCAAGAGTATTGGTCGGGGCATGGAAGCAGTGCAGGTCCGGGCATGATTCAGCTCAGGAACTGCAATGTGGGCCCAGGAGCAATTGTCTGTGGCTACAATAAGTTCAGGACCCAATCTGGATCAGTAGAGGGATTGAAATGTGGGTTCCGGAACATTTTTTGTGGATCACAATAAACTGTGGAAAATTCTGAAAAAGATGGGAATACCAGACCACCTAACCTGCCTCTTGAGAAATCTGTATGCAGATCAGGAAGCAACAGTTAGAACTGGACATGGAACAACAGACTGGTTCCAAATAGGAAAAGGAGTCCGTCAAGTCTATATATTGTCACCCTGCTTATGTAACTTATATGCAGAGTACATCATGAGAAATGTTGGACTGGAAGAAACACAAGCTGGAATCAAGATTGCTGGGAGAAACATCAATAACCTCAGATATGCAGATGACACCACCCTTATGGTAGAAAGTGAAGAGCAGCTAAAAAGCCTCTTGATGAAAGTGAAAGAGGAGAGTGAAAAAGTTGGCTTAAAGCTCAACATTCAGAAAACGAAGATCATGGCATCTGGTCCAATCACTTCATGGGAAATAGATGGGGAAACAGTGGAAATAGTGTCAGACTTTATTTTTTGGGGCTCCAAAATCACTGCAGATGGTGACTGCAGCTATGAAATTAGAAGACGCTTACTCCTTGGAAGAAAAGTTATGTCCAACCTAGATAGCATTTTCAAAAGCAGAGACATTAGAAGAATTGATTCTTTTGAACTGTGGTGTTGGAGAAGACTCTTGAGAGTCCCTTGGACTGCAAGGAGATCCAACCAGTCCATTCTGGTGGAGATCAACCCTGGGATTTCTTTGGAAGGAATGATGCTAAAGCTGAAACTCTAGTATTTTGGCCACCTCATGTGAAGAGTTGACACATTGGAAAAGACTCTGATGCTGGGAGGGATTGGGGGCAGGAGGAGAAGGGGACGACTGAGGATGAGATGGCTGGATGGCATCACTGACTCAATAGATGTGAGTCTGAGTGAACTCCGAGAGATGGTAATGAACAGGAGGCCTGGCATGCTGCGATTCATGGGGTCGCAAAGAGTCGGACACAACTGAGCGACTGAACTGAACTGTGCAAGTACAGGACCCACCCCGGTTCAATACAGGGACCGTGTGGGCTCATGAGTGTCTCCCAGGGTCTGAACAAGACCAGGACCAGCCTGGTTCAGTGAAGGGACCCAGATGAGGGCATGGGTATAGTTTTCAGGGGCTTGAACAAGAGCTGGATCCAGCTTGGTTCCGTTGTGAACTAGCCTGATTCTGTGAAGGTACCCAGTGGTGGGTTCAGGAATATTTTTCGGAAGCTTAGACAACAGATGTGCACTGAGAAGTGTTTCCCAGAGGCTTCAACCAGTGCAAGATTCAGTATGGATCACTGCAGGGATGTGGTGGTAGGCTTAGGAATGTTTTTCGGGGTCTTTCTCAAAGGCTGACCCACCTTCTTCAGTGCAGCTAGTGGGATGTGGGATTGCAAGTGTTTCCTGGGGGATTGAACCCTGGTGGTATCCACCATAGTTCCGATGCATAGAGCTACTTGTTGGCTCAGGATTGCTTGCCGGTAACTAAAATAAGGCTGAGAACTAGGATGAGAGTCAGATACAGGCCCAGCAATGTTGGTCGGGGCCTTGAATAAGTGCAAGACCCAGCATGGTTCGTGGCAGGGATGGAGATATGGGCTCAGGAGTGTTTCTCGGGGGGCATACACAAAGGCAGGAACCTGCCTGGTTCCTATTAGGGACCTTGTTGTGGGCTCAGGAGCATTTGCTTGGAGTGCACCAGGGGCAGGTCCCAAAATGCTTCAGTGCCAGGCTTGAGATGTTGGCTCAGGCGTGTTGTTAGGAATCATGAACCTAGGCAGCAGTTAGCCTTGTAGTGTTAGGAATGGACATTTGGGTTGTCTGTCAGTGCTTGAACATGGGAAGAAGCTAGCATGGTTCAGTGCAGGGACAGAGAAGTGGGTGCATGAATATTTGTCATGGTTTCAAACAATGGGAGAATCCAGCCTGGTCAGTGTAAACACTGAAATGGGGCTCAGGAGTATATCTTGGGGTTGAACAAGTGCAGGACCCAGCCTGCACTGGGAATGAGAGGGAGGCTCAGGGGGGTCTTCAAAGGTCTTGCACAAGCTCTCAACCCAGCCAGGTTCAGTGGAAGTACTTAGATGTCGATTCAGTGGTATTTGCTGAGGCTTCAAGATAGCCAGAAACAGCCTGGTTCATACAGGGACCGACATGTGGGCTCAAAAGAAACTGTCATGGTTTGAACAAGGGCAGGGCAGAGCATGGTCAGTGTAAGGATCGAAAAGTGGCCTCAAGAGTATTTTTTGAAGTCTTGCAGAAAGGCACCTCGAGCCTAGTTCAGTGCACCAAGTGAGATGCGGGATCAGGAGTGCTTCATATGGGACTGACCATTGGCAGGACACACCCTAGCTCAGAGACAGAGAGTGAATTACAGGCTAAGGACTGTAGGTCGGTGGCTTGAACATGGCCAAGACTAGCCTGAGAGTCAGAGGGAGGCTCAGCAGTGTTGGCTGGAAATTTGAATGACTGCAGGACCCATCCTTTGTCAGTGCTGAGACAATGTTGTGGGCTCAGGTGTATTTGCTGGGGCTTGAATAAAGGCAGGGTCAAGCCTGCTTGAGTTATGGGAGTGAGATATGGGCACAGGAGTGTTGGTCGGGGCATGGAACCAGTGGAGGACCAAGCATAATTCAGTTCAGGAACAGCGATATGGGCCCAGGAGCAATTGTCTTTGGCTGCAGGTCAGGGCCGAGTCTGGATCAGTAGAGGGACCGAAATGTGGGCTCTGGAATATTTTTAAAGGGCTTGTGAAAGTACAGGACCCACCCGGGTTCTGTGCAGGGACCGTATGTGGGCTCGTGAGTGTCTCTCGGGGTCTGAACAAGTGCAGGACCAACCTAGTTCATTGAAGGGGCCCAGATATGAGCTCAGGTGTAGTATTCAGGGCCTTGAACAAAAGCTGGATCCAGCTTGGTTCCACTGTTGTCTTGAACAAGGGCAGGAACCAGTCTGATTTTGAGAAGGGACCTAGTGCTGGGCTCAGGAATATTTTTAGGGAGCTTGGCAAACAGATGTGCACTGAGGAGTGTTTCCCAGAGTCTTGAACGAGTGCAAGATTCAGCATGGTTAACTGCAGGAATCTAGTGGTGGGCTCAGGAGTGTTTTTTGGGGTCTTGCTCAAAGGCTGACCCACCTTCTTCAGTGCAGCAAGTGGGATGTGGTATCACAAGTGCTTCCTGGGTATTTAACGACGGCAGTACCCACCATAGTTCTGATGCATGGAGCTACTTTTTGGCTCAGGATTGCTTGAAAGTAGCTCGAATAAGGCCAGGAACTAGGATGAGAGTCAGATACAGGCCTAACTATGTTGGTCAGGGCGTTGAATAAATGCAGGACCCAGTATGGTTCATGGCAGTGATGGAGATGTGGGCTCAGGAGTTATTCTTGGGGGCATACACAAAGGCAGGTTCCTTCAACCTGCCTGGTTTCTTGCAGGGACCTTGTTGTGGGCTCAGGAGCATTTGCAGGGAGTGCACCAGGGGCAGGTCCCCAAATGCTTCAGTGTCAGGCTCGAGATGTTGGCTTAGGGGCGTTGCTAGGAGTCATGAACCTAGGCAGCACTTAGCCTCATTTAGTGCAGGAACGGTCATTTGGGCTCAGGGTTGTCTGTCGGTGCTTCAACATGGGAAGAAGCTAGGCTGGTTCAGTGCAGGGACAGAGAAGTGGGTTCAAGAATATTTGTCATGATTTTGAACAATGGCAGAATCCAGCCTGGTCAGTGTAAACACCGAAAGGGGTTCAGGAGTATATATCGGGGTTGAACAAGTGCAGGACCCAGCCTAGATTGGCGCAGGGACTGAGAGGGAGGCTTAGAGGGGGTCTTCAAAGGTCTTGCACAAGCTCTCGTCCCAGACAGGTTCAGTGCAGGTACTTAGATATCGATTCAGGGGTACTCACTGAGGCTTCAAGATAGCTAGAACTTAGCTTGGTTCAGTATAGGGACCAAGATGTGGGCTCAGAAGAAACTGTCATGATTTGAACGAGGGAGGACCAAGCCTGGTCAGTGTAAAGATTGAAAAGTGGGCTCAGGAATATTTTGGGGGTTTTGCAGAAAGGCACGTCGAGCCTCGTTCAGTGCAAGTGAGATGCGGGATTGGGAGTGCTTCATATGGGACTGACCAATGGCAGGACACAGTTCAGAGGCAGAGAGCGAGTTACAGGCTCAGGACTGTAGGTCGGTGGCTTGAACATGGCCAGGACTAGCCTGAGAGTCAGAGAGAGGCTCAGCAGTGTTGGCTGGCACCTTGAACGAGTACAGGACCCATCCTAGGTCAGTGCAGAGATGTCGTTGTGTGCTCAGGTGTGTTTACCGAGGCTTGAATAAAGGCAGGGTCCAGCCTGCTTGAGATTTTGGAGTGAGATATGAGCTCAAGAGTATTGGTCGAGGCATGGAAACAGTGCAGGACCCAGCATAATTCAACTCAGGAACTGTGAGGTTGGCCAGGAGTGATTTTTGGGGACGATCTGTTAGAACTAACACCCAAAAAAGATGTCCTTTTCATTATAGGGGACTGGAATGCTAAAGTAGGAAGTCAAGAAACACCTGGAGTAACAGGCAAATTTGGCCTTGGAATGCGGAATGAAGCAGGGCAAAGACTAATAGAGTTTTGCCAAGAAAATGCACTGGTCATAGCAAACACCCTCTTCCAACAACACAAGAGAAGACTCTACACGTGGACATCACCAGATGGTCAACACCGAAATCAGATTGATTATATTCTATGCAGCCAAAGAT
>SJYT01049727.1:78434-115633 GCA_006410635.1 Cephalophus harveyi
TTACTCCTTGGAAGAAAAGTTATGTCCAACCTAGATAGCATTTTCAAAAGCAGAGACATTACTTTGCCGACTAAGGTCCGTCTAGTCAAGGCTATGGTTTTTCCTGTGGTCATGTATGGATGTGAGAGTTGGACTGTGAAGAAGGCTGATCGCCGAAGAATTGATGCTTTTGAAGTGTGGTGTTGGAGAAGACTCTTGAGAGTCCCTTGGACTGCAAGAAGATCCAACCAGTCCATTCTGAAGGAGATCAACCCTGGGATTTCTTTTGAAGGAATGATGCTAAAGCTGAAACTCCAGCACTTTGGCCATCTCATGCGAAGAGTTGACTCATTGGAAAAGACTCTGATGCTGGGAGGGATTGGGGGCAGGAGGAGAAGGGGACGACCGAGGATGAGATGGCTGGATGGCATCACTGACTCGATGGATGTGGGTCTGAGTGAACTCCGAGAGATGGTGATGAACAGGGAGGCCTGGCGTGCTGCGATTCATGGGGTCGCAAAGAGTCGGACACGACTGAGCGACTGAACTGAACTGAACTGAACTGAATAATGTCAGAACCCAGTCTGGATCAGTAGAGGGACCGAAATGTGAGCTCCAGAATATTTTTAGACAGCTCGTGCAAGTAGAGGCCCCACCCCAGTTCAGTGCAGGGACCGTATGTGGGCTCATGTGTGTCTCTATGGGTCTGAACAAGCACAGGACCAGCCTGATTCAGTGAAGGGATCCAGAGGTGGGCTCAGGTGTAGTTTTCAGGGGCTTGAACAAGAGCTAGATCTAGGTTGGTTCCGCTGTGAACCAGCCTGATTCTGTGAAGGGACCTACTGGTGGGCTCACGTATATTCTTCAGAAGCTTGGACAACAGATGTGCGCTGAGGAGTGTTTGCTTGAGCATTGAAAGGGTGCAAGATTCAGCATGCTTCACTGCAGGCACCTAGTGGTGGGCTCAGGAGTGTTTTTCAGTGTCGTGCTCAAAGTCATACCCACCTTCTTCAGTGCAGCGATTGGCATGTGGGATCACAAGTGTTTCTGGGGATACTGAACGATGGCGGTACCACCATAATTCCGATGTGTCAAGTGACTAGTTGGCTCAGATTTGCTTTCCGGTAGCTCGAATAAGGCCGAGAACTAGGATGAGAGTCAGATACAGGCCCAGCTATGATTTTCGGGGCCTTGAATAAGAGTAGGACCCAGAATTGTTCATGGCAGGGACAGTGATGTGGGCTCAGGAGTGTTTCTTGGGGGCGTACAGAAAGGCAGGGCCCCCCCACTGTTTCAGTGCAGGGACAATGATGTGGGCTCAGGAGCATTTGCTGGGGGTGCCCCAGGGGCAGATCCCAGAATGCTTCAGTGCCAGGCTCAAGATGTTGGCTCAGGCCTGTTCACAGGGGTCATGAACCTAGACAGCACATAGTTTCAGTCAGTGCAGGAACAGACATTTGTGCTCAGGGTTGCCTGTCAGTGCTTGACATGGGAAGATGTAAGCCTGGTTCAGTGCAGAGACCTAGAAGTTGGTTCAAGAGTATTTGTTGTGGTTTCAAACAAGGGCAAAATCCAGCCTGGTCAGTGTAAGCAGAGCAATGGGGCTCAGGAGTATTTCTTGGGGTTGAACAAGTCCAGGACCCAGCCTGGTTTGGCGCAGAGACTGAGAGGGAGGCTCAGGAGGGTCTTCAAGTGTCTTGCACAGGCTCTTGGCCCAGCCAGGTTCAATACAGTTACTTAGGTGTCGATTCAGGAGTATTCAATGAGGTTTCAAGAGAACCGGAACTTAGCGTGTTTCAGTACAGTGATGGAGATGTGGGCTCAGAAGAAATTGTCATGGTTTGAACAAGGGCAGGACCGAGCATGGTCAGTGTAATGATCGAAAAGTGGGCTCAGGAGTGTTTGTTGTAGTCTTGCACAAAGGCATGTTGAGCCTCATTCAGTGCAGTGAGTGACATGTTGGATCAGGAGTGCTTCACTGGGGATTGACCAATGGCAAGACACGCACTAGCTCAGAGGCAATGATGGAGCTGCAGGCTCAGGATTATAGGTCGGTGGCTTGAATATGGCCAGGACTAGCCTGAGAGTCAGAGAGAGGCTCAGCAGTGTTGGCTGGAAACTTGAACGAGTGAAGGACCCATCCTATGTCAGTGCAGAGATGATGTTGTGGGCTCAGGTGTATTTGCCGGGGCTTGAATAAAGGCAGGGTCCAGCTTGCTTGAGTTCTGGGAGTGAGATATGGGCTGAAGAGTGTTGGTTGGAGCATGGAACCAGTGCAGGATCCAACATAATTCAGCTCAGGAACTGTGATATGGTCCCAGGAATGATTGTCTTTGGCTGTAATGAGCTCAGGAACCAGTAGGGATCAGTAGAGGGACCAAAATGTGGGCTCCGGAATATTTTTAGAGGGCTAGTGCAAGTACAGGACCCACCCAGATTCAGTGCAGGGATAGTATGTGGGCTCATGAGTTTCTCTCAGGGTCTGAAGAAGTGCAAGACCAGCCTGGTTCAGTGAAGTGGCCCAGATGTGGGCTCAGGTGTAGATTTCAGGGCCTTGAACAAAAGCTGGATCCAGCTTGGTTCCGTTGTTGTCTTGCACAAGGGAAGAACCCAGACTGATTCTATGAAGGGACCTCGTTGAGGGCTGAGGAATATGTTTTGGAAGCTTGGAAAAGAGATGTGCACTGAGGAGTGTTTGCCAGAGGCTTGAAGGATTGCAAGATTCAGCATCGTTCTTTGCAGGGACCTAGTGGTGGGCTCAGGAGTGTTTTTAGGGGTCTTGCTCAAAGGCTGACCCACCTTCTTCAATGCAGCGAGTGGGATGTGGAATCACAAGCATTTCCTGGGTATTGAACAGTGGCGGTACCCACCATAGTTCTGATGCATGGAGCTACTTGTTGGCTCAGGATTGCTTGCCAGTAGCTCAAATAAGGCCAGGATCTAGGATGAGAGTCAGATACAGGCCTAGCTATGTTGGTCTGGAGTTGAATAAGTGCAGGACCCAGCATGGTTCGTGGCAGAGATGGAGATGTGGGCTCAGGAGTGTTTCTTGGGGCCATACAGAAAGGCAGAATCCCGTCTGGTTCCTTGCAGGGACCTTGTTGTGGGCTCCGGAGCATTTGCAGGGAGTGCACCAGGGGTAGGTCCCAAAATGCTTCAGTGCCAGGGTCAAGATGTTGGCTCATGTCTGTTCACAGGGGTCATGCACCTAGGCAGCACCTAGCCTCATTTAGTGCAGGAATGGACATTTGGGCTCAGGGTTGTCTGTCAGTGCTCGAACATGGGAAGAAGCTAGCCTGGTTCATTCCAGGGACATAAAAGTGGGTTCAAGAATATTTGTCACAGTTTCAAACAATGGCAGAATCCAGCCTGGCCAGTGTAAACACCGAAATGGGGTCAGGAGTATATCTCAGGGTTGAACAAGTGCAGGACCCAGCCTGGTTTGGTGCAGGGACTGAGAGGGAGGCTCGGGTGTCTTCAGGGGTCTTGCACAAGCTCTTGGCCCAGCCAGGTTCAGTGCAGGTACTTAGATGTCGATTCAGGAGTATTCGTTGAGGCTTGAAGATAGCCAGACCTTAGCCTGGTTCAGTACAGGGACCAATATGTGGGTCAGAAGAAATTTTCATCGATTGAACAAGGGCAGGACCAAGTATGGTCAGTGTAAGGATTGAAAAGTGGGCTCAGGAGTATTTTTTGAAGTCTTGCAGAAAGGCACATCGAGACAAGTTCAGTCCACCAAGTGAGATGTGGGATTGGGAGTGCTTCATGTGGGACCGAATAGTGGCAGGATACACCCTAGCTCAGAGGCAGAGAATGAGTTACGGGCTCAGAATTGTATGTCAGTGGCTTGAATATGGCAAGGACTAGCCCGAGAGTCAGAGAGAGGCTCAGTAGTGTTGGCTGGCACCATGAGCGAGTGCAGGACCCATCCTAGGTCAGTGCAGTGACGTCATTGTGTGCTCAGGCATGTTTGCCGGGGCTTGAATAAAGGCGGGATCCAGCTTGCTTGAGTTTAGGAGTGAGATTTGAGCTGAGGAGTTTTGGTCGGAGCATGGAACCAGTGCAGGACTCAGCATAATTCACCTCAGAAACTGTGATGTGGGCCCAGGAGTGATTGCCTTTGGCTGCAATAAGGTCAGGACCCAGTCTGGATCAGTAGAGGGACCGAAATGTGGGCTCTGCAATATTTTTAGGCAGCTTGTGCAAGTAGAGGCCCCACCCCTGTTCAGTGCAGGGACTGTATATGGGCTCATGGGTGTCTCTCGGGGTCTGAACAAGCACAGGACCAGCCTGGTTCAGTGAATGGACCCAGATGTGGGCTCAGGTGTAGTTTTCAGGGGCTTGAACAAAAGCTGGATCCAGCTTGGTTCCGTTGTTGTCTTGAACAAGGGCAAGAACCAGCCTGATTCTGTGAAAGGACCTAGTTCTGGGCTCAGGGATATTTTTCAGAAGCTTGGACAACAGATGTGCGCTGAGGAGTACTTCCCAGAGGTTTGAACCAGTGCAAGATTCAGCATTGTTCACTGTAGGGACCTAGTGGTGGGCTCAGGAGTGTTTTTAGGGTTCTTGTTCAAAGGGTGACCCTCCTTCTTCAGTGTAGCGAGTGGGATGTGGGATCGCAAGTGTTTCATTTGAGGTTGATCGATGGCGGTACCCACCATAGTTCTGATTCATGGAGCTACTTGTCAGTTCAGAATTGCCTGCCTGTAGCTCTAATAAGGCTGGGAAGTAGAATGAGAGTCAGATACAGGCCCAGCTATGTTGGTTGGGGCCTTGAATAAGTGCAGGACCCAGCATGGTTCATGGCAGGAACGGAGATGAGGGCTCAGGAAACTTTCTCGGGGGCATACACGAAGGCAGCAACCCGCCTGGTTCAGGGCAGGGACCATGATGTGGGCTCATGAGCATTTGCTGGGGGTGCACCAGGGACAAGTTCCAAAATGCTTCAGTGCCAGGCGAGAGATGTTGGCTCAGGCCTGTTATTAGGGGTCATGAATCTAGGCAGCACTTAGCCTCATTCATACAGGAATGAACATTTGGGCTCAGGGTTGTCTGTTGGTGCCTGAACATGGGAAAAAGCTAGCCTGCCTCAGTGCAGGGACCGAGAAGTGGGTTCAAGAGTATTTGTCATGGTTTCCAACAGGGCGGAATCCAGTCTGGTCAGTGTAAGCACAGAAATGGAGCTCAGGAGTATTTCTCGAGATTGAACAAGTGAAGGAACCAGCCTGGTTGGGTGCAGGGACCAAGACGTAGACTCAGGAGGTTCTTCAAGTGTCTTGCACTAGCTCTCAGCCCAGCCAGGTTCAGTGTAGGTACTTAGATGTTGATTCAGGAGTATTCCCTGAGGCTTCAAGATAGCCAGAACTTAGCCTGGTTCAGTAGAGGGACAGAGATGTGGGCTCAGGAGAAATTGCCATGGTTTGAATAAGGGCGGGACTGAGCATAGTCAGTTTAAGGGTCAAAAAGTGGGCTCAGAAGTGTTTGTTGGGGTCTTGGACAAAAGGCACATTGAGCCTCATTCAGTTCAGTGAGTGAGATGCGAGATTGGGAGTGCTTCATGGGAGACTGACCAATGGCAGGACACACCTTAGCTTAGAGGCAGGTAGTGAGTTGCATACTCAGGATTGTAGGTAGTTGGCATGAATGTGGCCAGGACTAGCCTGAGAGTTAGAGAGAGGCTTAGTAGTGTTGGCTGGCACCTTTAAGAACTGCAAGACCCAACCTATGACAGTGCAGAGATGACATTGTGGACTTAGGTGTGTTTGCCAGGGCTTGAATTAGGGTAGAGACCAGCCTGCTTGAGTTCTGGGGAGTGAGGTATGGGGTCAAGAGTATTGGTCAGGGCATGGAACCAGTGCAGGACACAGCATAATTCAGCTCAGAAACTGCAATGTGGGCCAAGGAACGATTGTCTGGGGCTGCAATAAGGCCAGGACCCAGTCTGGATCAGTAGAGGGAAAGAAATGTGGGCTACAGAATATTTTTAGAGGGCTTGTGCAAGTACAGGACCCACCCTGGTTCAGTGCAGGGACCGTATGTGTGCTCATGAGTGTCTCTCGGGGTCTGAACAAGCCCAGGACCAGCTTGGTTCAGTGAATGGACGCAGATGTGGGCTTGGGTATAGTTTTCAGGGGGCTTCTACAAGAGCTGGATGCAACTTGGTTCTGTTGTTGTCTTGCACAAGGGTAGGAACCAGCCTGATTCTGTGAAGGGACCTAGTGGTGGACTCAGAAATATTTTTTGGAATCTTGGACAACAGGTGAGTGCTGAGGAGTGTTTGCCGGAGCTTGAACCAGTGCAAGATTCAGCAAGGTTCACTGCAGTGACCTAGTGGTAGGCTCAGGAGTGTTTTTTGGGGTCTTGCACAAAGGCTGACCTACCTTCTTCAGTGCAACGAGTGGGATGTGGGATCACAAGTGTTTCCCGGGGGATTGAACCATGGCAGTACCCACCATAGTACCGATGCATGGAGCTACTGGTTGGGTCAGGATTGCTTGCACCTAGCTCGAGTAAGAGTGGGAACTAGGATGAGAGTCAGATAGAGCCCAAGCTATGTGGGTCGGGGCCTTGAATAAGTGCAGGATCCAGCATGGTTCATGGCAGGGATGGAGATGCCGGCTCAGGAGTGTTCCTCAGGGGCATACACAAAGGCAGGAAACCACCTGGTTCAGAGCAGGGACCCTGAGGTGGGTCAGGAGCATTTGCTGTAGGTGCCTCAAGGGCAGGTCCCAAAATATTTCATTGCCAGACTTGAGATGTTGGATCAGACCTGTTGCTAGTGGTCATGAATGTAGGTAGCACTTAGCCTCGTTCTGTGCCTGAACGGACATTTGGGCTCAGGATTGTCTGTCGGTGCTTGAACATGGGAAGAAGCAAGCCAGATTCAGTGCAGGGACCGAAAAGTGGGTTCAAGAGTATTTCTCACGGTTTGTAAAAAGGGCAGATCCAGCCTCATCAGTGTAAGCACCAAAATGGCGCTCAGGAATATTTCTTGGGGTTGAACAAGTGCAGGACCCAGCCTGGTTTGGTGCAGGGAACGAGAGGGAGGCTCAGGAGGTTCTTCAAGTGTCTTGCACAAGTTCTTGGCCCAGCCAGGTTCAGTGCAGGTACTTAGATGTCGATTCAGGAGTTTTCGCTGAGGCTCCAAGATAGCCAGACCTTAGCCTGGTACTGAGGACCGAGATGTGGGCTCAGGAGAAATTGTGATGGTATGAACAAGGGCAGGACCGAGCATGGTCAGTGTAAGGATTGGAAAGTGGGCTCAGGAGTGTTTGTTAGGGTCTTACACAAAGGCACCTCGACCCTCTTTCCGTGCAGCAAGTGAGAGGCGAGATCAGGAGTGCTTCATGAGCAACTGAACAATGGCAGGACACACCCTAGCTCAGAGGCATGGATCGAGTTGCGGGCCCAGGATTGTAGATCGGTGGCTTGAATATGGCCAGGACTAGCCTGAGAGTCAGAGAAAGGCTCAGCAGTGTTGGATGGGAACTTTAACAAGTGCAGGACTCATCCTATGTCAGTGCAGAGATGACGTTTTGGGCTCAGGTGTGTTTTCTGGGGCTTGAATAAAGGCAGGGTCCAGCCTGCTTCAGTTCTGGGAGTGAGATATCGGCTCCGGAGTGTTGGTTGGGGCATGGAACCAGTTCAGGCCCCAGCATAATTCAGCTCAGGAACTGCGATGTGGGCCCAGGCACGATTGTCTTTGGCTGCAGTGAGGTCAGGACACAGTCTGGATCAGTAGAGGGACAGAAATGTGGGCTCAGGAATATTTTTAGAGGGCTTATCCAAGTACAGGACCCACCCCGGTTCAGTGCAGTGACCGTATGTGGGCTCATGAGTGTTTCTCGGGGTCTGAACAAGTGAAAGAACAGACTAGTTCAGTGAAAGGACCCAGATGTGGGCTCGGGTGTGTTTTCAGGGGCCAGAAGAAGAACTGGAACTAGCTTGGTTCCGTTGTTATCTAGACTGATTCTGTGAAGATACCCAGAGATGGGTTCAGGAATATTTTTCAGAAGCTTGGACAAAAGATGTGTGCTGAGGAGTGTTTCCCAGAGGCTTGAACCAGTGCAAGATTCAGTATGGTTCACTGCAAGGACCTAGTGGTGGGATCAGGAGTGTTTTTCGGGGTCTTGATCAAAGCCTCACCGTCCTTTTTCAGTGCAGCGAGTGGAATGTAGGATCGCAAGTGTTTCCTGGGGGATTGATTGATGGTGGTACCCACCATATTTCTCATGCATGTAGCTACTTGTTGGCTCAGGATTGCATTCCTGTAGCTCGAAAAAGGCTGGGAACTAGGATGAGACTCTGATACAGGCCCAGCTATGTTGGTCGGGGCCTTGAATAAGTGCAGAAAGCAGCATGGTTCAGACCAGGGACAGAGATGTGGGCTCAGCAGTGTTTCTCGGGGGCATACAAAAGACAGGAACCCATCTGGTTCCTTGAATATGGCCAGGACTAGCCTGAGTCAGACAGAGACTCAACAGTGCTGGCTGGCATCTTTAATGAGTGCAGAACCCATCCTAGGTCAGTGCAGAGATGACGTTGTGACTCAGGCATGTTTGCCAGGGCTTGAATAAAGGCAGGGTCCAGCCTGCTTGAGTTCTGGGAGTGAGATATGGGCTCAAGAGTGTTGGTCGGGGCATGGAACCATGCAGGACCCAGCATAATTCAGCTCAGGAACTGCAATATGGGCCCAGGAGCAATTGTCTGGGGTTGCAATAAGGTCAGGACCCAGTCTGGATCAGTAGAGGGACCAAAATGTTGGCTCCTGAATATTTTTAGAGAGCTTGTGCAAGTACAGGACCCACCCCAGTACAGTGCAGGGACCGTATTAGGACTCTTGAGTGTCTCTCGGGGTCTGAACAAATGCAGGACCAGCCTGGTTTAGTGAAGAAACCCAGATGTGGGCTCGGGTATAGTTTTTAGGGGCTTTAACAAGAGCTGGATCCAGCTTGGTTCTGTTGTTGTCTTGCACAACGGCAGGAACCAGCCTCATTCTGTGAAGGGACCTAGTGGTGGGTTCAGGAATATTTTTTGGAAGCTTTGACAATAGTTGTGCAATGAAGAGTGTTTGCTGGAGGCTTGAACTAGTGCAAAATTCAGCATGGTTCACTGCAGGGACCTAGTGGTGGGATCAGGAGTGTTTTTCGGTGTCTTGCTCAAAGGCTGACCCACCTTCTTCAGTGCAGAGAGTGAGATGTGGGATCACAAGTGTTTCCTGGGGGATTGAACGATGGCGATACCCCCTATAGTTCCGATGCATGGAGCTACTTGTTGGCTCAGGATTGCTTGCCGGTAGCTTGAATAAGGCCGGGAACTAGAATGAGAGTCAGATACATGCCCACTATGTTGGTAGGGGCCTTGAATAAGTGCAGGATCCAGCATGGTTCATGGCAGGGTCATTGATGCAGGCTCAGGAGTGTTTCTTGGGGGCATACACCAAGGCAGGAACCCGCCAGCTTCAGTGCAGGGACCATGATGTGGTCTCAGGAACATTTGCTGCGGGTTCACCAGGGGCAGGTCCCAAAATGCTTCAGTACCAGGCTAGAAATATGGGCTCTGGTTTGTTGTTAGGGGTCCTGAACCTAGGCAGACCTTAGCCTCGTTCAGTGCAGGAATGGACATTTGTGCTGTGGGTGGTCTGTCTGTGCTTGAACATAGGAAGAAGCTAGCCTGGTTCAGTGCAGGGACCGAGAAGTGTGTTCAAGAGTATTTGCCATGGTTTCAAACAAGGGCAGAATCCAACCTTGTAAGTGTAAGCACCGAAATGGGGCTCAGGAGTATTTCTCAGGGTTGAGCAAGTTCAGGACCCAGCCCGGATTGATGCAGGTACCAAGAGTGAGGCTCAGGAGGTTCTTCAAGTGTCTTGCCCAAGCTCTCGGCCCAGCCAGGTTCAGTGCAGGTACTTTGATGTCATTTCAGGGGTATTCTTTTAGGATTCAAGACAGCCAGAACTTATCATGTTTCAGTACAGGGACCGAGATGTGGGCTCAGGAGTAATTGTCATAGTTTGAACAAGGGCAGGACTGAGCATGGTCAGTGCAAGGATCGAAAAGTGGGCTCAGTAGTATTTGTTGGGTTCTTGCACAAAGACATGTTGAGCCTCCTTCAGTGCAGCAAGTGAGATACAGTGTCGGGAGTGCTTCATGGAGGACTGACCAATGGCAGGACACACCCCACTCAGGGGCAGGGAGTGAGTTGCAGGCTCAGAATTGTAGGTTAGTGTCTTGAATATGGCCAGGACTAGCCTGAGAGTCAGAGTCTCAGCAGTGTTGGTTCGCACCTTGAACAAGTGCAGGACCCATCCTAGTTCAGTGCAGAGATGATGTTGTGGGATCAGACATGTTTGCTGGGTCTTGAATAAAGGGAGGGTTAGGCCTGCAGGAGTTCTGGGAGTGAGATGGCTTCAAGAGTGTTGGTCGGGGCAATGAACCAATGCAGGACACAGCATAATTCAGCTCAGGAACTGTGATGTGGCCCCAGGAGCAAATTGTCTGGGGCTGCAATAAGGTCAGGACCCAGTCTGGATCAGTAGAGGGGCTGAAACGTGGGCTCCAGAATATTTTCAGAGGGCTTGTGAGAGACCAGGACCCACCCTGGTTCAGTGCACAGACCGTATGTGGGTTCATGAGTGTCTCTCGGTGTCTGAACAAGCGCAGGACCAGCCTGGTTCAATGAAGGGTCCCAGATGTGGGCTCGGGTGTAGTACTCACAGGCTTGAACAAGACCTGGATCCAGCTGGTTTCTGTTGTTGTCTTGCACAACTGCTGGAACCAGCCTGATTCTGTGAAGGGACCTAGTGGTGGCTTCAGGAATATTTTTTGGAAGCTTGGACAATAGACGTGCGCTGAGGAGTGTTTGTCAGAGGCTTGAACCAGTGCAAGTTTCAGCATGGTTTACTGCAGGGACCTAGTGGTGTGCTCAGGAGTGTTTTTCAGGGTCTTGCTCAAAGGCTAACCCACCTTCTTCAGTGCAGCGAGTGGGATGTGGGATCGCAAGTGTTTCCAGGGGGATTGAACCTTGGTGTTACCCACCACAGTTCCGACGCATGGAGCTACTTGTTGGCTCAGGATTTTTTGCTGGTAGCTCAAATAAGGCTGGGAACTAGGATGAGAGTCAGGTACAGGGCCAGCTATGTCAGTCTGCACCTTGAACGGGTGCAGGACCCAGCATGGTTCATGGCAGGGATAGAAATCTGGGCTCAGGAGAGTTTCTCAAGGGCATACACAAAGTCAGGAACCCGCCTGGTTCAGCGAGGGACCATGATGCAGTCTCAGGAGTATTTGCTGTGGGTTCACCATGGGCAGGTCCCAAAATGCTTCAGTGCAAGGCTCGAGATATTGGTTCAGGCCTGTTGTTAGGGGTCATGAACCTAGCCTCATTCAGTGCAGAAACAGACATTTGGCCTCAGGGTTGTCTGTGGTGCTTGAACATGGGAAGAAACTAGCTTGGTTCAGTGCATGGAATGAGAAGTGGGTTCAAGTGTTCGTCATCGTTTCGAACAAGGACAAAATCCAGCCTGGTCAGTGTAAGCACTGAAAGGGGGCTCAACAGTATTTCCCAGGGTTGAAAAAGTGCAGGACCCAGCCTGGTTTGGCGTAGGGACATAGAGGGAGGCTCAGGAGTGTCTTCAAGTGTCTTGCACAATCTCTCGGCCCAGCCAAGTTCAGTGGATGCTTAGATATCGATTCAGGAGTATTCGCCTAGCCTTCAAGATAGCCAGAACTTAGCCTGGTTTCGAGAAGGAAATGGCAACCCACTCCAGTGTTCTTTCCTGGAGAATCCTAGGGATGGCAGAGCCCATTGGGCTGCCATCTGTCGGGTTGCACAGAGTTGGACACGACTGAAGCGACTTAGTAGCAGCAGCAGCAGCAGCCTGGTTCAGTACAGGGACCGAGATGTGGGCTCAGGAGAAATTGTCTTGGTTTGAACAAGGGCAGGCCCAAGCATGGTCAGTGTAATGATCAAAAAGTGGGCTCCAGAGTAATTGTTGAGGTCTTGCCCAAAGCACGTCGAGCCTCATTCACTACAGTGAGTGAGAAGCCAGATGGGGAGTGCATAATGTGGGACTGACCACTAGCAAAACATACCCTAGCTCAGAGGCAGGGAGCGAACTGCAGGCTCAGGATTGTAGGTCGGTGGCTTGAATATGGCCAGGACTAGCCTGAGAGTCAGAGAGAGGCTCAGCAGTGTTGGCTGGCACCTTGAACGAGTGCAGGACCCATCCTAGATCAGTGCAGAGATGACGTTGTGGGCTCAGGCATGTTTGCCAGGGCTTGAGTCAAGGCAGGGTCCAGCCTGCTTGAGTTCTGGAAGTGAGATATGGGCTCAAGAGTGTTGGTTGGGGCATGGAACCAGTGCAGGACCCAGCATAATTCAGTTCAGGAACGGCGATGTGGGCCCAGGAGCGATTGTCTAGGGTTGCAATAAGATCAGGAAACAGTCTGGATTAGTAGAGGGAGCGAAACGAAATGTGGGCTACGGAATATTTTTAGAGGGCTTCTGCAAGTACAGGACCCACCCCGGTTCAGTGCAGGGATCGTATGTGGGCTCATGAGTGTCTCTCAGAGTCTGAACAAGCGTAGGACCAGTCTGGTTCAGTGAAGGGACCCAGATGTGGGCTTGGGTGTAGATTTCAGGGGCTTGAACAAAAGCTGTATCCAGCATGGTTCTGTTGTTGTCTTGCACAAGGGTAGGAACCAGCTTGATTCTGTAAACGGACCTTGTGATTGGCTCAGGAATATTATTCGGAAGCTTGTACAACAGATGTGCCCTGAGGAGTGTTTGCCAGTGGCTTGAACCAGTGCAAGATTCAGCACGGTTCACTGCAGGGACCTAGTGGTGCGCTCAGGAGTGTTGAGGTCTTGCACAAAGGCACGTCGAGCCTCGTTCAGTGCAGCGAGTGAGATGCGGGATTGGGAGTGCTTTATGGACGACTTACCAATGGCAGGACACACACTAGCTCAGAGGTAGGGAGAGAGTTGCGAGCGCAGGATTGTAGGTCAGTGGCTTGAACACAGCCAGGACTTGCCTGCGAGTCTGAGAGAGGCCCAGCAGTGCTGGCTGGCACCTTTAACGCGTGCAGAAACCATCCAAGGTCAAGGCACAGACGACGTTGTGGGCTCAGGTGTGTTTGCCAGGGCTTGAGTAAAGGCACGGTCCAGCCTGCTTGAGTTCTGGGAGTGAGATATGGGCTCAAGAGTTGGTTGGGGCATGGAATCAGTGCAGGACCCAGCATAATTCAGCTCAGGAACTGAGAAGTGGGCCCAGAATCAATTGTCTTGGGCCGCAATAAGGTCAGGACCCAGGCTGGATCAGTAGATGGGCTGAAATGTGGGCCCCAGTATATTTATAGAGGTCTTGTCCAAGTACAGGACCACCCCGGCTCATTGCAGGGATCATATGTGGGCTCAGAGTCTCAACAAGTACAGGACCAGCATGCTTCAGTGAAGGGACTCAGTTGTGGGCTAGGGTGTAGTTCTCAGGGGCTTGAACAAGAGCTGGATCCAGCTTGATTCAGTTGTTGTCTAGCACTGAGGCAGGAACCAGCATGATTCTGTGAATGGACCTAGTTGTAGGCTCAGGGATATATTTTGGAAGCTTGGACAAGATGTGCGCTGAAGAGTGTTTGCCAGAGGCTTGAACTAGTGCCAGATTCAGCATGGTTCACTGCAGGGACCTAGTGATGGGCTCAGGAGTATTTTTTGGGGTCTTGCTCAAAGGCTGACTCACCTTCTTCAGTGCAGCGAGTGGGATGTGGGATCACAAGTGTTTCCTAGGGGATTCAACAATGGCAGTAGCCACCATAGTTACAATGCATGGAGCTACTTCTTGGCTCAGGATTCATTGCAGGTAGCTCAAGTGACGACGGGAACTAGGATGAGAGTCAGATACAGGCCCAGCTACGTTGGTCGGGGCCTTGAATAAGTGCAGGACCCAGCATGGTTCATGGCAGAGACGGAGATGCGGGCTCAGGAGTGTTTCTCTGGGGCTTACACAAAGGCAGGAACCTGCCTGGTTCAGTGCAGGGTCCATGATGTGGGGTCAGGGGCATTTGCTGGGGGTGAACCATGGGCATGTCCCAAAGTGCTTCAGTGCCAGCTTCGAGATACTGGCTCAGGCCTGTTGTTTTGGGTCATGAACCTAGTCAGCAATTAGCCTCGTTCAGTGCAGGAAAGGACATCTGGGCTCAGGGTTGTCTGTCTAAGCTTGAACAGGGAAGAAGCTAGCCTGGTTCAGTGCAGGGACCGAGAAGTGGGTTCAAGAGTATTTGTCATGGTTTAAAACAAGGACCGAATGCAGCCTGGCCAGTGTAAGCACCGAAATGGTGTTCAGGAGTATTTCTCGGGGTTGAACAAGTGCAGGACCCAGCCTGGTTTGGCACAGGGACCAAGTGGGAGGCTCAGGAGTGTCTTCAAGGGAGACAAGCTTGAAGCACAAGCTCTTGGCCCAGCCAGATTCAGTGCAGGTACTTAGATATCGATTCACGAGTATTCGCTGAGGCTTCAAGGTAGCCAGAACATAGCCTGGTTCAGTACAGGGACCAAGATGTGGGCTCAGGAGAAATTTTGTCATGGTTTCAGCAGGGCAGGACCGTACATGGTCAGTGTAAGGATCAAAAAGTGGGCTCAGGAGTGTTTGTTGGGGTCTTGCACAAAGGCACTTAATACCTCATTCCATGCAGGATCAGGACTGCTTCATGTGGGATAATGGCAGGACATATCCTAGCTCAGTGGCAGGGAGCGAGTTGCAGGCTCAGGATGGTAGGTCGGTGGCTTCAATATGGCCAGGACTAGCCTGAGAATCAGAGAGGCTCAGCAATGTTGGCTGGCACCTTGAATGAGTGCAGGACCCATCCTAGGTCACTGCAGAGATGGCTATGTGAGCTCAGGCGTGTTTGCTGGGGCTTGAATAAAGGCATGGTCCAGCCTGCTTGAAATCTGGGAGTGAGATATGGGCTCAAGAGCGTTGGTCGGGGCATCAACCAGTGCAGAACCCAGCATAATTCAGCTCAGAAACTGCGATCTTGGCTCAGGAGCGATTGTCAGGGGCTGCAATAAGGTCAGGACCCAGTCTGGATGAGTAGAGGAATTGAAATGTGGGTTCCACAACATTTTTAGAGGGCTTGTGCAAGTACAGGATCCACTCCAATTCAGTACAGGGACCGTATGTGGGCTCATGAGTGTCCCTCAAGCCTGAACAAGCACAGGACCAGCCTAGTTCAGAGAAGAGACCCAGATGTGGGCTCGGGTGTAGTTTTCAGGGGCTTGAACAAAAGCTGGATGCAGCTTGGTTCTGTTGGTGTCTTTCACAAGAGCAGGAACCAGCCTGATTCTGTGAAGGGACCTAGTGGTGGGCTCAGGAATATTCTTCGGAAGCTTGGACAACAGATGTGCTCTGAGGAGTGTTTACTGGAGGCTTGAACTAGTACAAGATTCTGCATGGTTCACTGCAGGGGCCTAGTGATTGGCTCAGGAGTGTTTTTTTTGGGGGTTTGCTCAAAGGCTGACCCACCTTCTTCAGTGCAGCGAGTGTGATGTGTGATCGCAAGTGTTTCCTGGGGGATTGAACAATGACGGTAGCCACCATAGTTCCGATGTATGGAGCTACTTGTTGCCTCAGGATTGCTTGCCAGTCGATAGAATAAGACCAGGAACTAGTATGAGAGTCAGATACAGGCCCAGCTATGTTGGTCAGGGCCTTGAAATAGTGCAGGACCCAGGATGGATCATGGCTGGGATGGAGAGGTGGGCTCAGGTGTGTTTCTCGGGGGCAGACACAAAGGCAGGAACCTGCCTGGTTCAGTGCAGGGTCTATGATGTGGGCACAGAAACATTTGCTGGGGTGCACCAGGTTCAGGTCCCAAATTACTTCAGTGCCAGGATTGAGATATTTGCTCAGGCCTGTTGTTAGGGGTCATGAATCTAGATAGCACTTACCCTCGTTCAGTGCAGGAACAGACATCTGGGCTCAAGGTTGTCTTTCTGTGCCTGAATATGTGAAGAGGCTTGCCTGGTTCAGTGCTGGAACTGAGGAGTGAGTTCAAGAGTATTTGTCATGGTTTCAAACAAGGGCAGAATCCCCCTTGGTCAGTGTAAGCACCGAAATGTGGCTCAGGAGTATTTCTCGGGGTTGAACAAGGATAGAGTCCAGTATGGTTTGGCACACAGACAGAGAGGGAGGCTCAGGAGGGTCTTCAAGTGTCTTGCACAAGCTCTCAGCCCAGCCAGGTTCAGTGCAGGTACTTAGATGTTGATTCAGGAGTGTTCACTGAGGGTTCTAGATAGCCAGAACTGAGCCTGGTTCAGTACAGGAACCGAGATGTGGGCTCAGGAGTAATTGTCATTGTTCAACAAGGGCAGAACTGAGAACGGTCAGTGTAAGGATCAAAAATGGGCTCAGGTGAATTTGTTGGGGTCTTGCAGAAAGGCACGTCGAGCCTTGTTCCGTGCAGCAAGTGAGATGCAGGATTGGGACTGCTACATATGGGACTGACCAATGGCAGGACAGACCCTAGCTCAGAGGTAGCGAGAGAGTTGCGGGCTCAGGATTGTAAGTCGGTGGCTTGAAAATGGCCAGGAGTAGCCTGAGAGTCAGAGAGAGGCTCAGCAGTGTTGGCTGGCACCTTGAATGAGTGCAGGCCCCATCCTAGGTCAGTTGAGAGATGACGCTATAGTCTCAGTTGTGTTTTCAGAGGCTTGAATAAAGGCAGAATCCAGCCTGCTTGAATTCTGGGAGTGAGATATGGGTGCAAGAGTGTTGATCAGGACGTGGAACCAGTGCAGGACCCAGCATAATTCAGCTCAGGACTCAGGAGAGATTCGATCTGGGCCCAGGAGACATTGTCTGGGGCTGCAATAAGGTCAGGACCCAGGCTGGATCAGTAGAGGGACCAAAATGAGGTTTCTGGAATATTTTTAGAGGGCTTCTTTAAGTACAGGACCCACCCGGTTCAGTGCAGGTACAGTATGTGTGCTCATGAGTGTCTCTCAAGGAGTGAACAAGTGCAGGACAAGCCTCGTTCAGTGAATGGACAACCCAGATATGGGCCTGGGTGTAGTTTTCAGGGGCTTGAACAAGAGCTGGATGCAGCTTGGTTCTGTTGTTGTCTTGCATAAGGGCAGGAACCAGCCTGATTCTGTGAAGGGACCTAGTGGTGGGCTCAGGAATATTTTTCGGAAGCTTGGACAAGAGATGTGTGCTGAGGAGTGTTTGTTGGAGGCTTGAACGAGTGCAAGATTCAGCATGGTTCACTGCAGGGACCTAGTGGTGGGCTCAGGAGTCTTTATCGGTGTCTTACTCAAAGGCTGACCCACCTTCTTCAGTGCAGCGAGTGGGATGTGGGGTCACAAATGTTTACTGGGGGATTGAACAATGATGGTAGCCACCATAGTTCCAATGCATGGAGCTACTTGTTGGCTCAGGATTGCTTGCCAGTAGCTCGAATAAGGCCAGGAACTAGGATGAGAGTCAGATACAGGCCCAGCTATGTTAGTCATGCCTTGAATAAGTGTAGGAACCAGCATGGTTCATGGAAGGGATGGAGAGGTGGGCTCTGGAGTGTTTCTCAGGGACCTACACAAAGACAGGAACCCTCCTGGTTCAGTGAAGGAACCATGATGTGGGCTCAGGAGCATTTGCTGGGGGTGCACCACGGGTAGGTCCCAAAATGCTTCAGTGCCAGGTTCAAGATATTGGCTCAGACCTGTTGTTATGGCTCATGAACCTAGGCAGTACTTGGCCTCGTTCAGTGCAGGAAAGGACATTTGGGCTTAGGGTTGTCTGTCAGTGCTTGAACTTGGGAAGCAGCTAGCCAGGGTCAGTGCAGGACTGAGAAGTGGGTTCAAGAGTATTTGTCATGGTTTCCAAAACGGCAGAATCCAGCCAGGTCAGTGTAAGCACTGAAATTGTGCTTGAAGAAATGTAGGACCCAGCCTGGTTTGGTGCAGGAACCGAGAGGGAGGCTCAGGAGGGTCTTCAAGTGTCTTGCACAAGCTCTTGGCCCAGCCAGGTTCAGTCCATGTACTTAGATGTCGATTCAGGAGTATTGCTGAGGCTTCAAGATAGTCAGAATTTAGCCTGATTCAGTACAGGGACCAAGATGTGGGCTCAGAGGAATTGTCATGGTTTGAACAGGGGCAGGACCAAGCATGGTCAGTGGGCTCAGTTTTTCTTGGGGTCCTGCACAAAAGCACATCGAGCCTCATTCAGTGCAGCGAGTGAGATGTGGGATAGGGAGTGCTTCATGGGGGACTGACCAATGGCAAGACACACCCTAGCTCAGACGCAGGGAGCAAGTTACGGGCTCAGGATTGTAGGTCGGTGGCTTGAAAATGGCCAGGATTAGACTGAGAGTCAGAGAGCAGCTCAGCAGTGTTGGCTGGCACCTTGAACGAGTGCAGGACCCATCCTAGGTCAGTGCAGAGACAACGTTGTGGGCTCAGGCATGTTTGCCGGGGCTTGAATAAAGGCAGGGTCCAGCTTGCTTGAATTCTTGGAGTGAGATATGGGCTCAAGAGTGTTGGTCATGGCATGGAAGCAGTGCACGATCAGCATAATTCAGCTCAGGAACTGCAATCTGGGTCCAGGAGTTATTGTCTAGGGCTGCAATATGGTCAAGACAGTGTCAGCATCAGTAGAGGGAGTGAAATGTGGGCTCTGGAATATTTTTAGAGGGTTTCTGCAAGTAGAGGACCAACCCTGGTTCAGTGCAGTGACCGTATGTGGGCTTATGAATGTCTCCTCAGGTCTGAACAAGTGCAGGACCAGCCTGGTTCAGTGAAGGGACGGAGATGTGGGCTTGGGTGTAGTTTTCAGGGGCTTGAACAAGAACTGGATACAGCGTGGTTCCATTGTTGTCTTGCACAAAGACAGGAACCAGCCTGATTCTGTGAAGGGACCTAGTGGTGGGCTCAGAAATATTTTTCTGAAGCTTGTACAACAGATGTGCCCTGAGGAGTGTTTGCCGGTGGCTTGAACCAGTGCAAGATTCAGCATGGTTCACTGCAGGGACCTAGTGGTGTGCCCAGGAGTGTTTGTTGAGGTCTTGCACAAAGGCACGTCGAGCCTCATTCAGTGCATCAAGTGAGATGCGGGATCAGGAGTGCTTCATGGAGGACTTACCAATGACAGGACACACCCTAGCTCAGAGGCAGGGAGCGAGTTGCAGGCGCAGTTTTGTAGGTCGGTGGTTTGAACATGTCCAGGACTAGCCTGCAAGTCAGAGAGAGGCCCAGCAGTGTTAGCTGGAACCTTGAACGCATGCAGAACCCATCCTAGGTCAATGCACAGATGACGTTGTGGGCTCAGGCATGTTTGCCGGGGCTTCAGTAAAGGCAGGGTCCAGCCTGCTTGAGTTCTGGGAGTAAGATATGGACTCAAGAGTGTTGGTCGGGGCATGGAACCAGTGCAGGACCCAGCATAATTCAGATCAGGAACTGCGATGTAGGCCCAGAAGCGATTGTCTTGAGCTGCAATAAGGTCAGGACCCAGGCTGGATCAGTAGAGGGACCGAAATGTGGGCTCCTGTATATTTATAGAGATCTTGTGCAAGTACAGGACACACCCCGTTTCAGTGCAGGGACCGTATGTGTGCTCATGAGTGTCTCTCGGGGAGTGAACAAGTGCAGGACCAGTCTGGTTCGGTGAATGGACCACCCAGATGTGGGCTGGGATGTAGTTTTCAGGGGCTTGAACAAGAGCTGGATCCAGCTTGGTTCTGTTGTTGTCTAGCACTAAGGCAGGAACCAGCCTGATTCTGTGAAGGGACCTAGTTGTGGGCTCAGGGATATTTTTTGGAAGCTTGGACAAGAGTTGTGCACTGAAGAGTGTTTGCCAGAGGCTTGAACCAGTGCAAGATTCAGCATGGTTCACTGCAGGGACCTAGTGATGGGCTCAGGAGTGCTTTTTGAGGTCTTGCTCAAAGGCTGACCCACTTCTTCAGTGCAGCAAGTGGGATGTGGGATTGCAAGTGTTTCCTGGGGGTTTCAACAATGGCGATCGCCAGCATTGTCCTGATGCATGGAGCTACTTGTTGGCTCAGGATTCCTTGCAGGTAGCTCAAGTGACGACGGGAACTAGGATGAGAGTTAGATACAGGCCCAGCTAAGGGGCCTTGAATAAGTGCACGACCCAGCATGGTTCATGGCAGAGATGGAGATGTGGGCTCAGGAGTGTTTCTCTGGGTCATACACAAAGACAGGAACCCACCTGGTCAGTTCAGGGACCATGATGTGGACTCAGGAGCATTTGCTTGGGGGTGTACCAGGGGCAGGTCCCAAAGTGCTTCAGTGCCATGCTCAAGATACTGGCTCAGGCCTGTTGTTTTGGGTCATGAACCTAGTCAGCAATTAGCCAGTGCAGGAAAGGATATCTGGGTGCAGGGTTGTCTGTAGGTGCTTGAACTTGGGAAGAAGCTAGCCTGGTTCAGTGCAGGGACCGAGAACTGGGGTCAAGAGTATTAGTCATGGTTTCAAACAAGGGCAAAATGCAGCCTCGTCAGTGTAAGCATCGAAATGGGGCTCAGGAGTATTTCTCAGGGTTGAACAAGGTGCAGGACCCAGCCTGGTTTGGCGCAGGGACCAAGTGGGAGGCTCAGGAGGGTCTTCAAGTGTCTTGCACAAGCTCTCAGCCCAGCCAGCTTCAGTGAAGGTACTTAGATGTTGATTCACAAGTATTCATTGAGGCTTCAAGGTAGCCAGAACATAGCCTGGTTCAGTACAGGGACCGAGATGTGGGCTCAGGAGAAATTGTCATGGTTTGAATAAGGGCAGGACCGAGCATGGTCCGTGTAAGGATCAAAACGTGGGCTAAGGACTGTTTGCTGGGGTCTTGCACAAAGGAACTTTGAGCCTCGTTCTGTGCAGTGAGTGAGATGCGGGATTGGGACTGCTTCATGTGGGCTCAGGAGTGTTTCTCTGGGGCGTACACAAAGACAGGAACCCACCTGGTCAGTGCAGGGACCATGATGTGGGCTAAGGAGCATTTGCTGGGGGTGCACCAGGGGCAGGTGCTTCAGTGCCAACCTTAAAATCTTTGCTGATGGTCACACTATTCACAAGGGTGCTGAGCTCTAACAGATACCCACATTAACAAATAGCCAGGGCTCAAATGGGGGGAAGAAACTAAGGGAAACTCAGGGGAAGCTAACAGGAAGAGGATATGTACAGGTAAACACAATTCCCTGTTTCTTATAAAAGCACATGTCAATTTGCACATAGGATGAATGCTAAGAGATACCAACAAAGATGCAAAGATATTATCACCTCTGCCTGAGCATTTAAAAAGGCCACTGTCAAAAGATGGACATGGCATCAATGGTAGAGTAACCCTGGTACAGTGGACACTTTAGGGTACTGATGGGATGGACCTGGTAAGAGGCATTATGCACATGACGAGAAAAGTGCAGTACCATGGGAGAAAAAAAAATAAAGAAGTAGATACAATATTATAAATCAGGTCCTCTCCTGGAATATTTCAGAAATGAACAGACTTCAAACACCACACACAGCAAACCAACACCCATGGCATCATTCACAGCATCAGAGAGATGAAAATAAAGATAGCGTGCCTGGACAGAGGAATGGATAAAGAAATGTGATAGAAGTCTAGAATGAATTTTAAATCAAGCATTGACAGCTGAAAGGAGGCCATCTCCACAGATAGAGATAAATCCAGATATCATCCCACTGAGTAAAGAAGGGTCGATTCAAGAAACATTCTGGGATGCAACAGAGCAGCAGAAATAAAAAATCCACAGCAGTGAGCAGCCACAAAAAGGTGACGTGGACACCCAAACTGACAAGAAACTGATGGGTAGAAGTGTACCCTGGTGGATGGCAGGGATACATCTGGAGCTTGGCATTTGGTTCTTCCCACAGATACATATAAAATAGAGAATCCATGTAAACCTACTTCAGCAAGAGTGGCCGATGAAACACACTCTAATAACATGTAGGTGAAAACAAGCACAGCTGAATACATCAACTAGTCTCAGTGCCATGGAACAAGAATCTGGACACAGAAAAGAAATGCATTTTTGGCAATCAACTTAAATAGAATAGAAACTTTTACTTAAAATAAGATCCCAATGTGAGCAGTCACCAGGATTTGTGGCATCATCTGGATCCTTCTACTCGAGTGTACAAATTGGTCTGATGAAAAGCTCTCAAGAAGTGCAGGCCATCCTAAAAGAGGACAGAAGAAATGAACCTTCCAGTGTGGAGGATTTTCTGTCACTGCAGTACGAAAATGATTGCTGATGGACATGTGAGATCCACAAGGCTGCTGGACTCGACATGACACCTACCTTTGAGCACGTCAGGTGTCACACACCCAAAATTAAATAAATAAGTAAACACACACATACAAAGCAAGACTGGAAAATGCTCAGGAAGAAACCATCAGCTCGTAAGTACAATTAAAGTGCTTTCAAAAAGCGAAAAGCCTATGAATACTCCTCCATAGGGTTTCTTATCAGAGATACAATATCCAAACAGCCACAAGACATCAACTCTGAGCATCATCAGCAGGTAAGTACAATTAAAGTGCTTTCAAAAAGCAAAAAGCCTATGAATAATACTCCATAGGGTTTCTTATCAGAGATACAATATCCAAACAGCCACGAGACATCAACTCTGAGCAATGGAAAAAGCCATCATGGAAAATGGACCGGACTGGAAAGGATAGATTAACATTAGTTAGCAGGATCCTTTTATAGTAGTGGGGGCATATCAGTGGGAGGAGCCAGGATAAGAACCCCTGTCCACACGCCTTTATAGAAACAAATTAGAAAGTATGACGGCCTATCCACTCCTATGATCCTTCAGAAATACACAGATTTTGAAAACCACACACCCCAGAGCATGCACTGCAGCAGGATTCCCAATACCTCTGTGTTTTGGTGTAAGGGAGCAAGAATCAGTACAGCCACAAAAAGGCAACTCTGTACATCAGCTTCATCAAACGTGAAATATGAACTACAGTACAACTGAGAAGGAAGGAGATACAAGCTTTTGGGACTTGGGGGGTGTGGTGGGGTGGGGTGGGCAGTGGGCTTCCTCTAGCTGGTGCTACTCTCATTTACAAGTGGAAATGCACATACCTCTGAAGATGCAGTTACCATAGTTACAAGAGGGTACTCTAAAGAAATGCTGCCACCTTGTGGCCGCTTTCTGGAGCACCAACCGTAAAATGTGGCCTGTTGGACACTGGCTATTTACAATGCGGCCGGGCTCTAAATGACACCTATCTTTACGAAATGGCCAGGGGTCCCACACCAAAATAAAAACCAGAACAAATCACATGATGAGAAAGAAATCCTCAACAGGTAACTACTTAGTCAATGCTTCAAAAGATGCCCCCGGAAATGTGCCTCATTTGCTCTCTTATCAGCTATATGAAAAGTTAAACTGCAACACAATATCACTACTGAGAAGTGAAATGAAAGAGGCAACTACCCAAAACTCTACAGATAAGGAAAAGTAGAGCAATATTAGTAAAGGGGACCCTTGTATGCCACTGGTGGGAAGTAAGCAGTCAGAGCCTTTAAGAGCACGATTGTCAAAGGGCCTTGGAATCATAAAATGAGACAGATGATGTCATATGGCATTTCCACTCCCAGAATATTTAAGAAATCAACAGATCAAGGAAAACACACGGCCAAACCCTCACCAGCCACTGGTGGGAAGTAAGCAGTCAGAGCCTTTAAGAGCACGATTGTCAAAGGGCCTTGGAATCATAAAATGAGACAGATGATGTCATATGGCATTTCCACTCCCAGAATATTTAAGAAATCAACAGATCAAGGAAAACACACGGCCAAACCCTCACCTCCACAAACATGCACTTCAGGAGCATTTACAATGCCCAAGAGAGGAAAGGAGAGAATCATTGGGTGCAGATAAAAGGAGAAAAAATGGGACGTAGTGACACACAAAATATTACTCAGACATTATGAACATGCAAAAAAATGACACTTTCAGGGATACACAGAAATCTACAGAGAATCACAGTAAGTACAGAAAGGTGGGTTAAAGACATATCAAAATATATACCTTCCAGAGTGGATTAAAAATCATATTGATTTGATTTTTCCCACAGATACATATAAAATAGAGAATCCATGTAAATCTACTTCAGCAAGAGTGGTCGATGAAGCACACTCTAATAACATGTAAGTGAAAACAAGCACAGCTGAATACATCAACCAGTCTCAGTGCCATGGAACAAGAATCTGGACACGGAAAAGAAATGCATCCTTGGCAATCAACTTAAATAGAATAGGAACTTTTAAAAATAAAATTCAAACATGAGCAGTCACCAGTGTTGGTGGCATCTTCTGGATCCTTCTACTCCAATGTACAACTAGGCCTGACTAAAACTCCCAGGCAGTGCAGGCCATCCTAAAAGTGGACAGAATAAAGAAACCTTCCAGTGTGGAGGATTTTCTCTGCAACTGCAGCATGAAAACTATTGCTGATGGACAAGTGATATTCACAAGGCTGCTGGACTCGACATGACACCTACCTTTGAACACGGCAGGTGTCACACACCCAAAATTTAATAAATAAGTAAACACACACATAGAAAGCAAAACTGGAACACTCTCAGGAAGAAACCATCAGCAGGTAAATACAATTAAAGTGCTTTCAAAATGCAAAAAGCCCTTGAATATTCCTCAACAGGACTTCTTATCAGAGATACAAAATCTAAACTGTACAAGATATCAACTCTGAGCAGTGGATAAGTCCACCATGGAAAACGGCCCAGATCAGAAATGGTAGGTTAACATTAGTCAGGGGGTCCTTTTATAATAGTGTGGGCATATCAGTGGAAGGTACCCTGATAAGAATCACTGTCTATGTGCCTTTATAGGAAAAAAAGAGACAGAAAGTTTGGCATGGCCTCTCCACTCCTAGGAAAATTCCGAAAAACACAGATTTTCAAAACTGCATGCAAGAGAGCATGTGCTGCAGCAGCATTCACAATACCCAGGGTTGAAAGTGAAGAAAGTACTCAGGGATGGATAGATGAATGTGATACCAAAGAATGTGATACTGATTCACGATGGAATATGACTCAGGCATTGAAACAAGGAAATAATGTCATTGTCAGAGGAACAGGTAAGTGTTGTAATCTGAGTCAGTGGAGAAGGGCAGATTAGAGACAGGTCATAGGATTTATCTTTCAAATGGAACTGACAATATTGCTAGCAGCGAATGCCCAAATCAACGCAAAATGGACACCCAGTGCTGGAAACTCCCTGATGCTTAGCAACGGGGGTGAATGAGATGAAGGCTTACGTTGGAAGGCTGACATTCACGGGTTCCCACAAATACCTTTCAAATAAACAATCCACAGGACAGACATTGCAAGAGTGATGTACTACACACTTTCTGAGAGCAGGTCAGAGGAAATAAACACTGCCAAATGCCTCTGTATATCTGTGTAATGGAGAAAGAATCAGTACAGGTTCAACAAAGGTAACTCTGTAAATCAGCTTTGTCAAACAAGAAATACGAAATACAGTCAAACTGAGAAGGAAGAGACACAAGCTCCAGGAGTTAGTGATTGACAGGGAAGGAGGGCATGCTACAGTCCATGGGGTGCCAAAGAATCAGAGACGACTGAGCAATTGAATTGAGGTGACTGACATATACATATAAAGTCCTAATACAGACTCACAATGGATGTCCTATCCCAAGAGTGGTGTACAACACATGTTTAATAATACATACGGGAAAATAGCCACAGATGAATACCTCTATGTAGGTATTCATTTAACCCTCTATGTAGGGTTAAAAGGATACAAGAATATGTACAATAATAAGGCCATTTGGGTCAACATGCATGGACCGAGATGGTCATACTAAGTGAAGGGAAGCACACAGAGAAAGACAAATACTAAATGATATCACTTAAATGTGGAATCTAAGATATAACACAAATGAACACATGTATAAAACAGAAACACACTCATGAACATAGAGAACAGACTTGTGGTTTCCAAGGCTGAGAGAACTGGGGGAGCAATGGAGTAAAACTGGGGTTAAGAGATATAAACTAGAGCCTATGGACTGGATTGACCAGTTCCCACTGTAGAGCACAGAGAAATATATTCAGTATCCTATGATAAATAATAAAGGAAAAAATATATATGGGAGTTCCTTGGTAGTCCAGCAGTTAAGACTCCACGCTTCCACTACAGTGGATACAGGTTGAAATCCTCGTCAGAGATCTAATCCCCATGCTGCACAGTGTAGCCAAAAACAAACAAACAAACAAATGATTAAATAAAATAATGTGTGTGTGTGTGTGTATATATATATATAGAGAGAGAGAGAGAGACATATACACATACCATGTATATATACAGATATATGTGCATAACTGAATCACTTTGCTGTAAAGCAGACATTCACACTACGTTGTAAATCAACTATAATTCAGTTAAAAAGTAAGATGACTGGGAAAAGCAGATTGCTCTATTTCATTGTATCTAAAGTTATTATTCAAAGAAAATTTCTGTAAACAAGTACAGCTCAGTACTTAATGCCAGGCTTGCTGAAATACCTAAGGAGACACACACTGATGTCTGCAATTTACCACAAAAGGCAGCAAGGAAGAAAGATGGACTGTTGATTGTCAGGAGGGATGGACAAATGGATAGATAGCTGACAAAAGAAGTATTGTAAAATGGTTACAAAACCAGAACCCTATGTATGCTGTCTACAAGAGACCCACCTCAAACCAAGGGATACACATGGAGTGTGTGTCCATGGAGAAAGTGAAGGGCTAAAAAAAAGGTGTTTCATGTAAATGGAGACCAAAAAAAAAAAAAAAGCAGGAATACCAATACTCATATGAGATAAAATAGACGGAAATAAAGGCCATGAAATAAGAAAATGAAGCCCACTACATAATGATCAAAGGATCAATCCAACAGGAATAGATAACAATTATAAATATATATGCACCCAACATAGGAGCACCTCAATACATAGGGCAAATGCTAACATGTTTGAAAGGGGAAATTAACAATAATACAATAATAGTGGGAGACTTTAATATCCTGCTCACACATGTGGATAGATCAACCAAGCAGAAAATTAGCAAGGAAACACAAACTTTAAATGATACAATGGGCCAGTTAGACCTAATTTATATCTACAGGATGCTTCAGTCCAAAATAATGAATTTCACCTTTTTCTCAAGTGCACATGGAACATTCTCCAGATGGATCACATCCTGAGCCATAAATTTAGCCTGGTAAAATTTTTTTAAAAGCGAAATAATTTCAAGAATCTTTTCTGATCACAATGCAATAAGGTTAGATGTTAACTACAGGGAAAAAAAAAACTGTAAAAAATACGAACATGTGGAGGCTAAACAACATGCTTCTGAATAACCAACAAATAACAGAAGAAATCAGAAAAGAAATCAAAATATGCATAGAAACAAATGAAAATGAAAACACGACAATCCAAAACCTATGGGATTCAGAAAAGCTGTGCTAAGTGTAAGTTTCATAAATATAAGCTTACCTCAAGAAACAAGAGAAACATCAAGTAAAGGCCTAACTATACACTGAAAGCAATGAGAAAAAGAAGAAATGAAGAACCTTGGGGTGAATAGAAGGAAAGAAATCATAAAAATTAGGGCAGAAATAAATGAAAAAAGAAAAGGAGACCATAGCAAAAATCAGCAAAAGTAAAAGCTGATTCTTAGAGAAGATTAAAAAAAAAAAGACAAACTATTAGCCAGACTCATCAACTATCAAAAGAGAGGAATCAAATCAACAAAATTAGAAATGAAAATGGAGAAATCATAACAGACAACACAGAAATACAAAGGATCATAAGAGACTACTATCAGCAACTATATGACAATCAAATAGACAACTTGGAAGAAATGGACAAATTCTTAGAAAAGTTTAACCTTCCAAAACTGAACCACGAGGAAGTAGATAATTTTAATGGACCCGTCACTAGCATGGAAAGCAAAACTGTAATCAAAAATCTTCCAACAAATAAAAAATAAGCTCAGGACCAGATGGCTTATTCACCCTCGTGGCTAACCTGGCCACCTGGAGAAAACAAGAGAAGGAGCACAGAACGGCATTGGTTTGGGGAAGAGAGTGAAGGTGGATGGGAACAATGGCTTCAGAAGAAGGGGTATGGGCAGAGAAGGGATATGTGCCAGGTAACGACAGGGGAGGGGGTCTTATGGGGTGATGTCAATGGGCAAGAAGAGGTTGGGTGGGTTCATCTCACCTTGACACTTCTTTTGGCCCTCAGTTGACAGGAGGTCTTCATCTTTTCCTCCTGAGTATCTAGAATCAGCTTTTTCATAAATGCTCTAAAGCCTTTTATGCTTCCCAGTTACCTTATTCATTTACAAGACTTGCAGCGGTCTATTCCAGAGACCCTGAGCACCACTATGTATACCCCTTCACAGGAGGCCCCACCCTTATGCTTTATGAGATCAGCAAGTCAATTTCTCAGCCAATGATGGCCTTAGATGGGCCTTGACATCACAAAGCCCCATTCTATCACCTCTAGCAGAAGATGGGGAGTAACTCAGAAGATTTGGTGGGAGAAACGAGGAATTTTTAATGGCCCTTAAGAGCCCTCAAATTCACCTGCCATCTTCAGCTCTAAGTCTACATTGAAGGGTCACATGGCAGGGAGAATGTGTCTGCTCCAAACCTTGTCTCACTGCCACACTATTCAGGCTTTCACTCTGCTCTTTCTCACATTTCACCATTATCTAGTTTTTAATATCTTGCCTAAAAAATCCATAATAATTAGATTGCATTGAAGTGTTTGTGAAAATGAGAATCATTCCACTTTCCTCCTACATGGTGGGCTTAAAGCACCTTGAAGACCGTTTAATTCTGGGCCACCTACCATAAATCTTTTCCACCCCTCCTCCTTTCTCAGTGTTCACATAGTTCTCCTCAGTTTTCTAGTTTCCAGTCTGAAACCACTGTCTTCAGGCTGTGAGACTGCCCTGAATACACTTGCTCTTGGTCCACTTGGAGCTGTCTTATTTCAACTCAAGGACTCATGGTCACCTCACTAAATGTACTACCCAGGTTTGGGTTTTAAGAGGGTGATGGGGATGAGGCATGCTTCAGGTTGTGCTGGGTGAGCCCAAGAAGGAAATGACCACCTGTGACTGATTAGTATTTTCAGGAAGAGTGGTTCTTGCCCAATGGTGTGTGAGCCTGGTGTGCCAAGGTCTTCCTAACATGTGCCCTCACAAACCTCTTTTCTCATCTTGTCTTCCTGCTGGCATCTCCACTGGAGCTTACCTCACAGTGGAGACCTTGTTGGAATTCATTTCCATGAAGAGTTACCACAAGCTTCCAGCTTCCTGGAGGAAACACTGAGTAATCATGTCCTGCCCATCCAGTTCCCAAGGTCTCTTATTGAGGTGGTTGACTCTGGAGGAAAGGGGAATGAGTTGTGTGCTTCATCTCAGTGCCTGGGTATACAGTTTTTTGTCTTAGTGGAACTTCTGGGGTTTCCTATGAAGTTCTCACTTCCTGATGTCCACTGGTTGCTTATTCACCATGGATGCATCGCACTGCTTAAAATTTTAAGAAGTAGAAGAAAGATACCATAAACAAACCCAAAAGATGACTCTTAAAAATTTTCATAACAAAGAACCTAAAAAAATGAGTGAAAAAGCCCTGAGCCAACAGTTTCTAAGAAAGACGTAGCACTGGCCATTCACTTTATTAAGAGATGTTTAAAAATCATGAGCAGCCATTTGACAAGAAAGATATAGCACTAGACCCTAACCACATTAAAAAAAAAATTTAATCTCACCAAATTAAAAAAAAAAATCACGTTAAAATTCCCTTGAGAAATCAAACTGACCTGGAAGTGGCATAGATTTTAGAAATTGCAGACAGAGACATTAAAATACTTGGAATAACTGTGTTTTGCATGTTGTAAAGTTAAGTAGAATCATGGAAATAATAAAATAGACCCAGTTTCAGCTTATAGATATGAAAACTACAGTGTCAGATGGCAAATACAGTGGACAGAATAAATGACAGATTAGACATGGCGGCAGGAGAAAATTATGCACTTGAAGAGGTAGCAATATAAAGTGTCTAGAGTGAAGCACCAATATATACAAAGCTGAGACAGCATAATCTATTATTTTTTGTCCCCTAAGAATGCAGCATTGGTTAAACATTTGAAAATCAATCAAATTACTAAAAAACTAAAAATGAAACATAGGAGCAAAGAGTCGGACATGACTGAGCGACTTCCCTTTCACTTTTCACTTTTATGCATTGGAGAAGGAAATGGCAACCCACTTCAGTGTTCTTGCCTGGAGAATCCCAGGGATGGGGGAGCCTGGTGGGCTGCCATCTATGGGGTCGTACAGGGTCAGACACGACTGAATCGACTTAGCAGCAGCAGCAGCAGGGTCATCTCAATAAATGCTGAAAAATAATTTGATAAATTTTAATATCTATTCCTAGGTTAGGAAGATCCCCTGGAAGATGGCATGCAACCAACTCCAGTATTCTTGCCTGGAGAATAACCAAGGCCAGAAGAACCTGGTGGGCTTATACTCAATGGGGTCGCAAGGAGCTGGATAAAACTGACCACCTGAGTATATTCTGTATAAAAACTGTTAGCAAACTAGAAATAGAAAACTTGCTCAACCTGATGATGGTAATAAACTGTATAACTAACATCACACTTTGTGGTAGAACAACACACCAGGCTTCTCTGTCCCTGTCCATCACCAACTCCTGGATCTTGCTAAAACTCATGTGCATCGAGTCGGTGATGCCATCCAACCATCTCATCTTCTGTCGTTCCCTTCTCTTCAGGCTTCAATCTTTGCCAGCATCAGGGTCTTTTCTGAGGAGTTAGTTCTTCGCATCAGGTGGCCAAAGTATTGGACCACCAGCTTCAATGTCAGTCATTTATATGTATATTCAGCACTGGTTTTCTTAGGATTGACTGGTTTGATATCCTTGCAGTCCAAGGTACCCTCAAGACTTTTCTCCAACACCACAGTTCAAAAGCATCAATTCTTAGGCATTCAGCTTTCTTTATACTCCTACTATCACATCCATACATGACTACTGAAGAAAGCATTGTTTTGACAAATCAGTCGTTTGTTGGCCAAGTAATGTCTCTGCTCTTTAATATGCTGTCTAGGTAGGCCATAGCTTTTCTTCCAAGGAGTGAGCATCTTTTAATTTCATGGCTGCAATCACCATCTGCAGTGATTTGCTCCCCCTCCAGAAACAAAAGTCTGACACTGTTTCCACTGTTTCCTAATCTATTTTCCATGAAGTAATGGAAGTGGATGCCATGATCTTAGTTTTCTGAATGTTGAGTTTTAAGCCAACTTTTTCACTCTCCTCTTTCACTTTCATCAAGAGGCTCTTTATACAGTTCCTCACTTTCTGCCATAAGAGTGATGTTATCTGCCTATTTGAGGTTATTGACAATTCTCTTGACAATCTTGATTCAAGCTTGCAATTCTTCCAGCCCGCCATTTTGCATGCTATTTGCTTATAAGTTAAATAAGCAGAGTGATGAGATATAGCCTTGATGTACTCCTTTCCTGATTTGCAACCAGTCTCTTGTTCCATGTCCAGTTCTAACTGTTGCTTCCTGACCTGCATACAGATTTCTCAGGAGGCAGGTCAGGTGGCCTGGTATTCCCATCTTTTTCAGAATTTTTCACATTTTATTGTGATCCACACAGTCAAAGGCTTTGGCATAGTCAATAAAGCAGAAATCGATGTTTTTCTGGAACTCTCTTGCTTTTTCGATGATCCAGTGGGTGTCAACACTTTGATTTCTGGTTCCTCTGCCTTTTCTAAAACCAGCTTGAACATCTGAAGTTCACGGTTCATGTATTGCTGAAGCCTGGCTTGGAAAATTTTGAGCATTAATTTACTAGCGTGTGAGATGAGTGCAATTGTGTGGTAGTTTGAGCGTTCTTTGGCATTGCATTTCTTTGGGATTGGAATGAAAACTGACCTTTCCCAGTCCTGTGGCCACTGCTGAGTTTTCCAAATTTGCTGGCATATTGAGGGCAGCACTTTCACATCATCTTTCAGGACTGGAAATATCTCAACTGGAATTCCATCACCCCCACTAGCTTTGTTTGTAGTGATGCTTCTTAAGGCCCACTTGACTTTACATTCCAGGATTTCTGGCTCTAGTTGTGATCACACCATTGTTATTATCTGGGTCATGGAAATCTTTTTTGTACAGTTCTTCTGTGTATTCTTGCTATCTTTTCTTAATATCTTCTGCTTTTGTTAGGCCCCTACCATTTCTGTCCTTTATTGAGCCCATCTTTGCATGAAATGTTCCCTTAGTATCTCTCATTTTCTTGAAGAGATCTCTTGTCTTTCCCATTCTATTGTTTGCCTCTATTACTTTGAATTGTTCGCTGAGGAAGGCTTTCTTATCTCTCTTTGCTATTCGTTGGAAATATGCATTCAAATTGGTATATCTTTCCTTTTCTCCTTTGCTTTTTGCTTCCCTTCTTTTCACAGCTATTTGTAAGTCCTCTTCAGACAGGCATTTTGCTTTTTTTTTGCATTTATTTTTCTTGGGGAATAGATATGCAAAATTAAATAGAGGTAGATGAAGATGACTTATATACATTAAAGATTAACTGCAAAGGGAGAAGAACAGTAGGAAAGACAAAGAAATATGTAGAAAAATATAATAGGTTGAAACAAATTTTAATTAAAATTATAAAAAAATAGGAAAAAAAACTGGAAGAAGAAAGAAAAAAAAGTAAAAAAAAAAATAAAAATTGATAACTCCACAGAACTGCAAAAGCCCAACGTAGAAGCAGAGGTTTATAGCAGCAATAAAAAAATGTGACTGAGTAAACAAAGAAATGGCTCAAAAGCTTCATTCATTTTCATAGTGCCAATAAAATTGGCAGCCACAACGGGGCAAGGGGGGAAGGGAAAAAAATCCAAAAGTATCTATAGGGTATTAAAGTCTCCTACTATGATTGTGTTGCTGTCAATTTCTCCTTTTATGTCTGTTAGTGTTTGCCTTATGTACTGAGGTGCTCCTATGTGGGGTGTATAGATGTTTCCAACTGCTATGTCTTCCTCTTGGATTTATCCCTTGATCATTATGTAGCGTCCTTCCCTATCTCTTGTAATCTTCTTTAGCTTTAAGGTATATTTTGTCTGATATGAGAATTGCTACTCCATCTTTCTTTTGCTTCCCATTTGCATGGAATATATTTTTCCAACCTCTCACTTTCAGTCTATATATGTCTTTAGGTCTGAAGTGGGTTTCTTGTAGACAGCATATACATAGGTCTTTTTCTTTTAAATTATTTTAATTGGAGGCTAATTACTTTGCAATATTGTGGTGGTTTTTGCATACATTAGCTTGAATCAGCCATGGGTGTACATGTGTTCCCAATCCTGAACCCCCAACCCACCTCCCTCCCCATTCCATCCCTCAGAGTTTTCCCAGTGCACCGGGTTTGAGTGCCATATTTCATGCATCAGAGTTGGACGGATGATCTATTTCACATATCATAATATACATGTTTTAATGCTAGTCTCTAAAGTCATCCACACTGGCCTTCTCCCACAGAGTCCAAAAGTCTGTTTTGATGTGTCTCTTTTGCTGTCTCACATATATGGTCATCATTACCATCTTTCCCATATATATGTGTTAATATACATGTATGGATGTGAGAATTGGACTGTGAAGAAAGCTGAGCTCCAAAGAATTGATGCTTTTGAACTGTGGTGTTGGAGAACACTCTTGAGAGTCCCTTGGACTGCAAGGAGATCCAACCAGTCCATTCTGAAGGAGATTAGCCCTGGGATTTCTTTGGAAGGAATGATGCTAAAGCTGAAATTCCAATACTTTGGCCACCTCATGCGAAGAGTTGACTCATTGGAAAAGACTCTGATGCTGGGAGGGATTGGGGGCAGGAGGAGAAGGGGATGACAGAAGATGAGATGGCTGGATGGCATCACGGACTTGATGGATGTGAGTCTGAGTGAACTCCAGGAGTTGGTAATGGACAGGGAGCCATGGTGTGCTGCGATTCATGGGGTCGGAAAGAGTCGGACACTACTGAGCGACTCAACTGACTGGCTGATACTCTATTGGTGTTTTTCTTTCTGACTTACCTCACTCTATAAAATAGGCTCCAGTTTCATCCACCTCATTAGAACTAATTCAAATGCATTCTTTTTAATTGCTGAGTAATATTCTATTGTGTATATGTACCTCAGCTTTCTTATCAATTTGTCTGCCAAAGGACATCTAGGTTGCTTCTATGTCCTGGCTGTTGTAAACAGTGCTGTGATTAACAATTAGGTACACATCTCTGTTTCAATTCTAATTTCTACGGTGTTTATGTTGCATGACAATTCTATTTCCAGTTTTTTAGGAATCTCCACATTGTTCTCTGGAGTGGCTGTACTACTTTGCATTAAGTCAAAGAACTAGTCAGTTCTTTGCATCAGGTGGCCAAAGTATTGGATTTTCAGCTTCAGCATCAGTCCTTCCAACGAATATTCAGGACTGATCTCCCTTAGGATTGACTGGTGTGATTTCCGTGCAGATCAAGGGACTCTGCAGAGTATATATGTGTATGAATCAATATTTGTTGTTCTTATGCTGCCCTCTTATGGAAAAATAGAAGAATGCTAATGAATGTATTTTATAAAATCCAGATGTATTCTCTCGTATGTATATGTGTGTATGAATAAATATTTATGGTGTTTATACTGCCCTTTTGTGAAGAATGCTTTGAATGTAATTTGTAAACTCCAGATGTGTTCCCTCATATGCATATGTCAGTTCATATGTATATGTTAGTTGCTCAGTCGTTTCTGTCTTTTTGTGACCCCATGGACTGCAGCACAACAAGCTTCCCTGTCCATCACCAACTCCCGGAGCTTACTCAAACTCATGTCCATTGAGTCTATGATGGCATCCAACCACCTCATCATGTGTCATCCCCTTCTCCAGTGTTTAATCTTTCCCAGCATCAGGGACCTTTCCAATGAGTCAGTTCTTTGCATCAGGTGGTGAAAATGTGTGGGTATGAAGAAATATTTACTTACTTTTGCTGCCTTCTTGTTGAGAAATAGAAGTATGCTTATGAATTTAATTCATAAAATCTGAATATATTCTCTCATATATATATATATAGGTTATAAATAAATATTTACTGTGCATATGATGACTTTTTGAGGAGAAACAGAAATATGCTAATGAATGTAATTTATAAAATCCAAGTGCATTCACTCATATATATGTGTGTGTATGCTGCTGCTGCTGCTAAGTTACTTCAGGCATATCCAACTCTGTGCAACCCCATGGATGGCAGCCCAGCAGGCTCCCCTGTCCCTGGGATTGCCATTTCCTTCTCCAGTGCATGAAAGTGAAAAGTGAAAGGGAAGTCGCTCAGCCGTGTCCGACTCTTTGCGACCCCATGGACTGCAGCCTACCAGGCTCCTCCATCCATGGGATTTTCCAGGCAAGAGTACTGGAATGGGCTGCCACTGCCTTCTCTGTATGTGTATGAATAAATATTTATTGTGCTTATGCTGCCATCTCATGGAGAAATAGAAGAATGCTTGTAAATGTATTTATGAAATCCAGATGTATTCTTTACAGGTTGAAAATGATACTGTATAACTTTGTTAAAAAATAATAGATGATCATAAGAGAAAATATAAAGTTGGTATAAAAATACAAAGAAAGAACAAAATCACCCATGATCTCATTTAACATTGGCTCAGAATTCTGAGTTCCTGGGACAGGGAGATAAAAAGATGAGGGTGTGCTAGTTCTTTTAGTATAAAATCATCTTTTCTGCTATCAGAATGTTAATATAGAACTTGGTTTTGATACGTGATTCTTGCTTTGGTTACTTATCTTTAAGTCTCTGCTTTTACAAAGACCTAGGAATTTCACTCCCTGTTTAGAGACTGTTTGCTTCAAGGTTGTTTTGTTTTCCCCATTTTTGCTCTAATTAAAAAAATGTTGCATGTCATGGCTATGGTAAATAGTGATACAGTGAACACTGGGGTGCATGCATCTTTTTGAATTAAGATTTTCTCCAGGAAAATGCCCTGAGTATCAGGCCATATGGTGATGGTAGATTTTGTTTTCTAAGGAGCTGCCATAGAGTTCACCATAGCGGTGGCACCAATTTACATGCCCTGTGACAATGCAAGAGGGTTCCCTTTTCTCCACACCCTCTCCAAATTATTGTTTGTAGAATTTTTGATGATGGCTATTTGGACTGGTGTGAAGTAATACCTAATTGTAGTTTGATTTGCATTTCTCTGATAACTAGTGATGTTCAGCATCTTTTCAACTGTTTGTTGGCCATCTGTATGTCTTATTTGAAAATGTCTACTTAGATCTGCCCGTTTATTGTTTTTATTTTTTTAATCCTGGGATACATGTGCTATTCGTATATTTTGGAGAATAATGCCATGATAACTAGTGAGAAGTATCTGTATAGCACAGGTAACTGTCCTCAGTGCCATGTGATGACCTAAATGGGAAGGAAACTGAAGAAGGACGATGCATTCATATATATACAAATACACACATACATGCAACTGATTCACTTTGCTGTACAGCAGTAATTAACACAACACTGTAAAGCAACTACATGTGCACATGCTGTTGGCTCCATTTATAGCAAGTTCTAGATGAGGCAAAGATAATGTTTACTGATAAAACTGAGAACAGGGGTTGCATGGGGAAGGGCAGTGTGAGGAAGGCGCCCAAGAGATTTTCTAGGATGGTGGGAAAAAATATTGCAGTGAACATCATATATATAATCTTCGTGAAATTGCATAAATACATCTGCAATGTAAATTCCAAACAAGGTCTTGCTAATTGGATCCATGCACTGATAAATTTACTAGATACTGTCAAATTGTCCTTCAGAAAGCTGCATCACTTTATGCTTTCACAACAACACATGAGCATTCATTTTCCAACCTCTCATCCTCAATTTGGAGGAAACTTTTGGTATCATTCAATGCTTTCATTGAACTTTTGGCAATTTCCATGGGGAAAAATTGTATTCCATTATTGTTTTGGTTTGCATTTCTTTTACCATCAATTAGTTTTAACATTTCCTCCTGCTTTTTTTTTTTGTTTGTTTTGTTTTTGGTAATGGACATGGAGAGAGGGGAGAAAGAG